>OY776119.1:30181941-30709298 GCA_963675135.1 Galeopsis tetrahit
ATTATTCATTCTTTTTGTTTTTGAAAAAATGCAAATCAAAGATAAATTTCTATGCCTATACCATAAAATGTCTTCTTATTTAAAATTTTACATTTTTTAGAAAATATATGTAAATTAAAGTTGATTGTCCTTATTCTGTCACACCGACTAAATGATTTTTTTTTTTTTTATTTATTTTAAGATTTGGTTAAATGATATAATTTTTTTTTATTCATTGTAAGATTAGCTTAAACCCTCTCACTGCAACTAAATTTAGTCCATCATCAATAATTGATGTTTCTAACCATTTTTTTTACACATTATATATATATACTAGTTGTAGCACCTCAATTATTAGGACTACTCCAAGGCGGTCCAAGTAGAGAACGGAAATGCATTAGTTTTGACAACCACGTTTGACAACAATCATGAAAGACTCTAGGCATAAATTGAAGATATATTATGAGATAACTAAATATTGGTGCAAGTAACATCTAAAATTCAAGCCTCCTTTCAATATGAGATGATGTCAATGTTTTACAAGGCAGTATACACGGTTAAGATCAGTTTCTCAAACTGAAACTTGAGTTTTAAGAATAGAGAAAATGATCTTGTGTTACACTGTTATGAGATATATTAAATTGAAGATATATTATGAGATAACTAAATATAGGAGATTTTCATCACATAAGTCTGTCTCAAGCTTACACTGTTACACACCTAAACTTGAGTTTTAGGCTCAAAATCTCATGTTGGACAATAGCAATTAAAACTATAATTGTTCATTTCATCACATAAATCTGCCTCAAGCTTCAGTTTCGTATAAAGAAAGAAGGATGTCTGCTAGCCATTAGCTCGCGAATGGAGCAAACTGTCATTTGGTGATTTGGACAGGAAAATAGAGCTCCTTTTTGAACTAGACATCACTGACGATGCATTCGGTCTCGAAGAAGATGAAACTGAGCAGAGAAGAAGAATCATAGAAGAGCTAACCATAGACTTCGGCACGAGACATAGTTTCCTGAGACAAAAGGCAAGAAATAAATGGATTAAGGAAGGCGATGCAAACACTAAATTCTTCCATAAATGCATGAATGCCCGGAGAAAGGCCAACGACTTGGCTCACTTGAATTTTGACGGTACTTGGCTCTCTTCCCCTGCAGAAATCAAGTCGGTTATCCATAATCACTTCAAACGCCACTTTCAGGCCCCAATCCCCAATCGACCAAGTATCCCCCCTGACTTCTGCCTCCATAAAGTCAGTGATCTTGACAACAACATGATCATCGAGCCCTTCTCAGCCTCAAAAATCAGAGACGCCGTTTGGAGTTGTGATTCTTCCAAAAGCCCGGGTCCAGATGGCTTCACATTCGCATTTATTAAAGAAAGCTGGGAATATTTGAAGGATGATTTCCAGAAATTACTTGATGAATTCCACTCAAATAGGAAATTCGTTAGGGGTTTCAATCCATCATTCATCACTCTCATCCCAAAGAAGAAGAACACGACCTGCATTGGTGATTTCAGGCCAATTTCCATAATTAATTGCTACTACAAGATAATAGCAAAGGTGTTGGCTCGCAGGCTCTCGAAGATCGTAGGTAGTGTAATTTCTGAATCACAAACAGCGTTCATCCAAGGGCGCCACATCCTAGACCGGGTCCTTATCCTCAACGAAATCATTGATGAGGCAAAAAAAGGAAAAATAGAAAGGCTCCTATTCAAGATTGATTTTGCGAAGGCATTTGACTCAATCGATTGGAAATTTCTCGATGATATGATGGGAAGCATGGGCTTTGACCCTAAATGGCGTAAATGGATTTGGGAGTGCATCTCGACTGCCTCGGCCTCGGTGTTGGTTAATGGAAGCCCATCCAAGGAATTTAAACTTGAGCGCGGCCTCAGACAAGGAGACCCTCTATCTCCGCTACTGTTCATCATCGCAGCTGAAGGACTAAGCGTCCTGATTAATAAAGCATCAGCGGTGGGGCTCTACGATCCCGTATCAGTTGGCCGTAAAAATATCCCAATCTCCCACCTTCAATACGCGGACGACACCATTCTAGTGGGCGAGGCCTCCACTAAGAATATTGGGGCGCTAAAAAACCTGCTTATCAACTTTGAACGTATCTCAGGCCTCAACATCAATTTCTCCAAATGCAACTTTCTGGGATTGAACATGGATCCTGAAATTCAGAATAATGTTGCTTCTTTTCTTGGTTGTGGTGTTGGCTCATTTCCTCTTAATTTCCTTGGAATACAGGTGGGAATTAATCATCAGAAGCATGATGCTTGGAAGGAAGTTGTTCAGAAAATAAAGGGCAGAATTAAATCCTGGGAAGATCGTCATATCTCGGTTGGGGGGCAGATTACTCTACTCAACGCTGTGCTAACCTCGTTACCCATATATTACCTATCCTTCTGCCAAATACCAAAAAAAACATTGAGTGAAATCATCAAACTTTAGAGAAATTTTCTTTGGGGGGGGGGGAGTGAGCTCTACAAAAATCCCATGGGTTTCATGGAATGATGTTTGTAGAGCAAAGGCGGATGGGGGTTTAGGTGTAAAGAATATTGAGTTATTTAACAAATCTCTTCTTGGCAGGTGGGCATGGAGGATTCGGACCGAACCCAACTCACTTTGGGCACGGGTTCTTGATACAAAATACGACTTAAACTCGATACAAGGAACGACTCCACCGATGAACAGGAACCTGGCTTCAAATTGGTGGAAATTCATGGTCGAGCTGCTCTCCTCTAACCAGTCCAACCACTGGTTCGGAGCCAATCTGGAAAAAAAAGTGGGCGATGGAAGTTGCTCCTCTTTTTGGCACGAAAGGTGGCTTGACGAGGCAAACCTAAGTGAACTCTTCCCAAGACTTTTCTCAATTTGTACCAACAAGGAGGCATTGATTAGTGAGTGTGGTGAATGGGTGAATGGAAACTGGAAATGGAACTTACTGTGGAGAAGAGATTTATTCACTTGGGAAGAAAATCTCAATACTCATTTACTTCATTTGCTAGACTCTACTAATCTGCAGGAACATGTTGCCGATTCGTTGATTTGGAAGCTATCTAGTGACGGAAAATATTCAGCCAAATCAGCGTACGATGGTATCGAATTGCCAGCCCCAACCCAAGTTCTAGACGTCAGAATCTGGAATAGCCTAACCCCTTCTAAATTTTTGGGGTTAGCATGGAAGGTGATTAGAGAAAGATTGGCGACTAGGTCCGAACTAAAGAAACGAAATATCCTTGGTGACGGCGAGGATCTCTCATGCACTCTCTGCGGTCAAGAAGAGGAGACAATTCAACACCTCTTCTTCAGTTGTGGATTCTCTGGAAAATTATGGAACCTTTGCTGCAGATGGCTCAACATCAACTCGGCTCTCCACTTCAGCCCGGCGACACACTTTCTCCAATTCTGCGGGCTGATGAAAGCCAAACGAAAGACCCCCATTATGGAATGTTTGTGGTGCATGATAGTGTGGTTCATTTGGAAAGCTCGAAACGAAAAAATATTTGCAAACGAGCATCCCAAAATGGAGAAGATCCTCGATGAACTCTGATCCATGGCGTGGAACAGCCTCTCGCAGCATAGAACTTGCCCAGCCTCCACATCCTTCAATGACTGGTGTGCAAGCCCTTCATCAGTGTGCTTGTAACAATTCTTGTGACATTTCCAGTAGCTAGGTGTACCTGGTGCTGTTGCACGACTTCTATAATTTCCATGTAACTCTCGAGTGCTTCACTCCTTTGAGTACTTCTGGTACTCGGTAATATAATTATCTTTTTCCTTTCAAAAAAAAATCAGACACCAAAACCTTAAATCCCAGTTGCAATGCATATATTGACATTTTCCTCCATTTATCCTACTTATATGCATCTGAATGTGATTCCACTGAGAGAAATAGATCTACAATCTTGTGATTTAATTATGAATTTTTTTTCATGAAAGTAGCTTCTTGTTTACAGAGTGTGGAATATCAGTTTGTAACAAAATTTGAGGTTCATATGAACAGTTGAGATCAGTAATATCAGTTTTAATAATACACGGTTAAGATCACCATATGAACAACATATTAGACAAGTGAACGTGTGCCTATGTTGCCTAATGTTACTTGAGGTTCATATGGTGAGGGTTTGTAGGAAACTAATTAAGTATACTTAAAAAAATATCTCAACCACCAGGTCCACCAGTACGTGTTGTCTTTAATATTAAAAAATCATGCCCACAAACACAAAAATTACAGTAGCAGGACGCTTATGATTTAATCTAGATTCGAGAATGCTAGATGAAGCAAAAATTAAAACGTGATTGAACGATAAATAGCAATTATTTTTTCAAGTGGAAAAAATGAAGATTACAGAAAATCTCTTTAACTACCACAATCAAAATTGAAACATAAAACATGATCCACAGAAAAATAACTATCACCCTATCTAGTGGAAGTATAAAGATTTAAGAGAATCTTTATAACTAAAACAATCAAACAAAATTACTCTTCTCCTTATTTACCATTGTGCTATTTTGTTAATTTTAATTATTCTTTGTTTTTTCTAATTCACAAGTGATGGTTTTCTTGTTTGAGGCTTTTCACATGGCCTCTCACATTCCCAATGAAGGTATATTATTGGTCTAACAATTTAATTTTTATTTTTTTGTAAAAAATCACTCAAACTACAACAATTCCAAAAAACTCAACTGAATGCTTAAGATGAAAATTGCTAATTTAATCAAGGTGTGAGAAGAAGAGTACAAACCCAAAGCACAACACATGTATTGAGATGAGGCAAGTTAGCAAGATTAAAGTAATTCTAATTTCTAACATTATTCACTAAAACTCAATCCTCAAATTAAACAACAGGAATTGACTCGCATCCAACCGAAATAAGAAAATTCTCAGCAAGAACCAAGAACCCATCAAACACCCAGATATTACATACCTGAAACTGGATTTTGTGAAGTAAATCGCACGCCCTGCACGGCGAAATTAACTCAAGAATTAATGTAATACATGCACTGAATTTGATAACGAAGCATATGTAATGAAAGAATTATGTCTCATCTAAAAGTCCGAAATTGTAGAGAGATCGTGAATTAATTCTTGTATATTAAATTCTTAAGATGTAATTTTACAAATATTTGAACAGAACAACATCAAAATTAAATATTGAATGTTTGAAACGTTCCTCTAAAGCCCTGGTATAAAACGTACATAAAAAAAATTGTAATTTAACAATAAGCTAATCCACAATAACTCTAAATAAAGTATAACGCAAAAAATATGAAAAAATATGAATCAATTGCAAAAGAATTAAAGAATCCTCTACAAAAAAAATCCAAATTCAAAGTAGAAAAAATGAACGACAGCACGAGAGCCAGACAACAAGCGAGAGACAATAGAATAGGGTGGGAATAGTAGAAGACGACCATAGTAAAAGAATCGTCGAATTACAGCCTGACTGTGAGAGGCGTATCTCTGGAGGGAGGCGTGGGTATCAAATTGGGAATGAAAGTAACTGAAAACTAGACTAAATGAATCAATGGAGCAAGAATATGAATATTTATACCTATATATATCTGAATTTGGGCGGGAATCATCACGAGAATTGGAGGAAAGGTTCCCCCTTTTTTTATCAAATACTCCATCCTATAGTTGAATTGAATCAACAGAATCTTGTTTTTTTCTTTAATTTAAATATATTTTGTGGGTTGTTAGTTGAGATAAATATTATAATTAATTATAAAACCATTTTAAAAAGGTTATACTCCCTCAACCCCGAAATAACTTTCACATGTAAGTGGACATACAAATTAAGAAAGTGTAATAATGAATAAAATTTTGAAGAATAATTATGTAAACTTTTATGCATAAAGTAAAGAAAATATTTGATTTGTGTATATGTGTGAGAAAAAATAATGACATTTTGTGTAAAATTGAGGATACTGTGAGGGTGGTCGGAGTTTATAAATGATTTTCCGTTTTAAAGGTGCAAAAATTATTTTTGGACGTTTCGAAAAGAAAAGTGTGAAAATTATTGTGGAACAGGGGGAGTATATGATTTGCATCAAAATTAAAATGTGACGAGTTAATTGACATCTTCAGATTCAAGCATTTACAACGAAATAAGATTAACTAATATTAAGCTCGAAAACACAAAAACACTTATATAAAATATATTGACTTAAAACCAAAATTTTCTTTGGTGGGTCAAACAAGTTTTACAAAAAAAATAAAAGCTTGCATAAGCAAAACAAAAAACTCGCTCCCATATCTTGTGTTACTATGTGGGTATGTGCATGTTAGTGCAAGTGCAATTATAAAAATTGTATTGATTGTGCATATTTCATTTGTGAAATATTTCTCACAAATGTCACTCACTATTAAATGACAAATAACTAAGTTACAAAAAAATGTGATGATTAAAATGCAATATCATTATTTCTAATTGTTTTTTAAAAATATATTATTAAGTACAAAGGTAGAGATTATGGTGAGTCAAGTCCTACACGTTCAAGTCAGATTTAATGATGACAAGGGCTAAAGTGAGAAAAGGTCGACTGACCTATAATTTAAAGTATGAATGAAATATGTATTTTAGCAGACTTCGTTTTGGTTTGCAAATCGCTGGTTGAAGAAAAATTAATGTCCAATTTCAAATATGAAGATGAGCGCAAGGAGAGCACAATAATGATTTACTCCAGGACTCTATTTGTGTGACTATTGAAGCATGAGACCATTACATATGACCTTCACAAAATATTATTTTTTATTGGTGATCATGTGCAGTAAAGTGATAATAACAAACAAGAGTTAAATTCTTCATCAATAATCACATCATTTTATTCTAAAATGAGATTGTAACTTTGTACTTTAAATTAAATAATAAAATAATAAAAGGTGTATGTATCTTGTTATTAAATAAAACCATACCATATATTATAAAAAAGTTGTACGTACGTATCTTTTTTGTGAAATAGTTTTTAAAGAACGATTTTATCAATTTTTAAAATTTTTTTAGAGAATTAAGGAAAAAGAGGCGGTTCTATCACAAAATATTTTATTAAAAGATTGAAATTTTGGAGAATTCCGGAAAAAGAAAAAAAAGGCGGTTAGTTCTTAATTCTTATCTCCCGCTCCTAACCTCAAGCAAAAAGAAAAGCCTAGAGTTCTCAATTCCCAAATATGAAATTCTCCATTCCATGCGAGATCATACCAATTAATCGACGTGTTCATATGTTTTCTTATTCTTAATCCAATGCTCAGATTTCACCTCCATACCAAAAAAAAAAAAAAAAAAACCAACACTATTTGGTCTTCTTCCCCAATATGACTTGATCGACAATTCCTAATCTTATTTCATAGATCACATGTTACTTCTCCACATTAGATACCAGTAGCCGCCGAAATTCATACTTAATTGCGTTATTTCATATTCGTTGAAATCCATATATATATATATATATACATATATATATATATATATTGGTAGTGTACAGTGAAGTGTGTGTGTGGGTATACATGTATATGTGTGTGATGTGAGTGCGTGGGTATATATTTGTATGTAAAGCCTATATATATTGATTAACCCACAAAATTGCAAATTTGCTAATTCGCATCCCCTTTTCTCAATTCTCTATTCTCTGCAGTATTGAGCAAATTACAACACTGAAGGTTTTACATAAATTTCTCAGATTCAAATCTTTATCAAATTTAATTAATCAACGATGCTAATTCTGAGCGTGTTTGGTCGACGAAGCAGCGTCTTCGACCCATTCTCTCGGTCATTATGGGTGATAATAGTGATAGTCTTAAGAATTCTAGTATTCTTGTGCGAAACGATCATATGGTGACTCCACGAGTCCTAGTGGAGTGATACCACCCTATATGCCTCAAAGAAGGTAGTATTGTCCATTTCTTTTGTTTCATTTGTCGATTTATGTTACATATTTTGAAATGCACTACTTGTTGAAACCATCTAATGTTATTGACTGCATTTGAGGTACTCATTGTTTATTTTGGATTGAGCACTGAGCGTTGTAGTTTTTCCATGCACAATAAAAGGGTTCTTCAAAATAAAAGAGATAACGTTAAGTACTTCACTCTTGCTTACTTTTATAATTGATGGATGAGTTTTTGAGTTCTGTTCAAACTTGTTTATCGAATTGCATCCTGAGGTATTTACAAAGCTAGTTAAGTATATTATATTAGTGAAATCTTATAGTCACTTAATTCAGTAGAATGCGTAGCTGAAATTCAAAGGGTATTCGATGTTGTTTCAAGCTTACGTGGAATTTTGGAAATTTTCAATATTAGGTAGAGACCTTGTGAGATTATTAATTCTCAGTCAAATGCATGATTAGGATATAGTTACATGCTTTAGGTTATTAATTCTTGTGCGAAACGATCATATGAGTTACTAATAATTTGGGGATTTGTTAATATTTTTCTCATTTATATATTTATTTTTTTCTTTTTATATAAGTACTTTGATTGGTCATGTGGCTTTCGCTTGATAATCAGTTAGCACCTAAATGTTAATGGGTGAAGATTGACATGTTCTATTTTGGTTTATTAATAACCCTGTCAAAATCCATTACAACTTGAAAATTTATTTGTTGATGATGCTAAAGAAGCTAAAATTCAGGTAATAAACACATGTTTACCTCTCTATTGTCTAAGCAGAAAATCACATGTTTACCTCCCTATTATCTAAGCAGAAATTCAGTTAAAAGGTTTCCCTTGCTAATGATGCCAAAGAGCGTGTAAAGAAATGATCCTAAAGAGGCTGAAATTCAGGTAATACCCTTACAAAATGATTTTGTTAATCTATTGCTTCAATATTGCAAGCTTTCAAAGGCTTGTATGGAAATTCATAAAAAATAGCTCATTTTGATGCTCACCTTACAATCTAGGTTGCTATTTGTGATGTCATCAAGGTTATTTTTGATGCTACGAAGGCCTAAATGATGGTCTCGAGGTTGATTTGCAAATTGAACGTATACATTTATCTCTTTCTAATAACCATTTGTTCACTCTGTTTAGATCCTTATACCTTTTATTCTTTGAGTTTTCAGTTATACAAATGATTCTCATGGACAAATATTTTTGTCAATTTGGACTGGGAGCAAGGAAAAATAGTTATGAAGGTATGGTTTTTTACCTATTGCCCATACATCTTGCAGTCTTCTTTGTTGATGATGCTAAAGAGGTTAAAATTCAGGTAATAACCTTATAAAATCACATGTCTAAGTAGGAACTCAGTTAAAAGGTTTCCTTTGCTAATGATGCCTAAGAGCCAATAAAAAAATGATGTTAAAGAAGCTGAAATTTAGGTAATACTAATACCCATATAAAATGGTTATGTATATCAATTGCTTCAATGTTGCAAGCTTTCAAAGGCTTGTATGAAAATTCATCAAACAGAGCTCATGTTGATGTTAACCTTGCGATCTAGGCTGCTATTTGTGATGTCAGCAAGGTTATTGTTGTTGCTTCAAGAGACCTAAATAATGTCCGGAGGTTGATTTGAAAATTGATGAAACAAATAAGACTTAATACATTTATATTCCTTCTGATAATCATTCGCTCACCCTATAAAATCCTTATAATTTTTTCTCTTAGCATTTCCAGTTAAGCCCTCCTATGTAATATGTTTCTCAATTCTTGACCAATAATCATATTTCTCAGTAATCAATATAATCACAGCTCGCTTGGTAACCCTTCTCCATATATATGTTCATTTGTTGAGAGACTAAAATCAAAAATATTTTGCAATGTCTATGACTCCAAGAACTGAAATAAAGTAACCAGTGTTCAGAGTGGCAGTGGGATGTTGCATTATAGGAACAAATTCTATTCGAATGTTGTGATTTCTCTTCGAGTCACGAAATATTGTTACTAATTTATCTGTTTACATGATAAATGTGTTTCGACAATATATTTTCTGAGTTTTGATCATGGATGTTTGGTTTGTGTGGAGTTGTGGTATTTTTTTTTTTTGGTGATTGTGGTGTTGATGTATTGGTGGATGAAATTATTTGGGTGACTTTTGTTACTACTTTACAGTGGTTTTAGTAGAAGGTGTTGGCAGTGTTTGAGATGGTTGTTTGATGATGTATATAGAGCTTAGTTATGCCAAATATAATATTTGATATATTTTTTTTTGTTTTGTTTTGCTTTGTTCTCTTGGTCCTATGAGTTGGTATTTGTTGACTGGGTCTTGGTTTTGGGGCCCCTTTGCTTACTTATATTTCTTGCAATAGTGTTGTGTTGATGCATTTTTCTGTTTATTTTTATTTAAATTGAATATCTTTTTATCGATGTAGTAACTTATATTTGTGCATAATATATTTTTAATCTTATTATATTTTATTATTGTGTTTTTTGTAGGACAATGAAGTTTCACTTTGATCGTAGACAAGAAAGACTAATCAAGACTTTGATCAAGTATATGATTTTTTTATGCAAGCTATTAGACACATTGAAAATGTCCAAATGCATTTTCGTATAATTGTTTAGAATGTTTTCAGACACATTTTGTTTCTGATTCAATTATAGATAACATTGATATTTGTTTTTCCTAAGTAGGTTGAGTACATTTGAAGAATAATTATTTTCTTGAAATAAAATTATTGTATAATTATAATCTTGTGTTTTTTAAGATTTCTCTAAATGTCTTTATAATATATAATATGTAAATAAATTATATATTATTTCTATTAATTTTTTATTCTTGAAACGAAATGAGCTGGTAAGTATTAGTAACAAATTAAATATTTAGTACTAAATATATAATTTTACGTAACAACTTATTCGTAACGAAATTGATATTTTGAACAAAATTTACAACATTTTGTAACAAAATTTTTGTTACCTCTACTAAGGTTTTAGCAACCACAAAAGGTGTCGTTACAATTGTATTGGTAACGAATTTGAATTTTTTTCTTTACAAGAACTTTTTGCAACGAGCTTTACAAGACCAATATTTGTAACGAAATTTTTCGTTACAAATGGTTTTGTAACCAAAATATGATTTTTTGTAACTAATTTTTTCGTTACGAAAAATGCATATGTACCACCAAGGTGAACAAAATAATTCTCAGTTTTACCCACATTAATACTCTCCACGTTATCCAAAAACTCCCAATTGGTTTTCAACAACTCTCTCTTTTATTCCTTGAATACACTTAGTAACCTTTCGAATAGATCTATTTTCGAGTTTCAAAGAAAACACTCCTTTCAAAAAAAAAAGAGATTAAAAAATACACGTTAGATTCATGCATGTATCCATGGTAGAAATCCAACAAGAAATACTAACGAAGCTTAACGTCTATAGACCAAAAACTAAGGACCTGAGAGCAACCGCTTTCGGATTTCGTAAGAGGCGGAAGCATCGATACTTGCGCACTGCACTTGCACGTCTGTGAGCAAAGGGCGATACCAATCATTTTCCACCTCCGACGGCCTCTCCAAGTTTCTCCCAAACAATTCCCTTGCTATTGTGTCCTGCCTGGCGAATCTCGTGTAGTCGCCGCATTTGCACCCAAATCTATGACCTTCAGTGGGCCTCCATTTTCAAATATAATTTGTTATATTTTTTCTAAATGATAAGCAAACTTACATTGCACTGTTTCTTGGATCTAAATGTTTCCTAGTGTGATAGATTGTCAATGTTTGTACATGAATACTTATGACTAGATTGATTTACTTGGTGGTAATGTTCAGATCGAGTCATTTACTAGCTTGGTTGTAATCTGAATATGAGATAAATGAATCAAATATGGTTTCATGTATTTCATCTACTTGCTTTGTTAATTGTAAATAATGAGTTACTTATGCTACTGTATGAGTACAAATATTGAAATCCTCTTTTTGGTTTATTGTTCTTGTTTCTCTTTCTATAACATATGTTTTGTGGTTATATAATATGTTGGCAGATTATTATAATTGAGGTAAAACTAGCCTTTGTGACTGACTGTTGAGATAATAGAAACAAGCTATACTGGTGTCGTTGAGGTATGATTGAATTCAACTTTAGGTTGCATTCTTAATTAGCGTATTGAGTTTGTGGAATAATAATGTGTTATGTTTTTATTTAAATGATAAGCAATACGTTGCACTGTTTCTTGGATCTAAATGCTTTTGGTATGGATTTCAGTACTTCTATTTTCATTAGTATTGTTTAAGACAATTAAGGCATTATATTGGTGATACATGTATCTGCAAACTGTATATTTCAAAAGATCTAAAGATCTACATTTCATTAAAAAAAATTGAAAATTAATTAGTACATAATTAATGAATTCAATGACAATTAGTTGTCAAACTTACCATAATTAGTAAAAAAAATTAACGGTTACAATGAAAATGATGAAATATGATCAATGGCCGAACAACCAATAATGTTTGGAGATCATCTAAATGAAGAAATGATGACAAGAATGAGAGATAAATTAAAAATGGTCCTGTAACTTTGACCAATTAATCCACAAAAGGTCCCGTAACTTTTACCTTTATCAATTTTAATCTTTTTAGTTTCAATTTTGGTCATTTTGGTCCTTTGAGTCCAATTTAGTCCTTTTAATCCAATTTCAGTTCTTTCATGATGAACTTGATCCTTGGCTAAACAAGTTCCAACACGAGCAAAATCTGACAGCATTGAACCTTACAGAAATACAAAGTCCCCCATTTCACACCTTTTAGAACCACATTATCACTCTTGCAGATATACAAAACTCCACCCTCACCTTTGAAACTGAAACCCCTATTGTCCAATAGACTCAGTGATATTAGATTCTTTGTCATGTGTGGAACATATCTGACGTCGTTCAATGTGCAGAATTTACCATCACATGTCCGTATCTGAATTGAGCCTATCCCAACCGCCTTACAAACAGCACTGTTGGCCATACTTCCGTCTACCTGCTCATAGATTGTGAACCACTCCCTGCGCGGACATATGTGGTAAGAAGTCCCTGAATCAAGAACCCACACATCAGAGTAATGTGTTTGTTCATCAGCAACTAGGGCAGAGTCTTCCTTAGAATTGGTGCCATCATCTTCTACAACAACAACAATACCGGTCTTATTTTCCGGCTTATTTTTCGAACAATCGAATTTCCAATGCCCTTTCTCCTTGCAGTACTTATAAAACGTCATCAGGCTTATGACCTTTGGAAACAGGCTTCTTATAAAACGTCATCAGGCTTACTCCCGCTAGCTACTAGCCCAACAACCTGATTGTCTGCACCCCCACCACTGGCCTTATGTCTCAACTCTCTGGTATGAAGAGATGATCTAACCTCTTTAAGAGATACATAATCTCCCAACAATGAAAGATTGAACAAAATTCTCATACGACAAAGGTAGAGAAACTAACAGAATTGACGTAGCATCCTCATCCTCAACTTTAACATCAATATTACGTATTTCTAATAAAATTGTATTAAATTGATATAAGTGTTCGCGGAGTGACTGGCCTTCTTGCATACGCAAACTGAACAGATGTTGCTTCAAAAGCAACTTGTTGGTGAGAGACTTCGTCATGTACAAACTCTTCAGTTTCAACCAGAGACCCGCCGCAGTTTCGTCCTCGACTACTTCGGTAATGATGTCGTTTGCAACGCACAACATAATTGTTGAGTGTGCCTTCTCCTCCAGAGTGGCCATCTCAGATTCGTCCAGATCCACTGCCTTTTTCACCAGCGGTGCCCACAGCCCTTGTTGTTTCAATAAAGGACGCATCTTGATTTGCCATAAACTAAAATTGTTCCTCCCCGTAAACTTCTCGATTTTTACGTTCATCCCAGACATCTTTCTCACTAGATTGCGGAAACCCTAACCGGGCTATGATACCAGTTTGTTATAACGGCTACGTCCACGGCAGAGAATAGAAGATCCATACATTATTCAAATAGTTTTTCAGAGTACATATTTCAGGTTACAGAATTCAGAGTATTGATTTCAGAGTACATATTTCAAAGTACAGAATGACACAAGGTCAAAATAGGGATATAAATATAAACCCTAACAAACTGGGTCCCAAAAGGAGGCCCAAAACAGAAACTTAGAGTTCAAGGCATTCCAAATATAAACCCTAACAAAAACTTAGGATTCAAGGCATTCCAAATATAAACCCTAACAGAAACATGGGCTAGGTTCAAGGCATTCCAACAAAACAATATATATATAATTATCACAACAATCTAATGAGATCTCATTCTCATCTTTCCAAACAACTGAATTGCATTTGATATGAAAAAAGGGGGATGATCTGTGTTTTAAATTGGTGAAGAATTCATACCTCTTAAAATTGTGCAATTAATAATATATATATCTTATAATATGCTCCAAATTGATAATTAATTAGCAATAAATAAAAAAGTCAAAGTTGAATACATAATATGTACACGCTTAAGGCCAGGATTAGATGATTGATTAGGATCTAAGGGCTAGAAAAAAAAAAGCCGGGGGAAAATAAAAAAGGAAATGTGAGGATTTGTATAAATGAATTGGAGGAGTAACTCATTTTCATTATTCTTAGAAACCGCTCCCTAGACCTCTGACACACACACATATTATCCTTAAATGAATTCTTGATCAAGAATGGAGGGAAGTAGCTACATTAGAGTGATGAAGCATGTCTACGACGTTAACATCTCCGGCGAAACCATCGTAACGACCATCACAAACCAAGAAAATGCTATCACAGAATGGATCAACGCCGTCAAGGCCGACAGAACTAGTGGCGTCCGCAAGATTGGCTTCGAAGTAGAGCTCAGCCACGACTTCGGCCCTATTGGGAGTGTGCAGTTGTGCGTGGGCAGGCGCTGCCTCATCATCCAGCACGTCCGTGGCCGTCCATGGCCTTGGCCTCTGTCCCTGGACCAATTCCTGAGCGACTCTAACTACATCATTGTGGGCGTCAACATGGAAGACAAGCTGAATAAGTTGAGACAACAGATTCCGTGCATTGGAGTCAACCTGAAGCGTAGGGCGGTGGATTTGCTGGTGAATTTGCCGTGGCTGTTGAACAGTAAGCAGAAAGTATTTGCCAAGTATGGGTTGGAGCGGGCGGGGTCGACGGTGGAAACTGCTTGGGGTCGCACTACGATGCTTTCAGATGAGCAGGTGCGGTATGCTTGTGTCGATGCTTACCTCAATCTTCAAGCCGCCATAGGCATAACTCTCCGGGCGCCAACTCATGTTTCTCCGGGCGCCGGATATTATTGATCACTTTCTTAAACATTGAATTCTTGTCACGTTTCTTTTCAATCTTTAATTCTTGCAACTGTTTTCTTCAACAAATTAAGTAACTCAACTATGCATATATATATATGTATGCTTGTATCGACACTTTGCTCAATCTTCAAGCCGCGATAGATATATCTCAAACATATTCTCTCCTGCCAGATCTTGATGTATAATCATTTCTTTTCATCTATGCTATGGATCTTGCTGTCACTTTTCTTTTAAATCTTTAATTCTTGCAGCTGTTTTCTTGTTCTTATCTTTTAATTATTTGGGTCATTAATTAGAATATCAGAATTAAATTGAAAATTATAAATATAGATAAATTAAACAATACACCCTCCGTCCCATTGTAAAATTGGTTCGTGTGAAATGGGGCAGTCAATAAGGAACGCAGGTACGCAGGTAGTAATAATTAAAAAGTGAGTGATAGTGTATTGAAAATTGTGTTTGAAAAAAGTAAGAGATGTATTATAGGTATTATATTGTAGTAGTATTTTAGAAGACTTTGGGAAATCCGGAAATCATATATATACCGAAATCCGAAAAAACAAACAAGAATTTGGGAATAACAAACATATATACATTGCTTCTTATTCTGTGATAATGTCATTTATACGAAGTATATATAACTGATATTTATAAGGTTATGAAAGTTCATTATTTAGTTTGTGCTACTCTTTGGAACCTTGGAGCATTTTCATATGGTTTTCAGAGGACTTTAATGGAATGAAAAAAACAAGTGTAGTTGAGAAAGAGTTAAAAATGTAGAAAATTGATCTGTAATTTACTATTAAAACTTAAAAGTATATAAGTTGGATTAGGCCTAAGTTACAAAAATGATGTAAAATGAAAAAAATAAAAATTTTCAGAGGACTTTAATGGCCATGAATTCTTATTTATTGCTCACATTCCGGTGAGTTTGAAATTTTTCCGACAAAAAGGATGTAAAATGAAAAAATAAAAACTTAAAGTATATAAGTTGGATTAGGCCTAAGTTACAAGACGTAAAATAAATTTTTCTCCCTCTCCAGCTTCCTTGTGG
This sequence comes from Galeopsis tetrahit, assembly GCA_963675135.1. NCBI lineage: Eukaryota > Viridiplantae > Streptophyta > Magnoliopsida > Lamiales > Lamiaceae > Galeopsis > Galeopsis tetrahit. Next base: position 30,198,223 of record OY776119.1, read on the forward strand.
TCTTTGCCCTGACCAACTAGAGCCGGCTCAACCTCCTGCTCAGCTGCCTCCTGCTCGCTCAATTAATAAACCATCAGCCACTCGCCCACTACTTGTTCCGACTCACCTGATGGTCACTCAGGATATGTCTAGGATATTCAAGCCTCGACACATCGCCAACATTGCGACTAAAAGAGTCTTGTCGGTCTCTAACGAGCCTAATGGTTTCAGATCGCCCCTTAAGCATCCACACTAGTTAGTTGATATTCAATCTGAGCTCGATGCATGCACAACATGCAAATCAAACTTGGGAGTTGGTTCCTCGCCATCCCTCTACGAGCATTGTCGGTTCGAAATGGGTCTTTCGCACCAAATATCTTGTGGATGGTACTATTGATTGTTACAAAGCTCATCTGGTTGCCTGGGGTTTCTCTCTCAGGTACCTGGCATTGACTTTTCACCCACCCCCAGTCCGGTCGTCAAAGCTGCTACGGTTCGCATCATCTTGTGTCCGGCTGTTTGAAATCAGTGGCACATACACCAACTCGATGTGAACAATGCTTTTATTCATGGGGCACTGACCAATATGGTCCATGACTCAGCCCCTTGGCTTTTTCGACCCTCGATCGGTTTCCTTACCATGTCTGACATCTTAAGAAATCTCTATATGATCTTCGTCAGGCTCCTCTTGCTTGGTTTGTTCGGTTTACTGGCTTTCTCAAAACTCTGGACTTCACATGCAATCGGGCAGACACCTCCCTTTTCTTTTACAAACGAGGTAAAGTCACTTTAATTATACTTGTTACTTTAGGACGGGCAGCGACCAGGATGCTAATTGACGCATTCAGCATGTCAACAAAGAATTTGCCATCTAGGACCTTGGTTGCCTAAGCTACTTCCTCGGCCTTGAGGTCACTAATTCTGCTGGTCGTCTTTTCGTCAGCCAGGCGAAGTACGCTCACAACATTCTTATTCGTGTCGAGCTCCTCGACTCAAGCATCTCTCCACCCCCTCGTCGCGAGGGTATCTCTTGTCAGTACTGGTGTTGCCATCGACGACGTCCACACTCTTTATCACTCGCGCGTCGGCGCACTTCAGTATTTGACCATTACTCACCCGGATCTCTCTTATGCAATTAATCATGTAAGTCAGTTTCTGCAGTCGCCTCGACCACTTCCTCGCTGTCAAGAGAATCCTCAGATATGTGAAAGACATAATTAATTTTAGACTATCCATTGGTCGCGAGAGTGAATACTCGCTGGTCGGCTACACTAATGCCGACTTGGCTCGTTGTACTGATACTCGCCGTTCCACATATGGCTACTCAATCTTTCTGGGCGGAAATTTAGTTTCTTGGAGTGCAAAGAAACAACCCATGTATTGTTGCTTTCTCAAGCTGCGAGTCTGATTATCGAGCAATCTCCAACATTGCTCAGGAAGTCGCCTGGGTTACTCATCTACTCTGTGAAACTCAGTCAACTTCCCCTGTCCGCCCCTACACTTCTTTGCGACAACAAAATTGCCCTATTTTGGAGTCAAAATCAGGTCGCCCACAAGGAAGCAGAACACATTTACATCAATTGTCATTTTATTCGCGAACTAGTCTCTTCTGGTCGCTTGATCACCCTGTTCGTTCCATCTAATCTTCAGCTCGCCGACATCTTCACCAAGAGTCTTCCTCGGCCAAATTTTGAGCTATTATGATCCAAGCTTTGTGTTCGTCCGCATCCTGAGCATCGCTTGACGGGGGTAGTAGGAAATAAAGTAATATAAGAATAATATATATTTATTTAGTTCATATCCTTGTATATACTCTTATTGATATGGTTGTTGTATTTACCTTATTTATCTCATTGTAAATACTTATAGAATTGGTCTTATATAGAATCAATTCCTTATAAGGAATTGAGTTGACTTGGTCAACCTAAACCCTAAATATTCAAGAATATTGTGAATCATAAATATTCAAGAATATTGTGAATAAAATTTTTGACTTTGTCAATTTTTTTTTTATTATTATTTTTTTTTGTAATTTTTTTTTATTGGTAATTTTTTTTCGAAATTGTGTGTCTTAAAAATTGTAAGTCAATATTATTAGAAAGTGTAACACAATATTAATAAAAAGCGTAACACGTTTTTTTATTAAAAAGTGTAAGTCACTATAATTGAAAAGTGCAACACAACTTTTAATAAAAAGTGTAAATTATTATAACTAGAAAGTGCAAGTTAGTACGTATAACTAGAAAATGCAACACAATATTATTAAAAAGTGCATGTCAATATACTTGAAAAGTGCAACACAATATTTTAATGAAAAATGTAAGTTATTATAACTGAAAAGTGTAACAAAATACGACTAAAAAGTGTAACATAACATTACTAAAAAGTGTAACTCACTATAACTGAACATATTGTTGGAAATTGTAAGTCACTACAACTGAAAAGTGTAACAAAATACGACTAAAAGGTGTAGCATAACATTACTAAAAAGTGTAAGTCAATATAACTAAAAAATATTGTTGACAATTGTAAGTCACTACAACTGAAAAATGCAACAAAATATATCTAAAATGTGTAACATAACATCACTAACAAGTGTATGTCATTATAACTGAAATTATTATTGCAAATATTGCAAAATAAGATGCTAAAAAATTGTAAAATGCATGTTACACTTTTCCTTATTTTCAACATACACTTTTATAATAAAAAAAATATATCACTACAAGAAAAAAGGTCTTTCTTGACATTTAAAATTGTATTTATAGATCATTTTTCACTACATTTTATTTATCATGACATTTCACTATAGTGTCCTCTAAGTTAATGTAACATTAGATATCAATCTATTAAGACATTCTTAAATGTCATGAATAAATAGTTTAGACTACACTTAATAAACAATATTAAATTACAATGCATTATTAATTATCATAATATATTTATTATTAAAATTATTTTAAATTACCACGAATCTCAACTTAATTAATATTACATGATTAAGTGTCGTATAATTTCATATTAAAATAATTTATTTTAATATTAATTAATAATACAATATTAATTGTAGTGTCTTTTATAAATATTTTTTTATTAAATTAATAATAGAATTTATAACAACATTACTAATAATTAAATAATAATCACAATAATAATAAATGAAAAAGTATTTTTATGTAAAAAGAATAATATCGAAGGTGTCTTCTCATTAACCATAGTAAATTAACCTTCTAAAAATACTTGATAATGTACATTTTGTGAAAGAATGTCACATAATTTCTATACAAATACCCAATATAATTTCTATACAAAAAACTAAAGCTCTCCAATTCTCTGATCTTTAATTAGCAATAAAAAATCGACCGGTCTTCGTCCTTTTAAGTCTAGATATTATGCTCCTCCCCTGTAAAAACACACAACATTTTTTTATAAGTTATAATACTGCAGAACCATGATTTGAGAATGTACGTAATATTGATTGCACTGAACATGCTATTTAAAAAAAAAAAAAAAAGATGTATATCTCAAATTCCTCAAAGTCTCAGACATAATTCATATATTCTCTTCAATTCACAATGAGACAGTAGGCAAATAATTTTAATCATCAAAGGGCCCGAGCAAAATTAATGTCACCACTGCTTGTATAGAAGAGCTAACACCCCCAACTGCATAAGGCCGGAAGCATTTTATTCACCAAAGTGATTTTAATGAAAAAAAATCTCACACTAACTGATTATCACACCAAAAAGATATTAGTCGCATGTTCAAATTGCATAATCTGCTGCTTTCCTTCATCCAATTGATCAAACAAAGATACTTTCTTAACAACAACAAAAAAAGGTATACATCACTACAGCAAGCCAGCAAAACATGTTAAAAGCAACAATCAAGCCAAACTCAACAACTTGGACAAATCTGACTTCATGATTCCTAAAATTAAAGTACACCACAATCAAGAAGATACCAAAAATCTTCTATTCAACAAGTAATAACTTACAGGCATAACCAAACTTCACAAATGCACATAAATGTTTAATAGAATCTAATGAAGCATGATATAAACAAACTAGACGTATGCTCTTTAGAAGAGAGTTCATGGATATCACCTGAAATAACCATGGAATGAACTTTTCTAGACATCAAATTCTTATTAAATAGTCTCATTCTTTACCAAGATGACATCAACTATTTGTCATAAAAAATTAAGCACTTATCATATAAATACATAAAGACATTAGGTATACTCATAATTATACATCCATCAGGTGCATACATTATTTAACTATGAATTGATCAACTTAGGTCTAACAGGCTAGTTGTAATTGCTACTAGCTAACCCATCTGATCTAACTAAATGGAATAAACATTCTTACCCAGCTAATTAATGACATAATTAACTAATCCTAACTACAATATAAAGGTGAAAACAGTAAAGAACTCTAACACAAACTAAAAAAATTAATGGATTTATAGTTCAACACCTAATTTTTCTTCAATTGTTTTAGAGAATTCACTTAGAACCAACCCCTCCACCACCCCCACCACCCTAAATTCAAAATCTGACCCCTATGCCCAAAATTATATATGTTCAAAACCATCACTCTGTTTAAATTGCAGAACCCTGATATGAGAACGAGAAGCAACTATATGATAAAAGGGAGTGACACCAAATAATATACCAAAAAGATGATCAAAGATTTAAAAAAAAACTCTCATGAAAAGAATATATACCTTAACGGATTTGATTAAGAGCGTTTCCTCTGAGATCAATTTTTTACTATTTTCCGCAGATTCAATGTTGATTAAAGGGAACCCTAATTCAGGGTTCGCTGTATTTCTGGATCTGTATCGAGATTATTTATTTAAAATGTTGATTAAAGGATTGCAGGCGTGCACAAAAGTAAAAAATAAGTTGGGAGTTTCTCCACTCCTTTTTTAACTGCATAGCGTATTAGCGTGCCCTATCAATTATCCCATTATATTATTAGTATATTGATTTAATTCTTCAAAACATCAAAATATGTTTTTATTTTATTTATTAGATTATAATTTAATTATTTTCACGTTTTGGGTTCTACAATAATGATTACGTGGCTATTTTAAGGATACACACAAAATAAAATAAAATTTATATTTTACTTCAGACAAAAGAAGATTGATTTTTTTAAATATTTTAGTATACAATTATTATGATTAAATATTAAAAAAATTAAAGGTATAATTTAAAAAAAAAAAGGCGTTCAAGAATAGGGGTTTAAAATTACTGAATAAAATATTTTTTTAAAATTTTAAAAATGTTATTTTAGTTTTCAAAAACTAAAAGTAAGTTTTATTATTAGTATAAAATTATTAATTCGAAAAAGTAAGAACAAGGTTAATAATACACTATTCAAATTGTCATGATTGCGCACTATACTATGACATTTAGTTAATAGTGTGTTAATAGAGTGTATTGCATTATGACATTTAGTTAATAGTGTATTGATAGGATATGGGGTAATGTAGTTTTAGATTTTTTGAATTCAATGTACTAATAAACTATTTTTCACTACATTTGTCTAAAAGTGTATTAAAATTAATGTACTAATAGACCTTTTTTCTTGTAGTGTATGTGAAAATTGTTAAATGTGAGAGTTGAACACTAGACCACCGTAAAATAGACTATTCTCAACCGTTTAAGCTACATAAATTATCATACATATTTTTTCGCGTATTTTATTTTTATTGTTAATCCTACCCACTTTTTAAAATGGACTAAATTTCTACAGGAGACGTACCCATACTTATAAATAGTGAGTAGACGTACCCATACTTATAAATAGTGGATCATTCTTATCACCTCATTAACGGTGATCACATACATATTCTCACAGATACCATTACTCCTCTTTATCATTGCCATTTTATTTTTGCTAAGTGCATATCGTTTTACATCTTTATATAGGCCAAGTGGGCAACCCCAGATAAAAATGATAAGGGTAGAGAAATAGTGAGATGTTGACATTTTAGAAAATGTGTCAATTATTCGGTCTTTTATGTTTTACTTTTTTTTTTGTGAAAACGTGTCAATTATTTTAAATTCTGTCTTGATTGAGTACTCTCCATGAGAAATTGGAAACTTTTAGAGGAACTAAATTATTCCAAATGATGAAAAATTTTGCTGTCCTTGACATCAGGTCATTTGTCAGATTCTCCTCCCACACGAACAAATTTTTACACCAATTCCAAATAGGTTTGAAAGAATCTTCCTGCAAAACGTTTCTATTGAAAATAGAACAATTAGAGTCAAGAACAATGATAAACAAGTGAGGAAAAAATAGGCGTGTTTCCCACCCATCTATAGTGAAAAATCTAGTGTTTATACCAAACCAATTAACAAAGACCATATGTCAAAAAAAAAAAAAATTAACTACGAACAATATATTTAATGATAAAAAAAAATTTAGCAAAATAGTTCTGTGTTTTACCCACTTTAACACTTTCCACGTTATCCCAAAACTCCCCATAGACTGAAGAATAGAAACTAAATAACAAATGAGAATTTTTTTACCTTTTTAAAAACGTCATAAAAAACATAAAAAAAATAATTTGCATACGATAGTTTCGTAAATTGGTTTTGAAACGGCCCCTTGCATGCACTCTCTCCTAATTTCTCCCTTTTTCTCTCACTTTCAACAACTCTCTCTTTGGAATTGCTCTCTCAAACCAACTACAAGAAATAACTGAAGCTAATGTATAGTATTGCTAATGCTATATGGGATCTGTCAAACGACCAACTACAACAAAGAACTGAAGCTACAACAAAGAACTGAAGCTAATGTATATTATTGCTAATGAAATGTTGGAAATGAGGCCGAGGTGTAATGGTGATGGAAATGAAGATGAGAATAATAATAGGGTAACACTTGTGTACATCCGTATGCACCGTACGGTCCGTACCCCTTAATTTTAATTTTTTATTTATATTTTATGTATACCCACTAATTTAATGAGTTCACCCTTAAATCATATTTTTAGTACAGTTATCTACATCCACTCATTTTATGAATTCACCCCCAAATCATTTTTTTTACAACTACACCCGCTCATTTTATGAGTTCACCCCCAAAATTATTTTTTTACCACAATTATCTGCACCCGCTCATTTTATGAGTTCACCCCCAAATTATATTTATACTACAGTTATCTGCCCCCACTCACTTTATGAGTTCACCCCCAAATTATCTGCACCCGCTCATTTTATGAGTTCACCCCCAAATATTTTTTTAAAAAATAATTATATTTAAAACACTATATTATATTTTTATTGATTTACACAAAATATAAGAAAATCAACCTTAATTTATACATTTACAATTTGCAGCCGAATTATCGTCGATTCACCACTAAATCACCCATATTTTTAAAAATAAAATCGTAAAAACATAATTAAAAAAACTATCAAAATTAGTCATAAATCTGAATTTTTCTTCTTTTTAATTTTTTTTTCAATTTTCAGTTTTTATTTCAAACTTTTTATTTCTTCATTTTTTTTCCTGCTTTTTTTTTTTTTTTTTTGTTTAGTATATTTAAATTTTTTAATATAAAATAATATTATATGTATAATTTTATTTTATTCGCTAGTACAATAAATAATAATCAGTAATACCATAAACCATAATCAGTAATACCATTAATTGTTGGGATATGAATCATTGAAACAATGTTCTAGATGATGAAAGTATGTTTTGATGGCCAAAAGCAACTTAAAGTTAGTAATATATGTGGTTGTAAGTCATCTTAACTAAGTCATCTTAATGTGTTTTGAAAAATAAGTCTACTGATCTTATATATGTTTAACTGATCTTATTGTGTCTACTGATCTGATATGAGTACTGTTAGGAACTAAGCTGATGATGTATTGTATAGAAAGCTTATAGTATAGGACTTAGATATACTCATCTGTATATAGTTCAGTTGATGTATAAATAGGTTTTATATGTGTAAAATTGTATTATGTTGTATTCAGCATTGTAAAAGTTCAGAATAGTAGATTAGAACACTAGTTTAGAAGAAGATCAGAAGATTATTGAAGACTCAGATGACTACTTCAGAATAAGAAGACTTTATGAAGAAGCCTTGAAGCATTCTTGAGAAGTTAGAACAGTTTTTTAGAACTGTGCTGACTGACTCAGAACAGTGAAAGTCAGAGCAGTGCATCACTGTGCTGAGTGGTTGAAATCGAAGAATAAGTTTGGAAATCTTATTTAAAGTGTAACTGAAGATATATTTGAAGATATGCCGACTTGAAGAGAAGTTACAAAGTTAGTTACAAAGAAGGAAGTTACAACGAGAAAACAGATTTAGAGTTAGTTGAGAGTTTGTTCACAAACTGCTAACTGTCATACTAATGTCTATAAATACTGTGTGATCTCCTATTGCTAAGACTACTGATCCAAAAGCATTCAAGAGAAATCTAAGTCTACAGTGCATTTGAAGAACTCACAGAGTTAAAGAGATCAAGAAACTGAGAAGAAGCCACAGATCTGAACAGAAGAAATCAGAGGCTACAACAAGAGAAGTTTTACTTTTCATTTTAAGTTTGTGTTGTGTAAACAAGTGTGCTAGTTACATGTAGAATTACTAGTCGATCGAAGATACACTTGGCAGTGTAATCGAAAAGATCAAAGTCTTAGTCTTGGGACTTTAAGCCACAAGAAACTGGGTTTGTGAGAGTGGATGTAGACTTTTTGGTCGAACCACTATAAAATTTTGTGTTCTTTACTTTTCTGTTTGGTATTTGTTTAATATTTGTTTAACCAAGAACAGTAGAATTTACTAAGTAAAGATCTAAATAAAAGTTGAGTATAAAACTGAAACTGGAAGTACTGATCTGACCCAGTAAGAACAGTACTATTCAGAACACATTTCCGCATTATAAACTCTGATATTTTGAAAGATTTTTGAAAGTCTATTCACCCCTCCCCTCTAGACTTTCTTAGCTTACTCAATCTTAACTCAACTTGGGACCAACAAGTGGTATCAGAGCAGTAGTTCTTTGGACTACTGTTTCTTGATAACCTTGTAGATCTTGAGGGAAATCTCATTGATCTTGCTACTATTCCTTGATATCTGTCATTGATCTTGCTACTATTCATTGATCTCATTGATCTTGCTACTATTCCTTGGTATCAGAGCAGTAGTTCTTTGGACTGCTATACTACTGATCTTATCTATCTGATCAAACATGGATGACACTAATGTGAACAAACTTCCTAAGTTAAAGATTGCAGATTATGACTACTGGAAGCTTAGGATGGAGGTCATCTTTAGCTCAGCCCATAATCTGATGGGTTTTGTGGTAACTAAAGGACCAACTGTTACCATGGTGGAAAACACTGCTGTTCTGGATCCTTCTAAACCTGTTGGAGCACTAGTCCCTAAACCAAGGTCAGAACTGACTTCTGAAGAAATGCGACAAAACAATTTGGATAGTCTTGCTAAGAATTATATTTTACACACCTTGCCAAATGAGTATCTTGGTAAAGTGTTAAAATGTAAGACTGCAAAGCAAATGTGGGACAAATTAGATATTCTTTGTGAAGGTACTACTCTGATCAAAGAAAGCAAATTATCCACAGCTGTCCAAAGGTTTGAAACATTTAAGATGAAGCCAGGTGAAACAATTGATGAATTGGATACTCGATTTACAAAAATTATGAATGATCTTGATGTGTTAGGAAAGACTTATACTGAAAGAGAGATTAACTTGAGAATCTTGAAAGCTTTGGATGAAAGGTGGAAAATGGTCAAGATGATCTTTAAAACCACACAAGACATTGATTCTTGGCCAGCAGAAACTATGTTCCAGACACTTAAGGCACATGAGTTTGAGTTAGATGAAGAAGAACCTATTACTGTAAGTCATAAGGATAAGGATGCCTCTAAGGACATGGCTTTTAAAGCCTCTACCTCTAAGGGGTCTAGATCATTCAAGTCTAAGGCCTCAAGCATAAAAGATGAACTAGATAGTTCTGATCTTAGTCTGAAAGATCAGATGAGCTTTATGATCAAAAGATTTTGTTGGTCCCTGAACGAGTAGTGAATGGGATTAAAGTCTAGAGGGGAGGGGTGAATAGACTTTAAAACTTTTCAAGACAGTTGGGGAACCTCTTCTGATTGTTATGTCAACTGGACTGCAAGTCTGCTGGTCCAGATGACTATAGTGATCTGTATGATGAGATTGTATGCGGAATTATGGTAGGCCTTGTTTAGACTCGTTCTTTTGTTTCTTATGAAAGTGTTAACTTGTTTTTATTTAATGAAAGTACTCAGCTGATGCTGGTTTGAAAGTTGTGGCCTTAGTTGAAGAATGTTGAAAACACAGTATGCACTATATAAAAAGTATATGGAGAGACAGAAATGTAAAGTGCAGAAAGGTAAATAACACCAGGTTTATAGTGGTTCGGATATACGATCCTACGTCCACTCTCACGTCCTAACGTGATGTTTAATCCCTTTAATTTACCCCAAATTACAAGGGTCTTGACCTTTATAGTCCCAAGGATAGGACTTTGAGATCTGAGCCGTCCTAACAGCTACGGTCTCCACAAGTGATTGTAAGCACTTGCACTTTGAGGGGTTCAAAAACTTTAACCTTTCGGTGAGGGTTTGGGGTTTTTGAAGTGTATCCAACTAATGGTTCAAGCTTATAAATTGCTTAACCACTATGCCTAAAACAATTGATATACAATATGAACAGGTTTCAGGTTCTTATGGGTTGGATAGAAATCACTTAAGAGCTAAAAGTATTCTAAGGCTTTCTAGGCTCTTGGAGAATTCTTAGAACAGTATGGCTTTTTCTTGATTGCTTGCTTAGCTTGTTGAATTCTCTTGTTGTGATCTCGTACTTGTGATTTCTCATCCTCTTGTATTTATAATGGTGATTGCTTGCAACTAGCCGTTGGAGTTGACTAGCCGTTGGGGCAATCTTTCCATATTGGCTTGATTCCTTGATTCCAGCTGCTTGATTGCTCCAATCCTGGGATCATGTCAATCTTCTAAATAAGGTAAGTCTTCATTTGAATTGCAAGATGACTTTGGGAATCAGCCGAGTCCTGGAAGAGTACATAGTCTTCTGATCTGTACTACTAGTCTTCTGACTACTCTTCTGGCCTTAGGTCTTCTGTCTTCTGATATCAGTCGAGTAACACTCGTCTGATCTGAGGATTATTTGTGCTGCTTTAGGCCATCTTCAATCTTGGACTCCATCAGATAAGTAGGTATACAAACACCTTACTTAACTGGCCTTCAAAGATCTTCTAGTCTTCATGTCTTCTACTCTTCTCATCTTAAGGGAGCGCATGTAAGCCGAGACAGTGCTAATCAACTGATATCTATACAGTTGATCACACAAGACTAGTCTAAGCTGTTCTATACAAAGTCAGCTGATCCTATTACATTTATAAACTCTAAGTGTTTTGGCCATCAAAACTATTCTAACATCAAGTGGGGCTTAGGGTGAATTTACATCCCAACACTTTCCCCCTTTTTGATGAAGCCAAAACTATATTTGATAAATGCTCTTAGTAAATAAGATAAGAGTTTATAAACTTCATAAAAACTGGAGTATCTGATGAAGACAATGAGAGTTTGTCTTGAAAGCAAAGAGAACTAAACTTGATTATATATAGAGTTTTTAAGGATTACAAGTGATAGTTTCTTTAAAGCTTTGAAAAGTGGTCTTCATCAGGTTTTCTGATCTTCAGATGCGGAAAGCAAGGTACAGACGAGTTCGAACTTCTTCCATGTGCTGCAGGTCTGTAACATTCTCCTCTTCATAGATTTTCTCTAGAATCCTTTTGACTTCAATCCAGTCAGTCCTTTCGGAGCTCAGAGTGGGAGGAGTCCATTTAGGTTCTCCTGGAGTTAGGATTCTGCAGTTGTCAAGTTCTTTGGCTGTCTTGACTACTTCTTTCCAGAACTCTTGATCTTCAATGTTCATGAACTGATTGAACTGGAAGAATTCATCTTCATAGGTTGGGAGAGGGCCAAATTTTCTTACAATGTGGTGTTGAATTTGCCATTTCTTCTTCAGAGGATACCACCTTGGTAGCTCATCTTGAAGGGCTAGATAATCCACGTAGTTGCTATTAAACACCAGGGTTTTGTCTTTGACATTGTCTTCTTTTGCTTTGTCCTTGATTGCTTTCCTGAGTTTGGCTATTTTCCTTTCAAATTTGGCATTGACTGCCTTCGCATCTTTTAGCTTCTTCTGCTTAAGCTCTTGCGCTTCAAGCTCTTTTCTTTTCTTCAGCTCTAAAGCCTCTTTCTCTTCTGCAGTAGGCTCTGCTGGAGCTGACTTCTTGCTTGACTGAGCTTGCTCATCTGCCTTTCTTTTCCTTGTCATCCTCTTCTCAGGAACTTGTTCTATAGGGGCAGTGATCTGTAGACTCTTGGCAGGAGCTTGAGTGGGAGCTTGGGTGTCTTCTTGAGCAATTTCTTTGCCTTTGCCTTGCCTGCTCTTGATTTTGCTTTTTAAACCACCCAAGGTTTCATTCAGCTCATCTTGAGATACTACCATCACAGCTTGCTGTGCAGTAGTCTTCTCTAGAGCCTTTATCAATACATCTTCCCCCTTTTTGGCTTCAGCAAGTGCAGCCGCAAAAGGCTTCATGGCATTCAGAATCTCCACTTTCAGAGTCTGCTGAAGGGCCATGGCATTGACTTTGCCAACATGGGTCAGATGAGTGATGCTGTGGTCTAGGATCTAAGCATGAGAGTTGGAGGAGGAGGAAGCTTCAAGTTTAGCTGTAAGAGCTTCCAATTTGGCTGCTGTCTCCTTCAGCTGAGTCTGTAGTTTCTCATTCTCTGCAGTAGCTGATTGGAGAAGAGCTCGTCCTTCAGTAGCTCTTGCTTCAGCATCTTCAATTCTTTTCTTGTAAGCGTTTTCCATGCGGTTGACCTCATTAGTGTAGAGTTCAACAAACATGGTGGAGGTGTCACCTGCCTTCTTCAGAATGTTGGTCAGATACTCACTTATCTGATCGTGAAGTGATTCTCCAAACTTGTCTTCAATGTCAATGATCTGGTCGTGAAGACGAGTTCTCTGCTCCTTAACAGCCTTTTCAACATATCTTCCAAGCTGTAGGCCTAAACCTTTCTCAAAATGCAGGTCTATTGCAGCCTTGACCTGTGCGCAAATGTCTGCTGTACATTCAGCTGTTGAAGTAGAAGTTGAGGCAGTGCCTTGAGGCTTTGGATGAACTATCAGGGCTTTGCCTCTCTCTTCAGCTGAAAGGTACTCTTCATTGAGGAATGTGGTAGTGGCCTTAACCAGGTGAGTCATGATATTGTCTCCTTTATCAATGAAGTGAGCTAGAGTAGCCTTCGGCATGAAGTGATCAGGAATAGTGATTACTTCTCTTTCAATCTCTACTCTGTCAGCTGGTTCAACTAAGTCTTCCGCAGGGACTAATGCAGCTGAGTCATTTACTTTTGCTGTGTCAGCTATCTGCTGACCTGATGAGCCTTTTGGGACAGAGGTATCATCAGTGGGAATTCCTAGAATCCTGTGGCATACTGCTGCAAGGGCCTCTTCTGGCAGCAGTTGAGCAAAAGATTTAACTTGAGCAACTTCCTTCTGCTCCATTTCCCAGTTGAGAAAATTAGCCTTTCCTCCCATTCCTTCCATGACCTCAAGAAGGTCATCTACATCATCTCTCCTGAGTTCAATCCAGGTGCAGACTCTGAGAACTTGTTCAAACTGAACTGATTCCTCATCAATGCCAGGAATGGTAGACTTGAGCAGCTGAGCTATTTTCATCCTCATTATCTTTTCTCTTGTGCACATGGGATAATGCACCATGCTGTACTGAGGCTGTGATGAACCTGCTTGAGCAAGGTCTGCTGGGGCTAAGTCTTTTTGTTCAGATGGGGCAGTGATGATAGGGGATTGAGTGGTTGGAATGGTTTCCTCTGCTGTGTGAGTATCAGCAGGGATTTGGGAAGTGATATCTTCTTGATCTTTAGTGGATTGATCATCAGCAGGGTTTTGAGTATGCTGATCTGGGACTATTTCTGCTTGAAGATCAGTGGATGGTTGGGGTTGATGATCTTGGACATTTGCCATTTGAATATCAGCAGGGGTAGGCAAATGTGGCTCTGGGGTTGTTTGAGGCTGGGTTTGTTCCTCTGCAGTGTGAGTATCAGCAGGGATTTGGATATCAGTGTTTGAGGGTTCAGATGTGTTTGAATCATTAGAAGGGTTGAAGGAAGTAATAGGGGCTATGCTCTTGGGAGTAGGGAGCCTGGATTTCTTAGTTTTCTTAGTGAAAGAAGAATTGTTCTTCTTTCTCTTCTGACCCTTCGACAATTTAGAAGGAGTAAAAGTGAGAGAGGGATTAGAGGTACCTGCCTTCTTCAAGGGAGAAGCAGTTGGAGTGGCATCTGAATCAGATGGGGAGATGAGTCCTGATCTGATTAGAAATTGTCTTTGTGCTAAGGTCTGATTGTCGTCATCATCATCCTCAGCACCCTTCTCTTGAGCCTCTTCTTTGGATGGCTCCTCTTCTTCTTCAGCAGAGTCATGAACAGACTCTTCTGCCTCCTTAACAACATCTTTGGAAGATGTTTCAGCCAACAGCTTCCTCTTCTCTTCTTTCAACCTTGCTGCCTCAGCAAGAGCTTCCTTTCTCAAATAATACTTGGAGATGTGGAAGGTCTTATGAGGTCCCATCTTGTACTTCTTTGGGAGAATATCTGGAAGGATGATGCTCAGCTTGTTGACAAAGCTGACTGTAGCTGACACCTTCCATTCCCTCGATTGCAAATCCAGAGTAACTTTCTTTCCCTCAAGGGCAATTCTATCCAAGAATAACCCTTGCCATTCTCCATCAATCTGATCCCAGATTGCAGCCATAACTCTAATCTTCAAAGTAGTAACAGCATCATGGCTAAAAGTGTTACCAAGCATCATCTTGCCTGCAATGTCCATCAGGGTTTGAAACTTAGGTTCAAGTTGGGATTTCTTGAGTCCAGAGGCATCAACAACTTTGATTCTTCCATTAGTAAACATCTCCATGTACTCCTTTTCTCGACCCATGATGTAGTTGGAGATATTTATCTTCCCTCTCGACAAGTCGAACAATTCCTGAAGAATTTCTCTTGTTACCTTGACGCTCATGACACTTTCAACTTGAGATCCCTTCATTACAGCGTTTGCGTAGAAAGCCAGCACATCTTGTTCATAGACGTTTGTTGGTGCTGCTTCCAGAAAGTCACGAAGGTTGAGGTTGATACATCGAAAAAGTATCTCCTTGTTCTCTGCTGTATGCTTGCCCTTGAAAAACAGAGCATTCTCGGTGAATATCTTCCCTTCCTTAGACCATTTTGTTGCATCTAGAGTTCCGGTGCTCTTGGTCTTCTCGTCGTAAATTTCAATGATTGCCATTCTGAGTATTTGAGTGTAATGGTTTGGAATGCTTAAGAAGATTTGCAGAACGAGAAAATTTGAGAGCAATTTAGTAATGTGAGCGAAAGGGTTTGGGAGAGATGTTAAGAGGTGTATATATACTCCAGCAATTCTTGATCTAACGGTCAGATTGGATTTTAATGTGGAGTAGTGCCCAAGATTTCCCTTCTTTGATTCCGGGCCATTCCTTAAATGTGCCGGCTGAATTTGCCATTTGGCAACTGATGATTTGCTGGCAATATGGTAATCAAGTATTAATGACATCATACCAAAAATAGCCGTTGTGACTAATTTTGTGGCAAGAATTGATCATCAAGGCCGTTTTCTATAAGTGAATTGCATTCCTTATATAGGCCAATTTCTTTAATTATATCCAGAAATAAATCTAGAATGAATTACATGATCAAAGATAGTCATTATGCTCTAAAAATAAAGTCTTCTTATCAGCAGAGTGAAGTCTTCTGATTTCATCGAAATGTCTGCTGATTTTCCTTGAAAGTCTTCTGGTCAGCTGAGTTGGTCTTCTGATCAGCTAAGTAGAGGATAGGGGTTTGCTGTGATGATCCAACCTGGATGGATCCTTCCAGCTTTATTGTGAGTGATGATCCAACCTGGTTTGATGGATCTTTCAGCTCCTTCTTTTAACCAAGTGGGACTAGCCTAGATGAAATCCCACTGGCTCATCTGCTCCTCACCATCGGATGTTCCTCATCATCAAATGGGATGTAGCATCTAATGTGTCCTTGTTGAATTTCTTCGCTTCTTTTGAAAGAGAAGAAAAGTTGGAAGAGGCTTCAATGGAGTATGAAGAGAGAGCCATGGACTTGGTATCCTTGACATGTTTTGACAAAGTGGTCTTTGATAGCAAGCTCTCCATGTAGAACTTCCCCCTAGAGAAGAAGCTCTGCTTGCTTGCTACTTTGTCCTCTGCATCTCTTCTTCCTTTAGTTTTCAACAAGAACGTCTCTTCTTTCTTTAGTTTCCATAGGCATACTTATGTTGGGTAACCCAAGTATGCTGATCTGCATCATCTTCATCTTCTGGACAAATCTTCATCTACTTCACCCAAGACCTTGGTTGAGGGATGATCTCCATTCCATCTCTTCTCTCGATTATCTCCATACCTGAAACAAGAATAATAGTTAGTGATTTGTGTTCTTAGGTGTTCTCATAACTTCCTCCTTTTATAGAGGTAGAAATGAGGTAATGGAGCGTAAGATGACAAAAACTATAGAGTTGATAGGTCTGAATTTCTGAAAAGCTATTTCTTAAGATCAACAATGAGATTCTTGATCTAAGGGTTTACATTTAAAGAGATTCAGACTCTATCTTATGGAATGCAAAATTTATAAATTTTTGAACAAGAATTATTTGGAATCCGTACAGTGCATGTATACTGTTGAGTCGGTGAGGATGGTGTATTAATCCAACCAAGTATGACTCACTAATATACTGTATACTTGTATAGTGATAAAGTATTTTATGAAGAATAGTTTATTACTATACATAGATATACATTGCTTAAGTATAGATTACCAATTAACTTTATTCAAGTCTTCTGAATGTAAGTATAAAATGCAATGCAGATTATAGAGTATTTCATCAAGGATTCTTAAGGTATCATTGATTCCCCCTTGATTAGATGACTCTATGTTTTCCCTCAGCTCTATTTGTCTTCATCGGGAATAACTTACTTGAAGATGAGGGTGTCTATTCACCTCATCTGATCCTCCTAGTCTGCTGCAATTGTATCAGCTGAGGCCTTCAGCTGATCTTGTGCGCTTCATGTGCTTGGATCCAAGAGTCCTAAGCTATAGCATAGGGTCTTGAATCTTTCTTCAGCTAGGGGCTTAGTCAAGATGTCTGCTCTCTTTAGATATCTGTGTGAATTTTCTCCATCTTGATGTCCTTCTTTTCAAGGTGGTCTCTTATAAAATGATGTCGAATGTCGACATGCTTGCATCTTGTGTGAAGGACCGGATTTTGAGTGATGGCAATGGCACTGCTGCTATCACAATAGATAGGGACTTCTCTTGCTTCTATATTGTAATCCTTGAGTTGTTGAACTAGCCAGAGCAGCTGACTGCAACAACTTCCAGCTGCCATATATTCTGCTTCAGTGGTGGAGGTTGCAACTGAAGTTTGCTTCTTTGAGAACCATGAAATCAACTTGTTGCCTAGGAATTGACAGGTTCCAGATGTGGATTTCCTATCAATTCTACATCCTCCATAGTCTGAGTTAGAATAACCACTCAATTCTAGATTGTCATCAGCAGGGTACCATAGTCCTAGATTGATTGTTCCTTTTAGGTACTTGAGAATTTTCCTTACTGCTTCTAGATGACTTTGCTTTGGGTTTGCTTGAAACCTAGCACATACTCCTACAGCAAATGTTATGTCTGGTCTGCTAGCTGTAAGATATAGTAGAGATCCAATAAGTGCTCTATATTCAGCTTGATCAACTGCCTGTCCAGACTCATCTGGTTCCATTTTGAATGATCTCATCATTGGAATTCTTGCAGTCTTGCTTTGTAGAGCTTTGAATCTTTCTAATAGGCTTTTGGTGTACTTGGACAGATTGATGAAGATCCCTTCTGAACTCTGTTTGACTTGGAGTCCTAGGAAGTAATTCATCTCACCCATCATACTCATTTCGAATTTTCCTTGCATAAGTTCAGAGAACTTCTTGCACATATCTTGATTTGGTGATCCAAATATAATGTCATCTACATATATTTGCACCATTAGAATGTCTTCTCCTTCTTGTATTCTGAAAAGTGTTCTGTCAACTTTGCCTTTTGTGTAACCATTGTCAAGTAGGAATTGTGACAATGTGTCATACCAGGCTCTGGGAGCTTGCTTCAGACCATAGAGGGCCTTCTTCAAACGATATACTTGATCTCTTTTTTCGAATCCTAGAGGCTGTTCTACATACACTTCTTCTACCAGAATACCATTCAGAAAAGCACTCTTGACGTCCATTTGATATACCTTGAAACCCATATATGATGCATAAGCTAGAAACAGTCGAATGGCTTCTAATCTGGCTACTGGAGCAAAGGTTTCATCATAGTCAATTCCTTCAGATTGTGAGTATCCTTTTGCAACTAGCTTTGCTTTATTTCTAGTTATCACATCATTTTCGTCCTTTTTATTCTTGAATACCCACTTTGTTTCTACTACATTGTGGTTTTCAGGACGATCTACCAATTCCTATAATTCATTTCTTTCGAATTGGTTTAGTTCCTCTTGCATAGCAGTGATCCAATTGCTATCAGTCATTGCTTCTTCTATGTTAGTTGGTTCAATGTTGGACAAGAAGGCACACCAGCAGAACATAGATGATTGAGGGTTCTGATTCAGTTGTCTTCTGGTCTTGACACCTGAGTCTGCTCCTCCTAAGATGAGGTTTGATGGATGGTTGTTTCTCCATGTATGCCTTACAGGAGTATCTGCATTAGATGAGCTTGGATTCTCATCTGTTCCAGTGCCATCAGGAGGGTTGACTTGATTAGGTCGATCATCATCTGTATCTTGTGTGTCAAAGAGATCATTCCCCCTTGCATTTGGGATTGTTGCATCTCGGTTTTGGACAACTTGCTCAGCTTGAGTTTGAGATCTAGTGACTGGTCTGTGTGGTTTATCCTCCTCTAGTTCTTCAGGAAATGGTTCATTGACTTCAATAAACTCATCAGACCTGGTCTTGATCACTAGTTTCTTCATCTGATCTACATCCGAGTCTGTTTCTACTGCACTCTTTTCACAAGATTCATCAAAAACAACATGAGGTGTTTCTTCCACAAGAAGGGTTCGTTTGTTGAATACTCTGAATGCTTTGCTAGTTGAGGAGTATCCCAAGAATATCCCCTCATCTGCTTTGGCATCAAAGGCATTCAACTTACTTTTCCCATTGTTGTGAATGAAACACTTACAACCAAATATATGAAAGTAAGATACTCTAGGTTTTCTTCCTTTACACAGTTCATATGGGGTGTTCTCATGGATTTTGTGAATACCTGACCTGTTTTGAGTGTGACAAGCTGTGTTGATAGCTTCTGCCCAAAGCTTCTTAGGAGTGGAGAATTCAGCAAGGAGTGTTCTTGCAGCTTCTTTGAGCGTTCTGACTCTTCTTTCAGCTACACCATTCTGTTGTGGTGTTCTTGCTGCACTTGTCTCATGCTGAATAACATTAGAAGTACAATAGGCAATAATATAAGAGTTAATAAATTCAGTGCCTTTGTCACTTCTAATTTTCACAATAGTTTCTCCTTTCTGTACTTGGATCCTCTTTAATAGTTCAGGGAGCTTCTGCTGAGTTTCAATCTTCTTGTATAAGAAGATAACCCAAGTAAACTTGGAGTAGTCATCTACAACAATAAGAGTGTACTTTCTCCCTGTTAGTGTGGTTGGAGTGATTGGTCCAAAAAGATCCATGTGAAGCAATTCAAGAGCTCTGCTGGTTGATGCTGTCTTCTTGGTCTTGAAAGAGACATTTGTTTGCTTTCCTTGTTGACATGCATCACAAACCTGATCTTTACAGTAGAGTTCATTAGGCAGACCATCAACTAAGGATTCCCTTGCTAGCTTGTTCATAGTCTTAAAGTTCAGATGACTAAGACGTTTGTGCCATAGCCAGCTGACATCTTTAGGGCTCTTCACAAGCAGACATGTATCCTTAGGACAGTTGTTCCAATTTGCAAGATACATACTTCCTTTTCTAGATCCTGTTAGAAGGTTTTGTTTTGTTCTTTTATCACTTATGAGACACTCATCTTTAGAGAATTTTACTGAGTAACCCGTGTCACAGAAATGAGAAACAGATAATAAATTAAACTTTAAGCCTTCTACATATGATACATCATGTACTTCAATGTCACCATTTTTAAGGGTGCCATATCCTTTTCTGTTACCGTGCGCATTATCACCAAAGAAGACTTTTGGACCTCTCTTTTCTGTGTAGTTGGTCAGCAGGTTTTTGGTTCCAGTCATATGAGTTGAGCATCCACTATCTATGTACCATATCTCTCCTGCTAGACCTCCTTTTCTGTATAGGTCCCTCCTTTCCGGCAAGAAAGTTTAAGTCTTAGGTACCCATTTTGTCTTGGGTCCTTGGGTGTTAGTATTACCCTTGGGAACCCACATATACATTGGTCGTTTGAACAATCTTGAGCACTTGAGTTGTTTCCCTCGGGCATCACAGAACCAAATCTTACCAGTTAACACCTTGGACTGATCTGATTTGTTATTTGTGTCAGCTAAGTAATAGTCAAATGGTTTCCCTTTATAGGAGTGTACATACATTATCTTTTGACTAGTTACATTCGGCCTGGGTGCATTAGCTGGTCGATGCACACGATTATATGGACCATACTCCTCTGTTCTCACAATATCATAAGAGATAGGGGGTGCAAAGAGAACAGATTTGTTTGAAGAGGACTTCTTCTTCTTGGCTGGAGCGGCATACAGCTGAGACTGTCTCAGACGAGATGGTCTAGGCTGTTTGCTGTTCCTCTGTACAGGTTTGGGGTTAACTTCTCTTTTACCATTTTTGGTGTTGGAATAGTTAGCCTTAGTTGGTACAGATGCCTTTTGGTTCATATTAGGTTCATTGTGTTTAGAACACTCACCCTGTTCATGTGTCTGAGTAGTGCGCTTGTTAGGTGTACTACCCCCAGCTGGAGAGGATGTTGATGGATTAAGTTCATAGCCAAAACCTATCTTATTGCCATTTGATCTATAATATTCAGAGATACTTTCAATAGTAGTCGAGGCTTTATTGAACTCTGATATCTTTTGATTTAGGCATTCCTTCTCCTTTTCTAAGAGCTTGTGTGCTTGGAAGAGGTCATCGAACTTAGATTGTAGTATACGAAATTCCTTGGTTTCTAAGGTTTGAGTTTCTAACATCCCCACATACAACTGAGTTGTTGTGGTATTTTCTTCCTTAAGGAGTTCCACTTCTTTGGTCAATCTTTCATTCATTGTGACTAACTCAGGGGTGTTATCAAACTTAACCTTTTTCAACCTAGCAATTTCTTTCCTTAAATACTTATTCTCCTCTTCCACTTCTATAAAAGCTCTATTGGCAATATCCAGATCACCTTTTACCTTTCTTAACGATTGATAATAGGTGTCTTCTGATTCGCCTTCAGATTAATTTATATCATCTGTTTGTGAGAAAATAGGTGAATGGAAAGTAGTAGTTTAGGATTTTACCTCATTTTCTCCTATGGCCATCATAGCTAGATCATCTGAATCATCTGCGCAGATTTGACAGTCTGGTGATGCAGGAAGTTCATCACTTTGATATTCAGATTCTTCAGTCACCATTGCTTGCTTATCTGAATTTCTTATGTCTCTTCTTGGCCTTCTTTCTTCTTTGTCATCCAGCTCAGGCCATTCATAGACATAATGTCCTGGTTTGCGACAATTGAAGCATGCTCCAGGTTTTTGATTTGAACTGCCTTTCCTTGGAGGAGTGGCATCTCTTCTTCTGGAGCCTCGGCTGTCAAATGACTCCATATCCTTTCTAGGATACCTTTCTGGTGTTCTTTCTCTGGAGTCTCTAGAGGGTGAACTGGCTCTTCTATCTTTGTAGTTTCTATAGAATTTTCTATATTTGCTGTTGAGAGTGTTCATCCTTTCGAATCTTTTGATCATAAGGGCCATTTGCTCTTTCAGACTCATGTCTAATCCTTCAAAGTCTTCTGTCTTCAGAGAGGTCTTGCCCGATGAGGTGCTTGCAGCTTTTGTATTAGTTGCCTTGAAGGCTACTGTCTTGGAAGTAGATGGTGTTGCAGTTGGTTCATCACTTCCTGAGTTTTCTTCTCTTTCAAGATCATATTCATGAGCTTTTAGGTTCTGAAATAGAGTCTGTGCAGACCACTCCTTGATATCTTGAGTATCTTTGATGATGGTCTTCTTGAGTCTCCATTTCTTGGTTAGAGAGTCTAAGATCTTTAGATTTTTCTCTCTATTTGTATATTTCTTGCCCAGAGATTCTATCTCATTGATGATCTTGGTAAATCTATTGTCTAGTTGATCAATAGACTCTTCTGGTTGCATCTTGAAGTGATCAAACTTCTTGACTGCTGTTGTCAACTTGCTCTCCTTGATCAGCTCAGTTCCTTCACAGAGGAGTGCTAGAGCATCCCACATATCCTTAGTTGTTTCACAATTGATTACTTTTGCAATGTACTCATTTGGAAGAGTTTGCATGATGTAATCTTGAGCAATGCTGTCAAGATTTGATTGCTTCATCTCTTCTGGTGTGAGATCCTTCATCGGCTTGGGGCACTACAAGAAATGGGGGGAATAGCGACGAAAATTTTGCGACAAATCTAAATTTCATCGCTAAAATCAATTTTTAGCAACGAAATATAAATTTTCGCTGCTAAATTGTTAGATTTAATATTTGCAACAAAATATATATATTTCATCGCTATATTAGCAACAAATTGTTTCATTTGGTTGTTAATAATCTAAACAACAATGAAAATTATATTTCGTCGCTAATATTTTGCGATGAAAAAGAAATTTTCGTGGCTAATTTCTTGAAATTATTTTTTACAACAAAATTTATATATTGCATCGCTATATTAGCAACAATTTGCTTCATTTTGTTGTTAATAATCAGAAAAACTATGAAAATTATATTTCGTTGCTAATATTTTGCGATGAAATAGAAATTTTCGTGGCTAATTTTTTGA
This sequence comes from Galeopsis tetrahit, assembly GCA_963675135.1. Taxonomy (NCBI): domain Eukaryota; kingdom Viridiplantae; phylum Streptophyta; class Magnoliopsida; order Lamiales; family Lamiaceae; genus Galeopsis; species Galeopsis tetrahit. The sequence goes on from OY776119.1 coordinate 30,221,362, forward strand.
AATTAATTTTTGCAACAAAATTTATATATTTCATCGCTATATTAGCAGCAAATTTCTTCATTTTGTTGTTAATAATCAGAACAAAAATGAATATTATATTTCGTTGCTAATATTTTGTGATGAAATAGAAATTTTTGTGGTTAATTTCTTGAAATTAATTTTTGCAACAAAATTTATATATTTCATCACTTTATTAGCAACAAATTGCATCATTTTGTTCTTAATAATCAAAGCAACAATGACAATTATATTTTCTTGCTAATATTTTGCGATGAAATTGAAAATTTTGTGGCTAATTTCTTGAAATTAGATTTTTGCAACAAAATTTATATATTTCATTGCTATATTAGCAACAAATTGCTTCATTTTGTTGTTAATAATCAGAACAACAATGAAAATTATATTTCGTCACTAATATTTTACGATGAAATAGAAATTTTTGTGGCTAATTTATTGAAATTAATTTTTGCGATGAAATTAAATTATTTCATCGCTATACTAGCAACGTATTGCTGCATTTTGTTGTTAATAATCATAACAACAATGAAAAATTATATTTTGTCGCTAATATTTTGCGATGAAATATAATTTTTTGTGGCTAATTTATTGAAATTACTTTTTGCGATGAAATAAAAATATTTCATCGCTAAACTAGCAACAAATTCTTTTATTTTTTGTTAATAATTAGGACAACAATGAAAATTATATTTAGTCGCTATTATTTTGCGATGAAATATATTTTTTGTGGCTAATTTCTTGGAATTAATATTTGCAACAAAATTAACATATTTTATCGCTACACTTTTATCAAATTATTTTATTTTGTTGTTAATAATAAGAACAACAATGATAATTATATTTCATGGCTAATATTAAATCAACTATGCTTATTAAATCAAGAAAATCGATTTATATAATTAAATATTTAATAATTCTCCAAATTTTATGTCTTATAAATCAGTATGAATGTTTATAAAAATATTTATAAATATGATGATGCAAATGAAGATGGACATAATTAAAGATGGGAGAATGAAGATTGGCTGTAATATTTATTATTTTTTTTTAAATTGTTAAAGTAACATTGATTTTTTACAATTGGAATTGTTTTAAAAATTACAATATATATACACATGTATATATACATATATAGTTGTTACAAGTTAAAAATTAATCAATTAATAAATGTGAAATAAATTATTAAATGAGTAAAAATAACTAAATTAGTAACAATTGAATACATATATAATTAATATTAAAAACTGAACCAAAGAATTGTCTGCCCGAATGGTAGGCGCCCAGCTATGGGCGCCCATCCACCCGGGATCAATTCCCACTAAGACCAAATAAAATATTTATTTAAATAAAATGGGGGAGGGGGTATGTGGGTGCGGGTTGGGTTGGGTTGAGTTGGGGTCTGTTGGGGCGGGGCGGATGTGGGTTGGGTACGGGTTGGGGCGGGGCAGGTCGAGTGTTGGTGCGGGTTGGGATGGGTCGAGTGCAAAAGTGGGTTTAGAGAACAATTGAATTGGTTCGGTTGGGGTGGGTCGGGTCGGGTCGGGTGTGGGTGCGGGTTGGGTTGGTCGAGTACGGAAGTGGGTTTAGAGAATGATTCGTAAATCGGATATCATAGCCAAATATATTAGCAACAAAAATTATAATATTTTTGTCGCTAATGTGAGTTAGCGTTGAAATAATTTTGTCGCGGGATTTGTTGCTATACACCCGTCGCTAACGTGTTTGCGACAAATGTTTGATTTTCCTCGCAAACATTTTGTGATGAAACTCATATTTTCGTCGCTAACATTTTGCGATGAAACTTATATTTTCGTCGCTAATATTTTGCGATGAAACTCAAATTTTCATCGCAAACATTTGCGACAAAATTAATTTTTTTTGTCGCAAACACGTTAGCGACGAGCGTATAGCAACAAATCCTGCGACAAAATTATTTCATCGCTAACTCACGTTAGCGACAAAAATATTAGAATTAGCGACAAATTTTTTCGCGGCTAAATTGCAGTTTTCTTGTAGTGGGGGAAAGTTCTCCAACTGGAACTTCTGGATCACCATTTGCAGTGTTGACTGCCATGATGGTGATTGGGCCTTCAGTGATTACTGACCACATCTTGTAGTGGACTGATGTGAGATTCTTCCTCGTCCTGATCTTCCAGTAATCATAATCCTCCATTGAAAACTTAGGCAACTTACGCATATTAGCACTCATGCTGTATGAGTTTTCGAAAACAAGTTTTTCAAAAGATAAAGATCTGTTCAACAGGACTACAGAAAGACTCCCTCAAGTCTTCTGATAATCTAGAGACAGTAGTCCGATAGAACCACTGCTCTGATACCACTTGTTGGTCCCTGAACGAGTAGTGAATGGGATTGCGAATGAATGCCGGGCTGGCTGGGCTGGGCCACCTGTCTAGAGGGGAGGGGTGAATAGACTTTAAAACTTTTTCAAGAGAGTTGGGGAACCTCTTCTGATTGTTATGTCAACTGGACTGCAAGTCTGCTGGTCCAGATGACTATAGTGATCTGTATGAAGAGATTGTATGCGGAATTATGGTAGGCTTTGTTTAGACTCGTTCTTTTGTTTCTTATGAAAGTTTTAACTTGTTTTTACTTAATGAAAGTACTCAGCTGATGCTGGTTTGAAAGTTGTGGCCTTAGTTGAAGAATGTTGAAAACACAGTATGCACTATATAAAAAATATATGGAGAGACAGAAATGTAAAGTGCAGAAAGGTAAATAACACCAGGTTTATAGTGGTTCAGATATACGATCCTACGTCCACTCTCACGTCCTAACGTGATGTTTAATCCCTTTAATTTACCACAAATTACAAGGGTCTTGACCTTTATAGTCCCAAGGATAGGACTTTGAGATCTGAGCCGTCCTAACAACTACGGTCTCCACAAGTGATTGTAAGCACTTGCACTTTGAGGGGTTCAAAAACTTTAACCTTTCGGTGAGGGTTTGGGGTTTTTGAAGTGTATCCAACTAATGGTTCAAGCTTATAAATTGCTTAACCACTATGCCTAAAACAATTGATATACAATATGAACAGGTTTCAGGTTCTTATGGGTTGGATAGAAATCACTTAAGAGCTAAAAGTATTTTAAGGCTTTCTGGGCTCTTGGAGAATTCTTAGAACAGTATGGCTTTTGCTTGATTGCTTTCTTAGCTTGTTGAATTCTCTTGTTGTGATCTCGTACTTGTGATTTCTCATCCTCTTGTATTTATAATGGTGATTGCTTGCAACTAGCCGTTGGAGTTGACTAGCCGTTGGGGCAATCTTTCCATATTGGCTTGATTCCTTGATTCCAGCTGCTTGATTGCTCCAATCCTGGGATCATGTCAATCTTCTAAATAAGGTAAGTCTTCATTTGAATTGCAAGATGACTTTGGGAATCAGCCGAGTCCTGGAAGAGTACATAGTCTTCTGATCTGTACTACTAGTCTTCTGACTACACTTCTGGCCTTAGGTCTTCTGTCTTCTGATATCAGTCGAGTAACACTCGTCTGATCTGAGGATTATTTGTGCTGCTTTAGGCCGTCTTCAATCTTGGACTCCATCAGATAAGTAGGTATACAAGCACCTTACTTAACTGGCCTTCAAGGATCTTCTAGTCTTCATGTCTTCTACTCTTCTCATCTTGAGGGAGCGCATGTAAGCCGGGACAGTGCTAATCAACTGATATCTATACAGTTGATCACACAAGACTAGTCTAAGCTGTTCTATACAAAGTCAGCTGATCTTATTACATTTATAAACTCTAAGTGTTTTGGCCGTCAAAACTATTCTAACATCAAGTGGGGCTCAGGGTGAATTTACATCCCAACAGATTTGATAGACTAAATAAGAGGTATGGTAGATACAAGAAATTCTATAAGGAAACCAAGGGTTCTGGTAACAGGGACTCTTCTGGGAACAGAAGGGATCAAAACTCTTCTGAAAGATGGGATGAGATCTCTAATGAGAACAGGAGAGATAGGAACTCATCTGATAAGAGGGATAGAAAGTATTCTGATAAGAAAGACAGGAACTCTATTGACAAGCATGACAGGAACCGAAATTATTCACCACCAAAAATATCTTCTAACAATCCTGTTTGCTATAATTGTGATAAGCCAGGTCATTATGCTTATTAATGTCCTGATCTGAGTTCTGAAGATCGAGAAGAAAGGAAAGCCAGAAGAGATCGAAAATATGCCAAGGGTAAGAAGGCAATGATGGCATACAATGAATCTGATTCGGAATCAGAAGAGTTGCCATCGTCTTCATCTGAATGTCCTTCTAGCAATGAGAATGAAGCTTTCATCGCAGATGATGGACTGGCAATGATGGCTAAAATAAATGATGAGGTATCATCTACTAATTCTTTTCAATCTTGCAAAAATTCTGACACTGATGAAAGTGATGCTACTGATAGTAGTGTAGGAAGTAGTCTTCATCATTCCCAAGAAGTGACTGAAGAAGACCTTCTACAAGCTAACAATGCATTCATCGAAATCAGTGATGAGAATATAACTTTAAAGCAAGAAATCATTAATCTAAAAGAAGCTCAGTTGAAAGTGGATCCTAATATAGCTGTCATAAATGCACGACTATCAGAAGAGTTGTCCCAACTCCAAGAAAAGTATGCATCCATTGACAAACTATATCAGGGTATGCTTAAAACTCAAGCCAAAGAGACTAATGAATTCAATGATTTAAAGATTAAATGTGAAAAACTTGAAGAGCGCAATAGATTCTTAGAATCTTAAGTAGTGAGCCTAGATCGAAAGCTATCTGGAATGATTAACTCTACCAAGATTAATCAAACAATATCAGACAGATATAGAGCTCCAAATGATAAAAGTGGGATAGGTACTGATCTGCCTAGTTCCTCTACTTCAGGCTTTAAGAACACTAATGGAGCTAGTTCAAGTTCTTTACAACTAGATAAAGGAAAAGAACCTATGACTTATGATAATGATCCAAAACCTAAAGTACAGTCTAAGTACATTCCTCCTACTACCAAGAATGGTAAAATGAAGAATGTATTAAGACCAGTACAGTCAAGACCATACCAGAAGAGGTATACTCCTCTGACCAGATCAGATCAGTCTTGGTATCAGAAGAGACAAACTCAGAACAGTAGGTCAAGACAAGCACAGGCAAGTTGGGAACATCCTAGACCTTCTTTTATAAGGCAGTCTCAGTTGTATTCAACTAAACCTAGGAAATTTGTGCCTCATTATCATAACAAACCTGTTCTTTATCCTCCACCTTTATCTTATGATAACATTGGAGAGGAAAGACCAAAACGCATTTATAAAAAAAGCCGTATGGTCCACATGCTTTCAGACCTTATTCAAACTATTACAGGCATACTGATCTTACTCAAAAAGGGATAGAACCAAGGAAAGGCTATCTCAGAAAAATAGATCCTAAGTCTGCTGATAGTTCTGAAATGGTTAACAAAGTACTCTTTTGTGATAAATATGGAAGGAAACTGAAGAGGTCCCATCTATTAAAATCCTCAATGTTTATTTGGGTACCTCTCCCTACTAACCCCCAAGGACCCCAATAAACTAGGGTACCTAAATTATTAAGATCACTACCTTGCAGGATCGACTGGACCTATCGAAGAAAGGTGGTTCAGTAGGTGAGACCTGGTACATAGATAGTGGGTGTTCACACCACATGACTGGTACCAAGGCCTTACTTTCTGACTATCATGAGAAGGAAGGACCAAAAGTCATCTTTGGTGATAGCTCAATGGCAATCACAAAAGGATTTGGATTCATCAAGAATGGAGATGTTGAAATCCAAGATGTCTCCTATGTTGAAGGTTTGAAATATAACTTGTTATCTGTATCTCAATTCTGCGACAGGGGATACAAAGTTCAGTTCAAGACCAGAAGATGTGAAATAATAGACAAAAGGACTCACAATGTTTTACTTGTTGGCACAAGACAAGGAATTGTATACATTGTGAATTGGAATAGTTGTCATAAGAATGCTTGTCTTATTACTAAGAGTCCTAAAGGAAATAGTTGGCTCTTGCATAAACGCCTATGCTACCTAAACTTTAAGATAATCACAAAATTGCAAGTGAACATCTTGTTGAGAGCATTCCTAATGAAATCTATTCCAAATCACAAATGTGTGAATCTTGTCAAAAAGGTAAACAGGTAAAGGTTTCATTTAAGTCCATACCAACTCTTTCAACCAGCAGAGTCTTAGAACTCTTGCATATGGATCTTCATGGTCCTATCAAACCTCCTACATTGAATGGAAGAAGGTATACTCTGGTTGTAGTAGATGATTATTCTAAGTTTACTTGGGTAGTCTTTCTACACAAAAAGAGTGATACACAAAAACTACTTCCAGATCTATTAAAGAGGTTGCAGGTTGAAAAGGGTCAACCCATTGTCAAGATAAGAAGTGACAAGGGGACTGAGTTTATTAATTGTTACATCTCTGACTACTGTTCTAAGTCTGGCATACAGCATCTAACAAGTGCAGCCAGAACCCCCCAACAAAATGGTGTTGCAGAAAGGAGAAACAGAACACTAAAAGACGCATGCAGAGCAATGATTGCAGAATTCAACACACCTCAGAAGTTTTTGGCTGAAGCCATTAACACAGCTTGCCACTCCCAAAACCAAAGTGCTCTTAATAAGGTGCATGGTAAAACACCTTATGAGTTATGGAAAGGCAGAAAACCTAGAGTTTCTTATTTTCATATCTTTGGATGTAAGTGTTTCATCCATAACAATGGCAAAAGTAAGTTAAATGCTTTTGATGCAAAAGCTGATGAAGGGATATTATTGGGATACTCTTCAGTAAGCAAAGCATTTAGAGTGTTTAACTACTCTACCGTATGTGTGGAAGAAACACCCCATGTAGTCTTTGATGAGAATGTGCAGGGCTCTGCTGATCATCAGCTCAGTAAGAAAATTGACAATCTAAAGCTACAAACCAACAATGAGGATGATGATGCAGAAATATATGAATCTGTACAAGCATATAATCCTTTCCTGAATGTCCTAGATCATGATTCTGAAAAAGAAAAGGTAAAAGACAAAGGTAAGTCATCTAAAACTTCTGATATGCCAGAATTGAATGACTGCTCTCCTATGAACAAATCTGCTGATTTGATGCAAAACAATGATACTGATCTGCATGATGATTTGCATGATATAAATGATGATAGTATTTATGTTAAGAATAGAAGGACATGGAAGTCTGCTCATTCTACTGATCTGATTCTAGGTGATTCCAGTAAAGGTGTTAAAACTAGAAAACAATTGTTTGATTCTCAGGAAGAACCTAGTAAGTCTCTATTTTGCAGGTGTTGTTTTCTATCCTCTATTGAGCCTAAAACTGTGAATGAAGCTTTAAGTGATAGTAACTGGATTATAGCCATGCAAGAAGAACTTAATCAGTTCACTAGAAATGAAGTTTGGGAACTTGTTGATAGACCCAGTGATCATAATGTTGTAGGCACTAAGTAGATTTTCAAGAATAAAAAGGATGAAAATGATCTTGTAGTTAGAAATAAAGCTAGATTAGTTGCTCAGGGCTACTCTCAAGCTGAGGGTATTGATTATGATGAAACTTTTGCTCCTGTAGCTAGACTAGAAGCTATAAGATTGTTCCTTGCTTATGCTGCACATATGAAATTCACTGTGTATCAAATGGATGTGAAAAGTGCATTTTTGAATGGTATACTTGCTGAAGAAGTTTATGTGGAACAACCACCTGGTTTTGAAGTGAATAGTCACCAAGTATACAGGTTAAAGAAAGCACTCTATGGACTGAAACAAGCCCCAAGAGCCTGGTATGATACACTTTCTCTATTCTTACTTGAAAATGGTTTTACAAAAGGCAAGGTTGATAGAACTTTGTTTCGAAGACAAGAAGGTAATGATATATTACTTGTTCAAATTTATGTAGATGACATTATTTTTGGATCACCCAACAAAACCTTGAGTGAAAGTTTTTCTACACTCATGCAAAGTAAATTTGAAATGTCTATGATGGGTGAAATGACATATTTTCTTGGTCTTCAAGTAAAACAAACTCCAGAAGGTATCTTTATAAATCAAGCAAAATATACTAAGAATTTGCTAGATAAATTTGGTATTAAAACCTGTAAGACAGTTGGTGTGCCCATGCAACCTACATACAGAATGGATCCTGATGAAGGAGGTAAGTCTTCTGACCAACCTCATTATCGTGCTCTAATTGGCTCTCTACTCTACCTAACTGCCAGCAAACCTGATATTGCTTTTTCTGTTGGTGTGTGTGCAAGATTTCAAGCAAACTCCAAAGAAAGTCATCTGGAAGCTGCCAAAAGGATATTGAAATATCTAAAGGGGACCATTAATCGAGGATTATGGTATCCTGCAGATGATGATATATCCTTAAGTGGTTATTTAGACTCTGACTTTGGAGGTTGCAAAATAGATATATAGAAAATCTACTTCAGGTTCATGTCAATTCTTAGGAACTAAGCTCATTTCCTGGTTTTCAAAGAAACAAACAAGTGTGGCAACTTCTACTAGTGAAGCAGAATATATGGCTGCAGGTAGTTGTTGTAGTCAGCGTTTTTGGCTAATACAACAACTCAGAGACTACAATATTGTAGAATCTAATGTACCTATATATTGTGACAGTAATAGTGCCATTGCCATTACACAAAATCTCGTTCTACATATTAGATGCAAGCATGTTGACATTAGACATCATTTTATTAGGGATCATGTGGAAAAGAAAAATATTAGGATGGAAAAGATTCATACTGAGATTCAAAGAGCTGACAATTTTTACAAAACCATTGGCTGAAGTGAGATTTAGAGAGTTATGCATTAGCTTAGGGTTGATAGATATGGATTCTATATGTATATAGAACTGTACTAACATTTCAGGTACTGATCTTATACCAAAAGGAGATAAAGCAGAAACTAAGAGCAATACATCAAAAGCCTAAAACTCAGAAGAGACAACCCTATGTCAGACCACTACATTTAAAACAGGTAACAAGGTTACTAAAGTGACCTTAATCCCGATGAGGAAGCTGGTAAAGCTGAGGGACACTGAGAACACACATTAAGGGGGAATTTGTGATTTCTTAAAGATCCTTTTGTTGACTCAGAACACTAAGTCACTTTTGTATAAATCTTGATGTGATCATTGATTTAATTATTATGTTACTACCCTGTACTGTTTTACACTTATATATGATGAACTAACACTTCTACCAAGGTGAAAGAGGCACAGAAGAAGAGTTCTCTACTGAAGGGGGAACTGATCTTAGTCACAGAACTGATCTGATTACAGATTTGATATGTCTACAAATTTGATCTGATTACAGGCTATATCAGTCTACAGACCTTTTCTGATTAATAAATTGACTTGTCTACAGAACTGATCTGATTACAAAGTTTCTTTGTCTACATAACTGATCTGACTACAAATTCAATTATTCTACAGAACTAGTCTGACTACTGATTAAACTGTACAGAAAAGAGTTGATTACTACTAATCTGTCTACAGAAGAAAGAATTGATCTGACACACAGTACTAATCTGAGGATTACTGTGCTGATATCAAAAATGTGAAATCAGGAAAGTTGGGAACTGATCTGAGTACTACTGTGCTGACCTCAACAACTGATCTGATGTTCAAAAGGTTACTCAGCTGATCACAATACTCAGCTGATCCAGATAAGTAAAAATTTCTTTATATACAAGTAAGAGAATGAAGTGAAATATTTTTGGAAACTACTGTGCTGATATACATCAGAACAGTATTTTGCCTTAGAAAACTCTAAGTAAAAAACTGCTCGTCTTTTAGATTACTAATAAAGAAGATTAGTACACTTCTCTATTTTTAACCTAATTGAAATGGTGTATTTATCAAACACAAATTGGCTCCAAGAAATAAGAATGGTTTTAGAATCTGAACAGTTTCTTTTTAAAATCACGAATCTCAAGATTCAATCTAAACCATTAAACGAACAAAAATGACTCAATACAAGCCCTAGATTGGTTTTGAATTCAATAAACCCACGAACTTCATCACTTCATCTTCTTTACTTTACATTTCTGGAAAATACGAGCTAAAGAGAATTCACTCATCTTTACCTACTCTCAATTCTCCTACATTCATCTTCTTACATACCTAAAATGGCGATTATTAATATCATTGATCAAGATAAACAGGTAATAGGTACGTTTGATGTGACGAAATGGCAAAGAAGAAAGGGCATCTTCGTTGAGAACGCGGTTTACTTCGCCGGACCTCAAAACGCTAAGAATCAAGCTATTCTCACCTTGTGCGAGGAGTGCGGGCTGCGAAAATTCTTGGAATCATTCCCCAATATGGTTTTCGAACCTGAGGCGATTGAGTTCTTCCTACAAATTGAAGGTGATCAGAACAGTGTGCGTTCGATGCTATCTGGTCACAGGGTCACAATTTCGAGAGAAATCTTAGGTCTTGCTTTTGACCTACCTGAAGGCCCAGTTCATATTATGAGCTATATGGAAGGAAGAGAGAAGGAATGCGTTGGAAAATGGACGGGTGTTGAGCCAAAATCCCTCCAAAATCTCAAGAAGGCAATTCTTCCATCTTCCGGATTGAAATTTTTGATGGATATTGCAGGAAAATGTTTGTTAGGGCAACACTACAGTCAAGACGCCCTTACAAATTTGAAAATTCGTGTTATGGCCGCAATCATGGATCGTGTGGATGGTGATTGGCAAGGATTCTTCCTTGAAAGGCTTCTGGGTGAAAAGGAAAAGATCTTGTTTGATAGAGATGCAGAAGAGTTCTCTCTCAAGTCAAAACTTGGATTTGGGAACAAACTTAGCATACTGCTACCCACCTTGGCTGAGAGGAAGTCAAATTGGAGCTCTCCTAAGAAGTTCCATCCGAACAAATTTCTGGTCAGAAAGGAGTCTTCGGAATTTGAGCAATCTATTCAAGCTCAAACTCATCATCAAACTCAACAGCAAGAATCTGGAGGTTCTATGTACAGAACAGATGATGAAACTCCTGAAGTTCGATCAAAGGCAAGAAATGATCCGAACAGAACCAGAGCAAGAGGAGTTAGGAAGGAGTCTTCAAGTGCATCAGAACAGTTAGAGTCTGATGAGGATCAATCTCAAGAAGAAGAGGTAAGTGATTCGAGCCTTATTGTTAGCTATAAAAGAACAAAAGGTGTACATATTGATGGACCTAGTAAGAAGAGAAAAACCATTTCTGCTACCCCCTCTAACTCTAATCCTATTCCTGCCCAACCCCTTGATCATCAACCTACCCTTTCTGGTGAGTCTGTTCACTATTCTCCTTTGCATCAGAACAGTCCCACTTCATTCCATCAGAACACTCCCATTCATGAACCTTTTTATTCAAGCCCTCATGAACTAGAACACTTCTCACCTCCTCATAAATCTCCAAGCCCAATTCATGAACACTCTACTGAATATGAATTTAAACCTTCTACTGAACCCATTGATATTTCATCCTCCCCTGAACCTGATTTTATAACCCCTAAACCTGCTGGTTTGATGGATTATTCTATATGTGATAAAGAAGATAGAATAAGGGTTGATCTAAGGATAGCATTGTTGAAACAATTTCATGGTCTGGATGAGAGCTCAGTTGAGTTTGAAAGACTGCTTAGGATAGGCACTTGGGTTTATCTTAAGAGATGTGATCTGAAAGAGTCTCTAGCAGTTATGGAAGGTATGGGTGGTTCCGAAATCTTTGATGATTGGGAACAAGAACAGAAAGTTGCAGTTGATGTTAATTCATTTACTGAATTATTAACTCCAGAGTCTGTAGTGCAACTTGTAGAAAGGATAACTGGTTTCTCATATCTTGTTAAGAATTTGAACCAAGCTGATCCTGAAGCAGAGGATGTGGTTCATATGGATATCTCTGATGATGATATTGAAGTTCAGCAACATCAATCTACTGAGGTAATGGAGACTCAAGCTCAAGATGCTGAAACTCATGAAAATCAAGAGCTAGATGATGTCCTGATTGAAGAAATTGCTCAAGATAATGAAGAATCTGATGATACTGAAGTTTTTGAGAACACAGTTGTTCTTGAAAATACTGAGGTTGTTGGTCCCAAAGTTGAGTTAATAATATTGAGTAAGCTAGTGAAAATGTCTAGAGGGGAGGGGTGAATAGACTTTTCAAAAATCTTTCAATATATCAGAATACACAATGCGGAATAATCAGATTACTAATGAGCCCAATCAAGTTTATACTCAACTTTTATCTAGATCTTTATCTTTGTTAATTCTTAATGTTCTTGATTAAACAATTCAAACAAATATCAAACAGTAAATGTAAAGAACACAGAATTTTATAGTGGTTCGACAAATGTCTACATCCACTCTCACAACTCCAGTTGTGAAGTTTTATTACTCTTCTTGAGCTTCTTGTGGCTTAGAGTCCCAAGACTAAGACTGTGATCTTATCGATTATACCTCCAGGTATATCTTCGATCTACTAGTAATTTTACAAGTAACTAGCACACTTGTTTTACAAAATACAAACTTAAACTTGAAAAGTAAAACTTCTCTTTGAATAGCCTTTGTTGGGAATAAAATGATTTTGATCTAAATACCAAAACCCCTGATTGATGATGTACAGATTAGTTGAGATATGCTCAAAGTATTGTTCAGGCAAGTTGTCCCAGAACACTTGATGTGTAGTATGCTTAAGTTAAAATCTCAGAAATGTTATGAGATATTAGTGATCAGGATAGTTGTCCAAAGCTGGAATGTTAGGCAGCTTGATAGGTCTATAGGACAAAGTTGCTGATCTATTCAAGACAAACTGATCAAATGGACAACCTGGCTGAAGAGTTCAAGAATACTGAAGCTGTGCTCTTAAATGCAAAAGATCAAGACAGTTGAAGTACAAATGATCAAGAGAATTGAATGTCAAAAGCTTACAGAAGACACATTCAATGAAGCATTTATCGCCAATCATGCCTGAACCAAGCATTAAAGACTTAGAGCATTAAAGAGTGAAGCATTGAATGAATGTTGGAACATTCTAAAAACTGCAGCAAGAATGTTCAGGGAGCTTGTCCCATCTGACCGTTGGTTGAGTGTAAAGTTTGCCACAAATCAACCTAGGACAATGTGCAAAATTGGAAACTGACACAAGTCTTTTCAGCCGCATTTTTCAGAAGTCAACACATTCATTCAAGCAACCATTGAAGACCCCTTTTACACAGTGGATAAAAGGATGCCAAGCTTCATAGCCGTTTCAATGGTGCTGCAAATAGACATATTTGAATTGATAATCCCTCCAACGGTTAGTTGTTCAAATTGCCTATAAATACAGAAGTGATCAAAGGAATTCAACATCCAACTACAAGCTATCAAACTATCATCAAGCTTTTAAAAGGAAACCAAGCTGCTCTCTAGAATTCCAAGTTTCCTGAATCACTTCAAGTCAGCTAAGCCAATCTTTGTAAACATCCTAGCTTAGCATTGAGATATCCTAAGCCTTTACACTGTTCTTATTGTAAAGGATATCTCTACTAGTTGGAACCAAACGTCAAACCTTATCTCATTTAGTGAAGAGAGTGTTTGTTGTAGAAGTGAGGAGTTAAGGACTGTTAGTGTGAAACACAGTCTTAACTCAGAGAGATTGAGCACTAGGACTCAAGTTATCCTAGGGATCAAAACACTAAGAGAGTGTTGTTGATCAGTGCACCTTGGCACTATAAAACAAGCTAATTCCATTGAGAAGGAATTATCCTGTTCAATCAGGGAAAGTGGATGTAGGAGCTTGAGTCTCTGAACCACTATAAACTTGTGTCTCATTTACTTACTGCATTCTTAACCTCACTTCATTCAAACATATTTTAAAGATTCATAAGTCAGTAAGTAAGAAAATCTATTTTGGACAAAGTCCCTGATAACTTGTATTTTCAGAAATTAACTTGGAGTATTTCTTTAGTCAAAGGCCAACCACATTCCGCACTAAGTAACTCTTTTAGATATTTAGCCAACTGATCACTCAATAGTAATCAGTAGGACAAGTATCTATCAAAGTTCTCACTCAGGCCAGTTGTGAGACAACTTGCCTGATAAGACTAATTTGTCAAAAAAAAAAAAAAAGAATTTGCATACACAAGTGCATTCCCCCCCCCCCCCCATACACTTGTGTTATACTCCACCAAGGACCAACAAGTGGTATCAGAGCAGGGGTTCAAAGACCACTGCTTCTGAAAATCCAACTGATTTCAAAATCACATTTTCTGTGGTCACTGAACTGATCCAAATTTCTGAAAAACTTATCTGTGTTCATCTTATATTACATCTGTTCAAATGGCTAACAATGCAGTTCCAGGAGATGCTGTCAACACCATCAACAATATGGGTCCAAACCAAGTCAACCATATTTCTCATCACAAACTGCCAATGTTCTCAATTGAGAACTATGACTTCTGGAAGATCAGGATGAGAGCACATCTTGCTTGCCAGCATGATGAGATGCTTAAAGTCATCACTAGAGGGCCATTTACATTCACTAAAGCAAATCCCAAGCTCACTGATGCTCAAAAAGCTGATCCAAGGGAGTTGCTGCCAAAAGATGAAGATGACCTTACAGCTGAAGAAAGAAAAAGGCACAACCTGAACTACATTGCAATGAACACATTGTACCAGACAATTCCAGATGCAGTGATGGGAAGAGTGTACCACTGCACATCAGCTAAAGAGATTTAGGATACCTTAGCACTTATGTGTGAAGGTACCCAAAAGATCAAGGAGAACAAGCTTTAAGTGGCTATCCAAAAATATGAACAATTCTCTATGGAAGCCAATGAAACTATTGATCATCTTGATGGCAGGTTCACTGACATCATGAATGAAATAAACTCTCTTGGCAAGTTCTATGCCAAAAGAGAGGTTGCTTTGAAGATCTTGAGAAGTCTCACATCCAAGTGGGACATATATTCTGTCATGATGCAAAATACCAGCAATCTTGACAACATGCCGATGCAGCAAGTATTCTCTGAACTCAAAGCATATGAGTTTGATCTCAACAGAAAGAAGGTGCATGAAGAGCCATCCTCTTCAAACAAAGGTGTTGCCTTCAAAGCTGCTGAAACAGAAAAGAAGATGACTCAAAGATCCTCTCAATCTGTTTCAAAATCTGAAATAAAGGAGGAGTTGGCACTCATGGCTAGGAGATTTGAGAAGCTCAACTCCAGATTTGGTAGATACAAGAAGTTCTACCAAGACAACAGAACCAGAAGGAGATTCAGTTCTCCTGAACATAAATCAGAGGACAAAGTCTCTGATGAAAAGAAAGAAGACAGATATGCTGATAGGAAGAAATTCAGCAAAGGTGAACCATCATCATCAAGGAGGAAGGAGTCCTCAAGCAAGAAGAATGATGATGAAGATGTGTGTTACAACTGCCAGAAGAAGGGTCACTTTCAGTATGACTGTCCTGACCTCAGTGCAAAAGAAAGGAAGGAAAGGCAGAACAAAAGAGATAAAAGGCTGAACAACAGGAAGGCTATGGTAGCTGGAGATTCAGCAAGTGAGGAGAGTGTCTACTCTTCTGATAATGGACTATTCTCCAACAGTGACAGTGATGATGACTGTCAAATGGCATTGGAAAATAATGAGGTATGTTCATCTTCTAGTTCTTCCAGTTCTTCAAATAACACACATGAGTCCAGTGAAATCCCCTTAAAACTCAACTTTGTAAAACTATTTGAGGATTTCACCAGGCTAAGAGAAGTATGCAATGTAGCACTCAGAGAAAATGAGCTACTGAATTCGAAAGCTCAAACTCCCAACCTTCCTGAACCTGAGCTTGACATTAAATCAACTGAGTTGTATCAGCAGATTGTGAGAGAACTTGAGGAAGTGTCTCTCAAAGTCTCTGAACAACAAAAGTTGATTGATGATCAAGAACTGGCCTTGAGGAAAAAGGATTTTGATCTTAGAATTCTTCAAGCAAAATTTGACAATCTCTCAAGTGAATTTGATACTCTAAAATTGAGTGAGGGGAGCTTAAAAATGAAAATGTCTGCCTTGAATAAATCTGCTAAGGCAATAGAAGAGATTCAAGGGTTTCAAAGACCATTTGCTCAAAAGGGTGGATTAGGCTATAATCCATTTGAACCCTCACCTGGTCTTAGTATTGCTTCATCAAGCAATTCTAAGATGACTTTTGTGAGATCAGTGGCACAACAAAATGAAATTGAAGTAAATCAACCACTGATCAAGGATAAGGGTAAAGGAATGTTTATACCAACTCAGGTAAACAATGTACCTAAACCCACACCTTTGGAAAAGGTTAAATGCATTGCTTACAGGAGGAATGAAGTTCAGAAAGGTAGAACCAATGGAAGGCCAACCTATCTGAATCATCATTAGAGGAGTTGTCCAAAACCTGTTCAGAAGAGGCCAACTCAAATGAGGCAACCTCAACTGAATGGATTAAGGCCAATCCCCTCTGATAGGTATAAAACATTCAGGAAGCCTGGACCTTACTTGCCAAATGGAAAAGGCCATCCAAAAACCTATCCTCAAAAGTCTTACCCAGCTGCACCTAAGCTTAGTAACTTCAGGAGAAATGTCCCAAAGAAATTTACCAACTCTCCTGAACCCTACAAAGCTAACACTTATACACAGAGATCACCCAAGGCATTTAAGGGTCAAACTGTGTATGTAGATGTAAATGGAAACCAAGTCAGTCACTTTGAATCAATCAGAGTAATCAGGCAGATTTGGGTTCCAAAAGGTACAGCTAACCCTCTAGGACCCAACACTCAAAGGGTACCTAAATTTTGACTTTGCAGGGCTGCAAGGACCCCAAAAAGAATAGAAGCATCAACAAGAAAACAGCATGGTACCTGGACAGTGGATGTTCAAGGCACATGACTGGAAACAAGGAACTTCTCTCAGACTTCATAGAAAAAGATGGTCCTTCAGTAACCTTTGGAGACAGCTCTCAAGGCATAACAAGAGGCTATGGTACATTAAACATTGGTAGTGTTAAAATTACTGATGTCTCATATGTTCTAGGCCTAAAATATAACTTGTTGTCTATAAGTCAAATTTGTGACAAAGGATATAGTGTTGAATTTACACCAAATGAATGTACTATCAAAAACAAATCAACACAACAGGTGCTACTAACAGGGGTGAGAAAGGGAAATGTCTATTTTGCAGAACACCTGAAGCAGTTTGTCTTGTTGCCAAAAGCACAAATGAGCAAAGCTGGCTATGGCACAAGAGACTGAATCACCTGAACTTCAAAACCATCAACAAGATTGCAAGAAACTCTCTAGTTAAAGGGCTGCCAAATCAAGTGTTCACCAAAGAACACATATGCCAGCCATGTCAGGAAGGAAAGCAGATCAAAGCCTCATTCAAAGGAAAACCTGTCATCTCAACTGAGAGAGTTCTTCAACTACTGCACATGGATTTATTTGGGCCAATAATCCCAGTAAGTATAAATGGAAGAAAATATGCTTTAGTTGTTGTTGATGATTTTTCCAGGTACACTTGGGTAGTATTTTTGCTGAACAAAAAGGAGACCCAAGTCAAGCTACCTGAATTGATGATGAGATTGAGCAATGAAAAGGGCCTAAGCATTGTCAAGATCAGATTTGACAAAGGAACTGAATTCATAAACTCATACATCAATGAGTATTGCAGCAAGAATGGCATCACTCATGAAACTTCAGCAGCAAGAACACCTCAACAAAATGGGGTTGCTGAAAGAAGGAACAGGACCTTGAAGGAGGCAGCTAGAACCTTGATTGCTGAATCCAAACTGCCTAAAAGGTTCTGGGCTGAAGCCATTAGCACTGCATGTCACACTCAAAACAGGTCCTTAATCACCAAAGGGCAAGGTAAGACTCCATATCAAATATGGAAAGGTAGATTGCCCACTGTTGCTTATTTTCACATATTTGGTTGTAAGTGTTTCATCCATAATAATGGGAAAGAGCAATTGAAAGCTTTTGATAGCAAAGCTGATGAAGGAATATTTGTTGGATATTCACAAATCAGCAAGGCTTACAGAGTTTACAATTGCAAAACTCTTATTGTGGAAGAAACACCTCATGTTGTGTTTGATGAATCTATTAATGAGTTCAGGGATAGAAACCTGAATATTGATGAGATAACACAAAGAACAACCAGATTAAGGCTTCAAAGCAAGGAAAAAGTGTTTGTGGATGTTGCCCAGCCTGAACTTCATGAAAATCAAAAACTGGATAACCTACCTGATAGCAATCAACCAGTAGACAACCAACCTGAAGGAGAAATTGAACTGACTAACCCCATCCCAGTTCAAAACCAGGTAACAACTACCAATGAAGAAGCAGGCAATGCTGAGGTATGGATCCACTATTCAAGGGGGAACCAATAAAAATGTCAACTTATCTGACAATGAGGACAACACCCCTGAATATGATCCTGAACTTGATCCTTCAATTAACTTTCCTGAATTTAATGAATCTAGTGATCCAACTTCAGATGAGGACAATCCTCCTGAAAGGATCAGGTCTAGAAGGACTTGGTTGCAAGACCACCCATCTAGCCTGATACTTGGTAATCCAAGTGAAGGGATCAAAACTAGAAGATTTCATGGAGAAAGTGCTCTGTTTTGTTGTTTTCTTTCAGAACAGGAACCTAAAGACATTGAGGAAGCACTTCAAGACACCAACTGGATCATAGCCATGCAAGAAGAGCTGAATCAGTTTACCAGAAATGAAGAATGAGAGCTGGTAGACAGGCCAACTCATCAAGATGTCATTGGAACTAAATGGGTGTTCAAAAACAAGAAAAATGAAAATGACATCATTGTGAGAAACAAAGCAAGACTGGTGGCCAAAGGATATTGTCAATCTGAAGGGATTGATTATGATGAGACTTTTGCTCCAGTGGCCAGACTTGAGGCAATCAGACTCTTCCTAGCATATGCAACTCACATGAGATTCAAGGTATATCAAATGGATGTGAAGAGTGCATTTCTCAATGGGGTGCTCAAAGAAGAAGTATATGTGGAACAGCCCCCAGGTTTTGAAGAAGGAGACAAGGTGTACAGATTGAAGAAAGCCCTCTATGGCTTAAAACAAGCTCCAAGAGCTTGGTATGATACCTTATCACAGTTTCTTCTAGATCATGGTTTTGTCAAAGGCACTGTTGACAGAACCTTGTTCAGAATCTGTGAAGGAGATGATATTCTGTTAGTCCAAATCTATGTGGATGACATTATATTTGGATCTCCAAATGAGAAGTTATGTGAGAAGTTCTCCAAACTCATGCAAAGCAAGTTTGAGATGTCCATGATGGGATTGATGAAGTTCTTCTTAGGACTTCAGGTCACTCATTCAAAGAAGGGAATATTCATCAATCAGGCCAAGTACACAAGGGACATGATCAAAAAATTTGGATGTGCAACAAGCAAGCCAGTCAGAATTCCTATGAATACTAACTAGAAGATGGATCCTGATGAAGGTGGAGAGTCAACAAACTCCACTAACTACAGAGGAATCATAGGATCATTGCTATATCTCACTGCAAGCAGGCCTGATATCACATTTGCAGTTGGAGTATGTGCAAGATTTCAAGCTAATCCAAAGAAGAGCCATCTTGATGCTGCCAAGAGAATTCTAAGATATCTCAAGGGATCTGAGAATCTTGGATTATGGTATCCAGCTGATGACAACATTGAGCTCACTGGATATTCAGATGCAGACTATGGAGGATGCAGAATTGACAGAAAATCCACCTCAGGAACATGTCAATTCTTGGGCAGCAAGCTTATCTCATGGTTCTCCAAGAAGCAAAATACAGTTGCAACTTCAACAACTGAAGCTGAGTATGTAGCAGCTGGAAGTTGTTGTGCTCAGATACTTTGGCTCATGCAACAATTGAGAGATTATAAAGTAATCACAAATGAAGTGCCAATATTCTGTGACAACAATAGTGCAATTGCCATCTCACAGAATCCAGTGCTCCACACCAGATGCAAGCATGTGGACATCAAACATCATTTCATAAGGGATCATGTGGAGAAGAAAGATATCAAGCTTGTCAAAATCCACACTGATAAGCAAAAAGCTGATATTTTGACCAAGCCTCTAGCTGAAGCAAGGTTCTTGGAGTTGTCAGCTGAATTGGGGTTACTTGATCCAGGCAAGATGGGAAAATGAGGAAAGAAAGCTCATATAAAGGGGGAAGTTCATCAAAGTTGAACTTCAGCAAAGTTGACCAACCTCACTGAAGCTGTCAGCCCAAGGAGGAAACTCAGCAAGGTTGTCTCAATAATGTTCAGCAATGTTGATCAGGGAATCTGTCCAAGTGGGACCCAGTCAGCAACTTTGGGACCCACTCAGGCAAGGCAATCAGGCAATATGACCCACACAGAAACCAAAGCACATCTCAGGATGTTTGTCCTAGTTAATTGGATAATTATTGCTATTTTTAGCATTGATTATACATTTAAGAGGTTTTTTGGTCTAAGAGTAGGGCATTTTAGGATGGAGTGTGCTATAAAGATTTTTACCACCAAAAATGCAAATCAGCATTTAATGCAGAAATCTTAATAAGATTGCATGAATTCTTGAGCCCTCATCAAAACCATTAAATTGCATTCAAAACTCCATCGAACCATTAAAAGTCCACCACCCCACTATATTCAAATGGTTTTTAAAAATTACCCACTGTTACATTCCATTAACCAACGGTTAATAAATTCCTTCCATATATAAACTTCTCAATTTTCACTACCATCTTTACGCACTCATATTTCCCAAACCTTTGAAGTCTCTAAACCTCTAAACCTGCAACTTTTCTCCAAAACTTTCTTTCTCTCAAATCTATCCATGGATCCAAAACTCAAGAGAGAAGAACTTGTAGATTTCAATGATTCCTCTCTGGACATTGATTTCTCTTATCTTAGCAACCCAAATTCCCTTTGGTTTGAAAAGCTGGTAGCTTTTGATAGCCCAGATTCAGAAGTTCAACAAGTTCTCCAATGGCTGAGGGAGGCAGGGCTAGAAAAATTCCTAGGCACCAAGCCTGATTCCTGCCTGAATCCATTCATGGCAGAATTCTTTGCCTATCTCAGGTGGAAGGGCAAGAAGGGGGATGTGTGCACAAAGCTCACATATGTAGAGGAAGATGAAGAAGAAGAAAGCCAACACACTATCATCTTCACTGCAGAAGATCTGCATGCTAGCTTTGGGCTACCTTCAGAAGGCCTGAATCCAGAAATGTACAAAGAAGAGGATGATAAGGATTTCTATTACTCTTGGATGATAGAACCCAAAAAGGTTGTAAGTGCTCAAAACAAGAACACTTTAAAGCTTCCTTACAGACACTTGTTTGACTGTGTTGTAAAGAGCCTGCTGAGCCACTCAGGGAGTGTTGAACAAATCAGTATGACTAAATTGAGAGTGATGGCTGTTGTGATTGACTCTGCTGAGAAGAAAGTCAAGTTCAACTGGAAAAATTTCATTCTTGACAAAATGATGAATGAAAAATTCAAGTTTAAGGAGGTGAAACACCACAAGGTGGTGGTTGATGGAAAACTCCAGTTCTGCACAAGAGCAAGCCTGCTCTTGGAAAGATTTGCACATTACACCCACCTCCAAGCTAAGCCAAAGCCTTTTCCAGCTCAAAAGGTGATGTTTAGGAAGCTGTCTTCTAAGACAGAGAAAAGGAAGCAGGATGCAGCTTCTAAGAAAGCCATCACAGTTGTACCAGCAACCAGAGCCTCTCCAAGAAAAAGGAAAGCCCAGCCACCAAAAGCTCAGCCAAAGATGAAGAAGATGAAGAAGATTCTGAATGAATCTTCACCAGAAAGTCAGTCAAGAAGTGGAGGAGCCACTTCTGAGGAAATAGAGAAGGTTGCTGAGGAAGGAGTCAACCCTCCTGAAGAAGGTGAAGAAGTCAGAGAGGTTGTCCCCTTACAGCCTGAAAGTATAACTGAATTCAGAGACCTTGACCAGCCAACAAGGTATGAAAGAAAAAGAAGAATCATCAAGACTTCTGAGAAGCAGAGGTCGATGGAGGAAGAAAAGAAGAAGAAAGAGTTCTTCAAGGAGATTAGACAGGCCAGCAAGTCTAACTCCAAATCCAAGTCCAAACCCAACAGCCCTGAAGCCAACTCCCCTGATATTCAATCTAGAAGAATATCTCCAAGGCAAGAAGAAGAGGAGTGCAAGACTCCTGAAGATGCACCAATCATTGCCAAGAAAGTTTACTCCCCTGAAGGTGCACCTGATAGATCAGGTATTGATGTGCTGGCAGATTTGGTCAATCTTGAAGATAGACCCTTTTCCCCACTTGATCCAAGACTTCTCTTATACCAAACTTCTTGAAACTGCTCTTCAAGAAGGTGATCAAGTTGTTTTCCCACCCATTCCAGCCATTCCAATTACCTCTTCAGGGACAATGCTCTCAAAAGCACCTGAATCCCAACTTGTTTTGACCTCTCCTGAACCCAATCCTTCTGAACCCAACCTACCTGAATCCCAGCCAAGCTTACTTGAATCTCATTCCAACCCTCCTGAATCCCAAACCAACTCTTCTGGAGATGATAGTGGTGAAGAGTATACCTATGAGGGGATGTTGAGGCAGATTGCAAGAGCCAATGTGGATGAATTATATCCAGGATTGAAGGTTTATCCCAGGCTGCAACAACAATTCTATGATCTCAGAGAACTTGTTGAGATCAAAGATAGAACTATTGTGGAAATAGCTCAGGCTATTTAGGATAAGGGTGCCAACTGGTGGCAGGTTGAGGAAAATAGGCTGCTACATTTTGCAAATGTAAAGAAGACCAGTGTATTAACCACTGAGGCCCTATTTTGCACCATTGTTCATAAAAAGGTGCTTGCTGAAAGAGAGAGGATAGCACAAGGAATCAAGCATCCTGACAGCCCATCTGATGATGATGATGATGATGATGATCACACCAATCCCAATCCCCCTGGTATCAACTCAGCTCAGGTACATTACTTGACTTTTCATTCTGTGAAGGACTCTGATCATTCAGAGGAGTTGACCAAAGATGGTGACTCAGTCCAAGATGAATTGGCCAAGGATGGTTCTTTTGAACCTGAGGCACAGCTTGACAATGTTGAGACTTCCATGGGAGAAGCTGGTTTGGCTAAAGCCTCATCAATGTCAGGAAAGTTGGACATTGACCAGCCTTTAGTCATTCAGGATGACTCAGTGGACTTGGGATGCCCAAGCACTGTGATCTCCCAACAACTGCCCTCTGTGGATCCTGTTGAGGATATAGAGGTGTCATGTTTAGAAATTGAAGGAGTTGAAAAGGCTGTGAGTGCTGAAAAATCAGAGGGAGATGATGGTGAGGAATGTGTGATCACTGGTTCCTTAAGTGCACCACATATAGAGGGTGAGGAAGTAGAAATATTGGGTGCAGCCCAATATGAGAGTCAGGCTATTCTTCAAGTCAAATCTGAACTTGATGAATCCCTTGGTGAAAGGAGGCCTGATTCTCCAGTGAATGTGAGTCTATCTTTTGAAAATGAAGGAAAAAAGAATATAGTTGAAAATGAGAGAAAAGGTGCTGATGTATCAGGCCTTATGGGAGAAAAAGAAATAGAGGGTGATGAGGGAGTTTTTACTAACACTGTCAGTTTTGCAGATTCAGTTGCTGTCACTCTTGAGCAAATTTTTGCAGATGCCTCCCTAACAGATATACCAGTTGATGCTGACACTGATCTTGAAGCAGTATCAGCAAATGTGTCCACACTTAACCAGATCTACTTTGAACAAGCCAACACCTCTGAGGCTCACTTTCAGATTGCTACTCAGACTGCATCCATCATTGAAGAACAGTCAGAGAAGTTGGACACACTGGTCAGGGAAGTTGAGAAGGCTCATGCAACCACTGCTGATACCCTAGATGGCCAAAGCAAGACTCTAGCCTCTGTGGAGATGAGGCTCACAGGGTCAGAAGAAGTGATCTTGCCTACTCTTGATGCAAGAATATGTGGAGTTGAAACTGGCCTTCAAACAGTCTCAACTGAAGTGACAAAAGCCAAAGATGTTATGGGTAAATTCACTAGATATGTGAAGAAAGAGCAGCAGGGTCTCAAAACTTTGTACAAGCACAATGTGAAAGCATTGAGAAAGACAATCAAGGATGCTTTAAGGCAGAGGACAGCAGCCCAGAGAAAGAAGGCAGAAGAGTTGAAAGCTGCAATGGTGAAGGAAGCTGCTGAAAAGTTCACTGTTGAACTCATGGCCAAAGTGTCTGATCAAGTTGTGGCCAATCTCACTGAACAACTTCAGGCCAAACTTGATCAATCACTGAAAGCCACATTGGATGCCATAGTTTCCCAGAAGATGAAGCTAATTCACACTTTTTTGAGCATGGCAGATGATAAAATGCAAAACATTCATGATGAGCATGTTTACCTACTGTAGGAGTTGAAGTCCCTCACTCATTCCCACTCACATCTCTCTGTCACTATGAGTGAATTGAAGCCCCAGTGTTTTGATAATGCCAAAAAGGGGGAAAGAGAGAGAGCAAGGGCAAAGGGAACCTTGGTAATTGGTGAATCCAAGGGAAAGGAGAAGATCCCTGAGATTGAGGAGGAAGCAGTAGAAGACATTGGGAAAGGCAAAGGCCCAATGAATGTTGAAGATTTGACTGAGGAAGAGCAGATTCAAATAGCTGTCAAGGAATCCATGATGTCAGCTATGGAAACTCAGGCAAGAAAGCTTCAAAGGCCAGGTGGTGAGTCTATAGGACTTGAACCTAAAGAGAAGGTTGCTGAAGTAAGGGGGAAGGTGACAAGGTCATCTGAAAGAAAGCGGAAGGAACTGGAAACCTTCAATGAATTCCCAACCAGCCTGACTTTGCCTTCAGAATTTCAATCTGAAGAAACTATTCCAGCAAGGAAATCCAAGAGAATGAAGAAAGCAGCTCAAATGCCTGCCATTGAAGAAGAAGAAGTTGAAGAGGAAGTACAGGACAGAATGCCTGAAGTTGGTGTGCCCAAACTTGCTGATAATCCCTCTAAATTGTTTGAAGAAGGTTTTGGAAAATATCCAGAAACCCAAGAGAAGCTAGCTCTTCAGAGAGCTAAAGAGAGGATGGAGCAATTGGTTGAGGCCAACAAGGCAAGGGATGAAAGAAGGGCAAATTTCAAAGCCCCAAGAAGGAGAGCCTCATACAGAAGACTCAAACCTAAAATGCTGCAAAGATGGGACACTCAATACCCTCACCATGATAAGTGGGTTCCAATCTCACTGAATGATGCATGGGAGGAGGCCAAGAGGAGTTTTGTATATGACTTATATGTCATTGGGAAGTGGCTTGGAGAGAATGTAGATGAAGTCTTTGTCCAGTTCATGTTTGAGAATCATAGGGACCTCTACCAAAAGCTGTTTGCAGCAGCTGATATGGCTAGAGTGGAGTTCAAGGCTCCTGGTCCAATTCTGTACATGCCTCCTAAGTTCAATGGGAACTTGATTGATGAGGGAAAGATTCTGGAGGAGTTCATCAACATCATGAAGATGGAGAAGATGAAGATAGGCCCTAGAGGCTCCAAAAAGGATGTTTGGGAGCTGAAGAAAAGGGTCTGGGCTCAATATGGCATTGCTCCCCAAGATGATGGAACTCTCTAATGGATAAGTTTATCCCTTCCCTACTCCTGTTTTTTATTATTGCTGATCATGTTGTTATTCTTGTATCAGTTAGTGTGTCCTTTTAATTTTCTGATCTGTAATGCTCCATGATATATAAAAGGACCAATGATTTTCTATCAAGAGATAACAACTCATTATCTCAACTAACCTGACATGACACATATACTTGATTTATTGTGCTAACAGTTTCTTTCAGGAAAGTTGACCAATTCATTCATCCTGAAGGTAATATTTAGTTTTAGTCAAGGTCCCTTTGTAATAGGTTTTGACATCATCAAAAAGGGGGAAATTGTTGGGAATAAAATGATTTTGATCTAAATACCAAAACCCCTGATTGATGATGTACAGATTAGTTGAGATATGCTCAAAGTATTGTTCAGGCAAGTTGTCCCAGAACACTTGATGTGTAGTATGCTTAAGTTAAAATCTCAGAAATGTTATGAGATATTAGTGATCAGGATAGTTGTCCAAAGCTGGAATGTTAGGCAGCTTGATAGGTCTATAGGACAAAGTTGCTGATCTATTCAAGACAAACTGATCAAATGGACAACCTGGCTGAAGAGTTCAAGAATACTGAAGTTGTGCTCTTAAATGCAAAAGATCAAGACAGTTGAAGTACAAATGATCAAGAGAATTGAATGTCAAAAGCTTACAGAAGACACATTCAATGAAGCATTTATCGCCAATCATGCCTGAACCAAGCATTAAAGACTTAGAGCATTAAAGAGTGAAGCATTGAATGAATGTTGGAACATTCTAAAAACTGCAGCAAGAATGTTCAGGGAGCTTGTCCCATCTGACCGTTGGTTGAGTGTAAAGTTTGCCACAAATCAACCTAGGACAATGTGCAAAATTGGAAACTGACACAAGTCTTTTCAGCCGCATTTTTCAGAAGTCAACACATTCATTCAAGCAACCATTGAAGACCCCTTTTACACAGTGGATAAAAGGATGCCAAGCTTCATAGCCGTTTCAATGGTGCTGCAAATAGACATATTTGAATTGCTAATCCCTCCAATGGTTAGTTGTTCAAATTGCCTATAAATACAGAAGTGATCAAAGGAATTCAACATCCAACTACAAGCTATCAAACTATCATCAAGCTTTTAAAGGAAACCAAGTTGCTCTCTAGAATTCCAAGTTTCCTGAATCACTTCAAGTCAGCTAAGCCAATCTTTGTAAACATCCTAGCTTAGCATTGAGATATCCTAAGCCTTTACACTGTTCTTATTGTAAAGGATATCTCTACTAGTTGGAACCAAACCTCAAACCTTATCTCATTTAGTGAAGAGAGTGTTTGTTGTAGAAGTGAGGAGTTAAGGACTGTTAGTGTGAAACACAGTCTTAACTCAGAGAGATTGAGCACTAGGACTCAAGTTATCCTAGGAATCAAAACACTAAGAGAATGTTGTTGATCAGTGCACCTTGGCACTATAAAACAAGCTAATTCCATTGAGAAGGAATTATCCTGTTCAATCAGGGAAAGTGGATGTAGGAGCTTGAGTCTCTAAACCACTATAAACTTGTGTCTCATTTACTTACTGCATTCTTAACCTCACTTCATTCAAACATATTTTAAAGATTCATAACTCAGTAAGTAAGAAAATCTGTTTTGGACAAAGTCCCTGATAACCTGTATTTTCAGAAATTAACTTGGAGTATTTCTTTAGTCAAAGGCCAACCACATTCCGCACTAAGTAACTCTTTTAGATATTTAGCCAACTGATCACTCAATAGTAATCAGTAGGACAAGTATCTATCAAAGTTCTCACTCAGGCCAGTTGTGAGACAACTTGCCTGATAAGACTAATTTGTCAAAAAAAAAAAAAAAAGAATTTGCATACACAAGTGCATTCCCCCCCCCCCCCCCATACACTTGTGTTATACTCCACCAAGGACCAACAGCCTTTGATTCTTCTCTTCAATTTAGTGGCTCTTCTCTTCTTTGATTTCCTTAACTCCGTGAGTTCTTTCTTGTAGACTTGCTCTTGAATTCTCTAAGATCAGTAATTGCTCAGTAGTCTTCAGCAGTAGGAGATCATACAGTATTTATAGAACTTAGTATGACAGTTAGGAGTTTGTGAACTAACTCTCAACTAACTCTAAAACTGTTTTTGTAACTTCTTCTTGTAATCGACTTTGTAACTTCCTTCAACTTCCAAGTCAGCATATCTTCAATATATCTTCAGTTACTCTTTAAATACGCTTTCCAAACTTATTCTTCAATTTTACCAAATCAGCACAGTAACTTACTGTTCTGATTTTTACTCTTCGGATTTTACTCTGCTGATTTTTACTCTTCTGATTCAATCAGCACAGTAACCAAAAACTGTTCAAAACTTCTCCAGATTTCTCCTAAGCTTATCTTCAACTCTTCTTGAAGTCTTCTTAGTCTGAAGTAGTCTTCTGAGTCTTCATTAGTCTTCTGATCTTCTTCTAATCTATTTCTAATCTACTGTTCTGAACTTTTACAATGCTGAATACAATAAAATACAACTTTACATATATAAAACCTATCTATACATCAACTGAACTATATACAGATGAGTATATCTAAGTCCTACACTATAAGCTGTCTATACAATACAAAACATCAGCTTAGTACTTAACAGTTCATATATTAGATCAGTAACCCATAAGATCAGTAACTCATGTAAGTTCAATATCTTTCATATAAGATCAGTAAACATATAAGATCAGTAAGTATATAAGATCAGTAAGTATATAAGATCAGTAAGTATATAAGATCAGTAAGTATATAAGATCAGTAACTCGGATTCAAATATCTCATATAAGATCACTAAAATTATACTCAGTTTCCATACTCAGATCAGTAATCTTATTCCATATGACTAAGTTAAGATCAGTAATTTTACTCAATATTACTAGATAAGATCAGTAAACTTATTTCAGTTAGCATTAAGATCAGTAATCTCAATTTAAGTTTCTCAACAGATTAGTAAGCTTATATTCAGATGACTTAGTTAAGATGACTTAGAACCACATATATCACTAACTTTAAGTTGCTTTTGGCCATCAAAACATACTTTCATCAATTAGAACATTGTTTATAGGATTCATATCCCAACAATTTCCCCCTTTTTGAGCCAAAACTACTTAAATGTTAATAAATCAGTAGTTAAGTATGTAGTCAATCATAACAGTTCATCAATTCAGAAATTCATATCATATTCACAATCAGATTAGATATTTCACATATTACACATACTCACAAAATATGAAATGATCACAAGATATAGAAATAAAGATTAAGGATAGAAATGTTATCTTCTGAGCTTGTCCTTCATCTTCATTCTGCATCTTCAGATTCTGAATGCAACATACATCCTTGCCTTGATATCCATCATATGTTGATGATCAGTGATTCCTTCTTCCTTGATAATCTCAGCAATAATGTTGTTGATCTCTTTGTAATCAGGTTCTCCACTTTCCAGTCTTGGAGGTTCCCAATTAGGTTCTTCAGGACACAAAATCTTTGTTCCAGCACGATTAGTAACTTGTGCTATGTCTTCCCAGAACTCTTGATCAATATTCAGCATGAATTCTTCAAAATCAATAAATTCTGCTTCCTTGCTAGAATGATCACCAAACTTCTTCACAATGAAGTTAGCAATCTGCCACTTCTTCTTCAAATTCTTCCAGTATTCCATATGTTCTGTCAAAACAATGAAATCCACAAAATTTTCATCTTGAAAATCTTTGTCAAACTTTTTTCCTTCAGCTTTCTTTTGAGTATTCATCTTTCTCTTCAAAGTTGTAACTCGATTATCAAATCTTGTTTTCAAGAACTTGACATCCTTTTCTTTCTTCTTTTTCAAGTTTTCTTCTTCACTTGTCATGACAGCTTTCATTTTGCTTTTTGATCTGGTAATTCTTCCAGCTTCTTCTTCTTGTTGTTCTTCATCAGACATGACTAACTTCCTCTTCTTCTGACTTGAACTTCCAGCAATATAAGGTCTTTTCTCAACAATTTCTTGACCTTGTTGCTTCTGTTGCTTCCTTAGCTTCAGCTTCTCATTCAGAATTGCAATTTCAATTCCAATTCATCCTCAAGAACAATACTTTCCATCTCTTCAAGAACAATAGGATCAGCAGAGTGAATTGGAATACTTTCCATCTCTTCAGCATCCAAAGCTTGATTTTCAACAACTTCTGTTTCCTCAATCACAACAGTGTTCTCAAACACCTCTGTTGCATTGTCAATATCTTCATCAATTTCCATAAAATCTTTCTTAGCAGCATTCTCAGCTTCATCAAGACCTTTCTCTTCACTAAACAGATCTTCATCAGAGTGAGGAGTTGCCATCTTCTCAACAGTGTACTTGATTCCTGTTAATCTCTCAACAAGAAGTACAATAGATTCTGGAGTGACCAACTCAAGAAAAGAGTTAACACCAGCTGCTTGCATCTGTTCTGCTTCCCAATCATCAAAGATTGAAGCACCACCCATACCTTCCATGATGGCTAAATTCTCCTTCAAAGTACTCCTCTTAAGATACACCCATGTGCCAATCCTAAGGAGTTTCTCAAACTCAACTGAGCTCTCATCTAATCCAGGAAATTGCTTCAACAAGGCTATCCTTAAATCTATCCTGATTCTATCCTCTTTATCACAGATAGTGTACTCCATCAAATCAGCAGGTTTAGGAGTAATAAATTCAGGTTCAGGAGAAGATGAAATATCAATTGGTTCAGAAGAATGCTCAAATTCATGTTCAGTAGAGTGAGCATGAACCTGTATGGGGGATTGATGTGGTGAAGATTGATGTGAAGTTTGATGTTGAGGGCTAGAAATTGAAGTAGGCTCAAAATTAGTGTGCTGAGGTGATGAATGGGGAGTGTTCTGAGTCTCAGAAAAATAGTGATCTGATCTTCCAAAACATGAAGGTTGAGGGTTTTGGGTTTCAGTTTGGCTTGGTTCAGAGTTTGAAGGGGTAGGGGAGACAACAATCAATTTCCTCCTAGCACTCCTTGACTTAGTCCTTTTATGAACAGCAATAGGACTAGGAACACTAACCTCTTGCTCATTTGAGCTTGATTGCACCACAGTTTCCACAAATCGAACTGTTGGTTCTGAGGCAGCTGTAGCAGACCTTCCTCTCCTTGGTCTAGTACTGCTCGGATCATGCCTTGCCTTTGACCTAACTTCAGGTTGATTGTCCTCAGATTGGTACATTGAAGCTCCAGACTCTTCTGCTTCAATCTCTTGAGATTGTTCCAAGGGGTTCTCTTGTTCAAACTGAACAGACTCCTTCTTCATCAAGAATTTCCCATGATGGAATTTCTTGGGATTACTCCAATATGGCTTTTTCACCAGCTGAGGCAGCAAGAAACTCAACTTGCTTCCAAACCCTAATTTTGATTTAATTGAAAATTCCATTGTATCCTCATCGAACAGAACTTTGTCTTTTTCAGTCAGCAGCCTTTCCAAGAAGAATCCTTGCCAATCACCTTGAACTTTGTCGATGATTGCAGCCATAATTCTAATCTTGAAACTTGATAAAGCATCCTGGCTATGATGTTGCCCTAACAAGCACTTTCCTGCTATGTCCATCAAAAACTGCAGACCAGTAGGAAGAACATCCTTCTTCAGATTAGTCAAGGTCTCTGTTTCAACACCTGACCACCTTCCTACACATTCCTTCTCCTCTCCAGCTTTGTAGGTCAAAATATCCACCGGACCTTGCGGTAAATCCAACATTACTTCGAGGATGTCTTTAGTAATTGTGACCTTGTGCCCAGCAAGCATGGAGTTAACACCATTTTTATCACCTTGGAGTTGTAAATAAAATTCCACAGCTTCTGGTTCATAGACATTCATGGGAAATGATTCCAGAAATTTTCGTAGCCCGCACTCTTCGCACATAGTCAGAATGGCTTGATTTTCAGCACTGTGTCGGCCATTGAAATACACAGCGTTCTCCACAAAAATGCCCTTTTTGCGAATCCACAAATTCGAATCGAATGTTCCTGCAACTTGGTTAGCTTCATTGATAATATTAATGGTTGCCATTTGAGAATTTTGTAGAAATCAGATTTTTCAAAAGTTATGAGGTTAAGAGATTTCCAGAAATGAACTCGTAAGAACGAAGAAGATTAAGTGTGATCGTTTTTGTTAAATTCAAAACCAATCTAGGGCTAGGATTGAATTAGATTATCACAAAGAATGGTTGTGATTAAATCTCGAAATTCGAGTTAAACAATAACTGTTCACATTCTAGTAACATTCTTAATTTTTGGAGCCAACTAGTGTTTGATAAATACACCACAATTTTTAGGTTAGAAATAGAAGAGTGTATTAATCTTCTCTATTAGTAATCTAAAAATTTGAACAATTTTTGACTTAGAGTATTCTAAACCAAAAGACTGTTCTGATGCAAATCAGCACAGTAGTTTCCAAAACTATTTCACTTCATTTTCTTACAAGTATATAAAGCAAATATCACTTATCTGGATCAGCTGAGTACTGTGATCAGCTGAGTAACCTTTTTAGAAATCAGATCAGTAGATGAATCAGCACAGTAGATTTCAGATCAGTAGATGAATCAGCACAGTAGATTTCAGATCAGTAGATGGGTCAGCACAGTAATCCTCAGATCAGTACCCAAATTTTCTGATTTCACCTTTTTGATATCAGCACAGTGATCCTCAGATCAGTACTGTGTCAGATCAGTAGATTTCTTGTAGACAGATTAGTTGTAAACAAATCTTTCAAATCTGTAATCAGATCAGTTCCCCCTTCAATGGAGAATTCCTCTTCTGTGCCTGTTTCACCTTGGTAGAAGTGTTAGTTCATGAGATATAAGTGAAAAACAGTACAGATTAGTAACAATATGTTTTAATTTAATGATCATATCAAGGTTTTTGCTAAAGTGACTTAGTGATCTGAGTCAACAAAAGGATCTTTAAGAAATCACAGATTCCCCCTTAATGTGTGTTCTCAGTGTCCCTCAGCTTTACCAGCTTCCTCATTGGGATTAAGGTCACTTTAGTAACCTTGTTACCTGTTTTTAGTGATCTAACATAGGGTTGTCTCTTCTGACTTTTGAGTTTTGATGTACTACTCTTAGTTTCTGCTTCATATTCTTCTTGGTATAAGATCAGTACCTGAAATGTTAGCACAGTTCTATATACAAACAGAATCCATATCTATCAATCCTAAACTAATGCACAATTCTCTGAATCTCACTTCAGCCAATGGTTTTGTAAAAATGTCAGCTCTTTGAATATCAGTATGAATCTTTTCCATTCTAATATTCTTCTTTTCAACATGATCCCTAATAAAATGATGCCTAATGTCAACATGTTTGCATCTAGTATGTAGAACAGGATTTTGAGTGATGGCAATGGCACTATTACTGTCACAATATATAGGTACATTAGATTCTATAACATTGTAGTCTCTGAGTTGTTGTATTAGCCAAAGAAGCTGACTACAACAACTACCTGCAGCCATATATTTTGCTTCAGTAGTAGAAGTTGCCACACTTGTTTGTTTCTTTGAAAACCATGAAATGAGCTTAGTTCCTAAGAATTGACATGATCCTGAAGTAGATTTTCTATCTATTTTGCAACCTCCAAAGTCCGAGTCTGAATAACCACTTAAAGATATATCATCATCTGCAGGATACCATAATCCTTGATTAATGGTCCCCTTTAGATATTTCAATATCCTTTTGGCAGCTTCCAGATGACTTTCCTTGGGGTTTGCTTGAAATCTTGCACATACTCCAACAGAAAAAGCAATATCAGGTCTGCTGGCAGTTAGATAGAGTAGAGAGCCAATTAAAGCACGATAGTGAGGTTGGTCAGAAGACTTACCTCCTTCATCAGGATCCATTCTGTATGTAGGTTGCATGGGCACACCAACTGTCTTACAGGTTTTAATACCAAATTTATCTAGCAAGTTCTTAGTGTACTTTGCTTGATTTATAAAGATACCTTCTGAAGTTTGTTTTACTTGAAGACCAAGAAAATATGTCATTTCTCCCATCATAGACATTTCAAATTTACTTTGCATGAGTGTAGAAAAGCTTTCACTCAAGTTTTTGTTGGGTGATCCAAAGATAATATCATCCACATAAATTTGAACAAGTAATATATCATTACCTTCTTGTCTTCTAAACAAAGTTCTATCAACTTTGCCTTTTGTAAAACCATTTTCAAGTAAGAATAGAGAAAGAGTATCATACCATGCTCTTGGGGCTTGTTTCAATCCATAGAGTGCTTTCTTTAACCTGTATACTTGGTGACTATTCACTTCAAAACCAGGTGGTTGTTCCACATAAACTTCTTCAGCAAGTATACCATTCAAAAATGCACTTTTCACATCCATTTGATACACAGTAAATTTCATATGTGCAGCATAAGCAAGGAACAATCTTATAGCTTCTAGTCTAGCTGCAGGAGCAAAAGTTTCATCATAATCAATACCCTCAGCTTGAGAGTAGCCCTGAGCAACTAATCTAACTTTGTTTCTAACTACAAGATCATTTTCATCCCTTTTGTTCTTGAAAATCCACTTAGTGCCTACAACATTATGATTACTAGGTCTATCAACAAGTTCCCAAACTTCATTTCTAGTGAACTGATTAAGTTCTTCCTGCATGGCTATAATCCAGTTACTATCACTTAAAGCTTCAATCACAGTTTTAGGCTCAATAGATGATAGAAAATAACACCAGCAAAATAAAGACTTACTAGGTTCTTCCTTTGAATCAAACAATTGTTTTCTAGTCTTAACACCTATACTAGAATCACATAGAATCAGATCAGTAGAATGAGCAGACTTCCATGTCCTTCTATTCTTAACAGAAATGCTATCATCATTTACATCATGCAAATTATCATGCAGATCAGTATCATTTATATCAGCAGATTTGTTCACAGGAGAGCAGTCATTCAATTCTTGTATTTCAGAAGTTTTAGATGACTCACCTTTGTCTTTTACCTTTTCTTTATCAGAATCTTGATCTAGAACTTTCAGGAAAGGATTATATGCTTGTACAGATTCATATATTCCTGTATCATCATCTTCATTGTTGATTTGAGGCTGTAGTTTGTCAATTTTCTTACTAAGCTGATGATCAGCAGAGTCCTGCACATTCTCATCAAAGACAACATGGGGTGTTTCTTCCACACATAGGGTAGAGTAATTAAACACTCTAAATGCTTTGCTTACAGAAGAGTATCCTAAGAATATCCCTTCATCAGCTTTTGCATCAAAAGCATTTAATTTACTTTTGCCATTGTTATGTATGAAACACTTACATCCAAAGATATGAAAATAAGAAACTCTTGGTTTTCTGCCTTTCCATACCTCATAAGGTGTTTTACCATGCACCTTATTAAGAGCACTTCGATTTTGGGAGTGGCAAGCTGTGTTAATAGCTTCTGCCCAAAATTTCTGAGGTGTGTTGAATTCTGCAATCATGGCTCTGCAAGCTTCTTTTAGTGTTCTGTTTCTCCTTTCTGCAACACCATTTTGTTGAGGGGTTCTGGCTGCACTTGTCAAATGCTGTATGCCAGACTTAGAACAATAGTCAGAAATGTAACAATTAATAAATTCAGTCCCCTTGTCACTCCTAATCTTGACAAAGGGATGACCTTTTTCAAACTGCAACTTCTTCAATAGATCTGGAAGTAGTATTTGTGTATCACTCTTTTTGTGTAGAAAGACTACCCAAGTGAACTTAGAATAATCATCTACAACAACTAGAGTATACCTTCTTCCATTCAATGTAGGAGGATTGATAGGACCATGAAGATCCATATGCAAGAGTTCTAAAACTCTGCTTGTTGAAAGAGTTGGTATGGACTTAAATGAAACCTTTACCTGTTTACCTTTTTGACAGGAATCACATACTTGTGATTTGGAATAGATTTCATTAGGAATACCCTCAACAAGATGTTCTCTAGCAATCTTGTTGATTATCTTAAAGTTTAGATGGCAGAGGCGTTTATGCCAGAGCCAACTTTTTTCTTTAGGACTCTTAGTAATAAGACAGGCATTCTTAGGACAACTATTCCAATTCACAATGTATACACTTCCTTGTCTTGTGCCAACAAGTAGAACATTGTGAGTCCACTACAGGAAATTTGAGAAATCGCGACGACAACAATTCGTCATAAAAGCATCAATTTTCGTCACAAAATGTGTTTGACGACGATTTTTCCCCGTCGCAAAGAAGGTCGCCGTAGGTACGTCGCATTAGGTAAATGTGACTTTATTTGAATTCGTCATCAAGAATCATCTTTTGGCGACGCTAAAGTTCATCGTCGCTATATTATTCCATCTATGGTGACGAATAAAGCGTCACATTTGACACTGAATTTTATCGCTAAATATAATATTTCATCACTAAAAGGTCAACTTTAAATGACGTTTTGATTTATTGTCACTAAAATGTTAATTTTTAGCGACGATTATCCATTTCATATCAACCTTTTTTAAATTGTAATGACGAAATTTCCGTCACAAATAGATTAATTATTTCGTCGTAATTTATATAATTCGTCACCAAATAGTTCAACTTTATATGACGATTTCATTTATTGTCACTAAAATAATAATTTTTAGTGACGATCTTTTTCATTTTCTACCGCATTTATCAAATTTTAGTGACAACATTATCGTCACAATTAAATGAATAATTTCGTCACCTTTTAAATAGTTCGTCACCAAAAAATAACACTTTAGTGACAAAATTTTAATCGTTGTTATATATATGTTTTTATAATGACGACACAATGCGTCACGAAAGAGTAATATGCAGTGACAAAATATTTTTGATCACAAAATAGCGTAGAAATTGTGACGAAAATTTTTTGTCATAAGAAATATTATTTAGTGGCGACTATGATAATTGTCACTAAATTTCTAGATATAATGACAACATATATTTCGTCTTCATTTAAATATTTCATCACAAAAGAATTACGCTATTGCTACAAAATTTTTATTCTCATCATATGTGCATATATATAATGACAACCCAGTTTGTCATTAAATAGTAATATTTTTGTGACAATATCTATCGTCATTACTAATTAGTATACTACAAGAAATTTGAGAAATCACGAAAATAACAATTCATCACAAAATGTCATTTTTGTCATATAATCGCGCCATATTGTCATGGTAAACAAATTCCAACTACTATATTGTTAAAAAATAATTATCTACAACATCAATAAATTAAAAATAACAATTTGCATTAACAAATGCAATGCCAAAAAAAAAAAAAAAACTTGAAACTATACGAAGAAGATTGTACTTCTCAGAAGTTTATTTCCAAGTTTTGAGCGCTCCACCTTTTTGTAGATCAAACTTGATGGTAAAAGCTAATCTTTTGTAGGAATCTCCTATAAAAAATTTCATATTAGTGAATTTATATTCTAAAAGAATATATAAAAGTTAAACAATAGTATTATTTTATATTACCAATACTCAAATTAAATGCTAAAGAATAAATATTTAGAAAAAAGAACTAACGATATACATACCTTAAAATTATATCATTTTAATAGCTAGCCAGTAGTTTGTTGATATTTGCATTTGTTGAAGCAATTGGTCTTTCAAACTAATCATTTCGATACCAATCTCAGCCAGACATTTGTCACCTGTTAAACATATATTATGTCAAACATATATAAATTAGAAAGTATGAAAATACATGTGATAATGTAGAGAATTTGAGGTTGCCAATTATGATCTGAATATCATTATCACTCCTAATCTAATTAGTGACAACTAATTAGGAATTGTCAAGTTAAATATCTCATTCTGAAAACAGGGCAAGAAAAATTAATAGGCAGCGTTACAAAATTAAAAGTAAAAGGCAACTAGCTAAAATTGTCTTGAATTGAACTAACAAGCAATCATGAAAGCATTACCACTATAAACATTAATAACTTTAACAAAAAAATTGCTTTCAATGTGAACCCTTCCTTTTCAAATCTGCTAATGATCTCACCAACCTATATCCATACATATAGAATAATGAAACATCTATATTACTGGATCAAGAAATAGGGAAGCCACATGTTGTTGTACATATTTGCTCATGTATATTAGACTGAAGTACTGCTGCAATCCCCTCTAGCTTAACAACAGCGTACTTAACTGTAAAAGCATATAATAAACTGATGAAAATAGATGACTAAACAGTTTATATAATAAGTATTCATAAGCATCCACTAAAGCCTTTAATCAAATGAATTTTCTTTCGCCATCAGTCTTCTACCACATCCAAGATCTTATTCACACTTGTTATCTCTTATCACAGAAAAATGAAACTAAGCAAAATATTGGGCAACTTATATCTTGTACAATCAACAAGCATGAAGGACAAGAAACATCGGTCTATTTATTACGTTTTGTTAATGAATTAATATTATCAACAATCAATTAGTTATCTTTAACTACATTTTTAGCAGCATTCAAGGGTTAAATATATTCTTAAAGAATATGGGAGAAGTAATTGGTACAAAGAACATGTTCCCACTAAATTTCATTAGCAGCTCATTCTCAAAAAAATTTAACATTGATTTTTTATGTACAAACCATACATATATAAAATATCTCATCAGAGGTTTTGTGAGTAACAAGTCTTGCAGCATGTTTCGTTATACAACATACCAATTTTAATTCAAGAGACATGTCTCAGTTTCATGTTCTAATTGCTACAACAGCCAAGGACAACAACTCCAGTTAGCTACAGACTGAAATCATATTAGTATGATTGATTTCAAATTTCTCAAATTTATTATTCATACAATTCAGAACAATCATACAATCAAGATTCAGAACGACACCATTAATCTCTTCCAAAATTCAGCAACTAAGTATCTAAATTAGCATTACAAAACAATCATACAATCAAGATTTGATGTCCATAAAATACTTAACATAAACAAACATCTGTAGATAAACTTTATTTAAGAATGCCATAAAATGGCAAATAGGCAAACAAGAAGGATTAAAGTTAGTCCCTTTCCTCGTTAAATTTGGTCACAACTCCTATAAGAATTCAGAAATGTCATGATATATAGATAGTACATAAGTTACACACAAGAGATTGAAACAGAAAATGCATGGACTTTTTCTGTTAACTTATCTAAGAATACAGAAGCTGCATTTACTTTGTTATATCATTGTTGTTATATATATATACATTTGAAACAAAAATGATATAACAAATAAATAGAAAAGTTATATCTATATAAGTTAACAAAGGCAGGAACTCAAGGTAGCAAAATCTAACCCCCCACAGGCACTTGGAGATAAAAGTTATGCAGAAGAGATTTCAATATTTCATAACAAATAAACATATTGTTACAAAATGGGGTCATAAAGGATTGCCTAAACAACAAGAATAATCATAAAATCTACATCTAGGCCCCAGTATATGTGCTCCTTGATGCTATTGTGTGTAGGTGAGGTCACATTTAGCCATCTATAACATTCATACCAAGTACCGACTGTGTGTTTACAATTTAAAAACAGGTGTGTCGCCATTCTGTATATGCGCCACAAAGTGGGCATTCCCCCCAAATACAAACAAACAGGACATTTTTTCAAACAGGTGGAGGGCATGTAAATTTGAACAAGACTGATTGAATCAAGAAAGCATAACATACACAACATACATTAAAACTTGGCATACAAAGACAAAGATGACATTTGGAGTAGAAACTCACCGTATATTTGCTGCCGAGAGAGACAATCGGAAGAATTGGTTGAGAAGAGGGGATAATTGAGATTTTAACACGAATCGAAATCACAAACTTGATATTCTTCCTCGATTAGAACCTATTTTTCAGGGATTTCCTAACAGAAAATTTGTGAAATATTTTAAAACGTTGAATAACCCGCTAAAATGAAAAGGGTGGCTCCCAAAATCTTTTGCTCTCAAATTTGATTTAACTTTCATTTTGAGTAGGGAAGAGATTGTTGCTCCAATTTTGTGTTCTTTAAGGAAAGAGGGTGCCCTACTGGGCTAAAAACCCATCACATGGTGCAGGCCTACCAAAACGACAACGTATTTTAGCAAAAAAAAAAACATTTCATTTGTTAATTACTTTTAGTTCTTTTAATTTAATTGTTGCTTTAATGAACATTCACAAAACACCAATATCGAAAATGTTACTAGTACTTTTTAATGATATTTTCATTTGTTGATTATTTTTAATTATTTTAATTTAATTGTTGTTTTAATGATTTTTATTTGTATATTATTTTAATTCTTGTATTTAATATTTCATTAATAGTAGATGAACAATAAATTATTGGGTATAGAAAATGGGATAGTTGAATTTTTAAAATAGAAGATAAAAAATAAAAGAAAGAAAATTAAATAAAAATTGAAATTGTTGTAAGCATCACAAAAGAATTAGATAAATAAATAAGAATATTTGATCAATTGGAGATATAAGTTAAAATAGATGTTCACACGTTGATAGACCTTGTGAGTTACGTTTATATTGAGAGCAAATTCTTTTTAGAGAATAATCTGTCATCATTCTGCTTATATAATGTTTACAAATTATTTTTTTAGATTAGCCGATGGATAATATGTGATTACAAGAGACTAAAAAGGTGAAATACAAATTATCACCGTCTTAATAAGAAAGTGAAATGACTGCAAATGAATAGGTAAAGTATATCTTATCCTCATCATGTCCCAATCAACTTGAGATTCATACAAGTTTTACATTACTTAAAACTCGAAGTCAAAAACAATATTAATACACAAATTTTTTATGACCAGAACCAAAGAAATGAGAAAGATGTATAGATGATAGCTCTCATGACCACCTATTGAACTGTATGAAGACTTTAGGAAACCGAAAACAATGTCTACACACATGTTCTGAAATGAAAACTCTCGTTTTGGGATAATATAGCACTCAAACAAGTTTTGTATTAGTAGTTTCAAATTTCAATGTTTTTCTATAACATAATAAAACAATAGTTGTAATCAAGCAATTATACGAACTTGAATATGCTTATTATCCAAAGTTCATATCAAACTTCTGTTTGGGTGTATATTACCAAACGATTAATGTGCTAAATAATCACTTCTCCAATGTTCGATTTCGTAAATTAATACTCTAAGTTAAACATCACTCTAATTTCATTAAAATTAGAGTTAATTGCAAAAAAAATATCACCACCTCTATGATGTTAATCAATCGTAACATTTTTTTTAAAAATAAATTATAAATCGATTTGATTATTATCATTTTTTCTTAAAAAACAAAAGAATAGTACCGTGTCCTTGAAATCTCAGTCTACAAAAAATAATCTGAAATTTTTCATTTTTTTTTCTTACTTAAAAACGTTTTGAAAATGAAAATAATAAGAGTGTGTTTTATTCATCAATCATGACATTTGTGTGGACATTTTGTGTAACACTTTAATGTGGTTTCGATATCGAACCACATCATTTATGTGTTGCCGAAAAATAGATAGGTTTATTAAATTGTAAAATTTATAAATGTGATGTATCGAATTATAAAGAAAAACAAAAATATGTTATAATTAACCCTTAAAAATTATTACACAATATTAATTTTATTATAAGTATAGTAAATTTATGTGAGCTAGGAAAATTTTTAAAAATACAAAATATTCCCAAAAACTAAATTATATATTTATGTATTTTAAATAGATATAAATACTTTGAATATCATAAACAATTTAAAGATAATACAATTTTTATCATTAAAAAATTGGTGGGAACTATTGGCGCCCTTCAGAAAAAACGCGCTCTCGGGGAAAAA
The DNA here is from genome assembly GCA_963675135.1 of Galeopsis tetrahit. Classification (NCBI taxonomy): domain Eukaryota; kingdom Viridiplantae; phylum Streptophyta; class Magnoliopsida; order Lamiales; family Lamiaceae; genus Galeopsis; species Galeopsis tetrahit. The sequence continues at coordinate 30,262,873 of OY776119.1, forward strand.
GGATTTGAGAAGAGATGGGTAAATCTCAAATCTTGCGGCAAAAACACTCATTCTAAATCCCAAATTCTGCGGCATCCGCGCGCATTCTTAAATCCCTCATTCTTAATCACTAGTCCTATATCCTAAACATGTCATTGTGCCTTGCAACGATGAATCGGGACTGTTCTTGAAGGATCACCCCTGGGGTTCACAGAGTTGTGTAAGGGCTTTCTTATTCTTCTTTAGTTATGCTATCACTGGCCTATTAAACTACTTTCTTTTGCGTCCGTTCTGAATCTTTGGTCAACTCTTGATTGTATTTTTGTTACGAGAATACTATTTTAGATACGTACTTGCTGAATTCTGGGAGATTCAGGTTATATATGCTATGGATTTGATGATACTGGAATTTATGCATGCATCATAATTTGGCAACCATCTTTTACCATCATCATGATTGGTTAGACTTGGTGGGTGAATGGGGGTGGGGAGGGGGTTGTGTGTGAAAAGTAAGAACAAGCAGAATCAAATTATCAGTAGTAAATTTGTGGATTAAGCAACACTGTTAATAATATATTTTAAATTGTAGAGGGAATTTATTTTTTTGACAGGTAAATTGTAGAGGGAATTGTTGCTTACTTTAGGTGTAGCAAATGGAGATCTTAAATTTTAAGACAAAAGGAGCGTGTTTCATAAACTAGGTTTATGGTGACCTTGACTTTGTATAGACTTTGTATGATGCTTTAGTATTCCTGTGCTATACTTGGGTATTGAATGTAATTGACATAAGTTATGCAGTATAATTTTCTAAAGTTTTTTCATTTGCAAACAGGGTTTCTTAGCAACTTATTTTTATGGTCCATTTCTTGACATGGGATAATAAGCTTGTATTATATCACATTAAATGATGCTGTGATGTTTCTGTACCTTACAATTAATGTAGATGCTAAATATTTTTAAATAAAATGAATCATGCAATATGTGGTAGTGATATATACTTTTAATGAAATGGAATGTTGACAATTTCTTACCAACATGTATCTTTCATGTTATATCTCTTAAAATAAAATTACTTGCTTGGTTTCTATCCCTCACATCACGTCATTGTTCGAAAATTGAGATAATAAATACACCATCTCTTAGTTTTTTAGATCAACTGCAAACTGCAGTTAGGTTTTTCTTCTAAAAAAAGATCACTTATGAGCTCAGTTTGAAAAAGGAACAATACATTTTTTTCCCTCTGGTACTTCCATTATTTTTTACTTTTGACCTCTGTACTTTGTTTACTCATTGTTTTGCTCTGTGTACTGTTCATTCCTGATCTTTTGCACCCTGCATGTTCATTCAGTAGTGTATTAAAAAATATATGTAAAAGTAAGTGAAGTAATTTACAGAGAGCTAAAAATCTGTTTTACAAAATCAAAAGAATAAGAGTACAAATGTTGCATTCACTTTCAAAAAGGAGTCCTCATCATTTCAAAATATAAGGACTCTTTCAAAAAAGGAACACAGAGATTGAAACACAAAAGACGTCATTAAATTATCATTATTGTTAACTTATCTTTTGATTTTGTTTTAAAAAAGGAGTCCCTACTTATTCTTCAGAATACAAGACGCATTACATAGTTTATTTAACCCATTTTGTTAATAGAACATAGAGATTGAAACAAAAATCATTGATGTTAACTTATCTAATTTTGTTAACTTATCTAACCCATGTTTTGAAAAAAAAATCAGAAAGTTGGTTAGATAAGTTATGTACTGCATCCTCCTCATTAAATCATGTACTGCATCCTCTTTTTGAATTCTCGGTGTATATTATGTGGTCGTATTAGTAGGTGTAGGGGTCTTAACAAGTTCAAGATTTAATCCTTAATTTAACTCTTATAACTATTAACCTGCAACTTGACTAATTTATATATGCTCATGACTTTCACATATATTGCAAAGTGAGAACTACAAAAAAAAAAAAAAAAAACAGAGTTATTTTGTTTATTCTTATCTGCATCATTCATTATATGTATTTTTTGAATACTTCCATGGATGATTCAATTGCTCTCACTCTTAAGATAACAAGAGAGTCATTACCCTGCAGATTTTGGGTTGGTTGAGGCCAATTAGAAGAGAGTCATTACCCTGCAGATTTTGGGTTACTTCAGTTCAGTTTTTTTTTCTATCGAGGGGAGTTTTATTTTTCTGTTCCTTGTTACCTTTGATGTTTCGAAGCTTCTGTGTTGTATGGAATTGATACTTCTGGTGCTCTTGTTGGTGGCAATAAATTAATTTTCTTGATAAAAAATATTCAAATATCGAACAGGAAATTGAAACACATGCCTGTTGGCAATTTTGTAATCTTACTGTAATTATGTAATGACCGACTTGTGTTTCTGCATCTTCAGTTCCGAATTCATAATTGGCTATACTTTCCTATTTAAATCTAGGTAAAAAACACATCTACAGTCCATTCACTTGTTTGCCGTAATATGATTGATCTCATTTATCCGAAGGGGATGAATTTTATAGGATTTCTCCCTCACTCTATACTTGTGTGGGAGTTTATACATATCTGGTATTGCCCTGGGTGATTACCCAACAATACATCTAAATTCTCATGTGAATTGTCATTGGTTATTGTTAGAGACATTCTTAAGCAATTGAAAAAGTGAACTTTGCTCTTAGTTTAGCTTACATTGACATAGTCTTGATCGAAGATGAGCCATTTAAGCCCACTGAGCACAAAATTTTGAAGTAAAGAACTTATTATCAAAAATGAGTAAGAGCTTATAAAAGTAAGAGATTCATACAATTAAAATAAATGGAGTTCATCTTGATTGATACTCTTTCTCTTCCCTTTTTTTGTTGTTTAATATGTTCTTTTTTATCTTTTTATGAGCAGTCCTTTGATTAGAGTGTACAAATCGAGAAACAGATTATATTGGGATGCGTTCAAAATTCTTTGACTAATTAGGAGCAAGCCGCGTTTAAGAAGGACCTTGGATTCTCAAGTATGTCTCTGCTGTTATATTCCTAGTTTAAGCTGTGAAAAAGATATACTTTTATCATCTCGAAGGGAATGTTGGAAGTCCAAAAGAATACGAAGGAATGTGAATCCAAGTAAAACTAGTCTTGTTTATTGTTTTCTTCTCTCTCTCCTTTATTTTGGAAGTCTCCTTTCTCTATGTTGGCATATTACTTTCAAAGCAGTCACAAGGTTATATTTATTATGATTATAACATTTTAAATACCACAAGTTCTCAATATGCTAATAGAAATGTCAGTGAAAAAGATCATTAATAAGTGTCATATATATCTGTAGTGATTAATATACTATAAATTATAATCTATTTTTGTATGAGTGTATCTGGGTTGTTTGCTGATAATATTTAAAAAGATGAGAAGAATTAATGTAACAGAAATATTGAGAGAGGACAGATTTGGTTAAATTTCTGCATAACTCATTAAATGAAATTGGTACCACCTAAATAACAGATGGTGGGGACCATGTTCACGATTAAATTTTAAATAACTTCAGATATTGAAGTGAAAATAAAATAAACAATTACATAAATGATTTTCCCAACTTTAATTGTTCACAGTCCATGAGTAGTATTTTTAATTTCAGATTTCAGGACTTGTGGAAAGGATACATCCCTCCAAAGTTCTCCTTTATTGCTTGGTTAGTGGCAAGAGGGAGATTAGCAACCAAGGATAGATTAGTGTTTGTGAATGATGAAGTGTTGTATGATTGGTGCATTTTTTGTGAGGAATATGTTCAACATCTGTTTTTTGAGTGTCCGTTTGCATGTTATGTATGGGGTAAACTTATGAATTGGGTGGGTTGGAATGGGAATATGGATTCTTTAGAGGTGACTTTTGGTAGTGTGCATAATAGTAGGCTGATTTCTAAAAATAAGAAGAAAGTCATTAGGTTGATTATTTACACTGATGTGTATCATTTATGGTGAGCTCGAAATAGGCATATCTTTGAGGGGATGAGAACTTCGGTTGAAGGGCTGGTTCGCCGGATACAAACTGATGTGTTTAGATTTGGTTCGTCTATTGAGATTTTGGAAAATGCTAGTAATGTTTGACTTTATTATTAGTATGTTGCACTATGTTGTGTGGTTGATTTTTCTGGTTGGTTGTGATATGATTACTGTTTATTTTGAGGGTTTGTGCATGATTAATGTGATTGGTATTGTTGTAATAATTTGTTGCAATGTTTGTGTGTGGTTTAATTTTGGTATTTTGAATACTTTGTCTATGAGTTCTGTTTTTTGGTTTGGTTGCTGCTGGTCATTTTGTGTTTTTTCAGATGGAGTGAGGCTTGGGGTAGGAAATGGGAAGTTGTGTTGTTGGTTGCATACATGACTATTGTGTTTATGTGTTGCACTTTGGGGAGAACCATGCAGTGCAGTTTATTTGATGATTAACCTCATAAGCACAGTTTGAAGGTTGTTGTTAACAGTGCATGTTTTTGGTTGTGATATGATTACTGTTTATTTTGGTGGTTTGTGCATGATTAATGTGATTGGTATTGTGGTGATAATAAGCTTTAATGTATGTGTGTGGTTTAATTTGGTACTTTGAATACTTTTTCTATGAGTTCTGTTTTTTGGTTTGGTTGCTGCTGGTTGGTTTGTGTTTTTTTCAGGTGGAGTGCGATTTGGGGAAGAATACGGGATATTGAGTTGTGGGTTGCATGGCTATTGTGTTTATGTGTTACACTTTGGGGTTGTTATGCAAGACAGATTCTTGGGCAATTCATGGATTGTTTGTGTTGTTTGAAGAGTAACCTCATATACTCATGTCGAAGGAGGCTGTTATGCAGTGCAGGTTTTTTTAAAGATTAACCTCATAATCACTGTCCGAGGGCTGCTGTTATGCAGTGGAATTTTTTTGAAGATTATCCTCATAAGCAAAGTTCGAAGGTTGTTATTATGCAGTGCAGATTTTTGGGCAGATTATAGATTAATAACTGCTGTGATGTATTTCTTTGTGGCTGTATTTGATCAGTTTTTGGCTCTTTGTTTTGCCATAGATATTAGTATAGGTTTTGGCAAAGTGTTAAGCCAAATTGATGCTTTGTTTTGTGTAAAGGTGAGTCATGAGTGGTCCCCTGAGGGATGGATGTCCTCTTTTTTTCCCTCAGATGATTTTATTCCATTTTGTTTTACATCTGAGGTTTTTTTCTCAAGGGTCGGACTGACGGGGGTGAGCGGTTTTTGAACATATATTTACTTTTTTTGATAAAAAAAAAAAGAATTATACCTAAGAAAATCATAAAGACATCATTTATTATTCAATTGCTCTATTTAAAAGTGTATAACAAGTTGAGTAATAGAGTTATAAATATGATGAGTCCGCAATTTTGGATTAGGATATGAGCGTATTCATGCGTGTGAGAAAGATTGATGGTGATTATATGAGACATCCAGTCGATTCCATAGCATGGAAAGACTTTGATAGTGAGTTTCATTGATTTGCTAATGATCCAAGAACTTGTATTCAAAATTAGAGATCATTAATATGTCTTTTATGACGTCAAATAACATTGTCAAGAAAATATATATTTTATGACGTCGAATAGTTGTCAATTATTGTCATAGAAAATTATTAAAATCGTCATCAATAATTATAGTGACGAAAAAAAAATTGTCGCTAAATATTTCAAATAATTAATGACGGAAAATAATATCGTCATGAAAACATGTGTTTTTATGACGTTGAATATCGCCATCAATTATTATTGAAATTGCCACCAATTATTATAGTGACAATAAAAAAACTATCACTAAATATTTCAAATAATTAATGACGAAATATAATATCGTCATGAAAATATATATTTTTATGACGCTGAATATCGTCATCTATTACTATTAAAATAGTCACCAATTATTATTGTGACGAAAACATTTTGACACTAAATATTCTGAATAATTAATGATGAAAAATAATATCGTCACAAAAATATATTTTTCATGACATCGAATGTCGTCATCAATTAATGATGAAAATCGTCACCAATTATTAGTGTGACGAAAATATTTTATCACTAAATATCTCGAATAATTAATGACGAAACATAGAATTGTCATGAAAATATATTTTTTCAAGACGTCGAATATCCTCATCAATTATTATTAAAATCGTCACCAATTATTTTTGTGACGAAAACATATCGCAACTAAATATTTTGAATAATTAATGATGAAAGATAATATCGTCATCTATTACTATCAAAATCGTCACCAATTATTATTGTGACGAAAATATTTTGTCTCTAAATATTTCGAATAATTAATGACGAAAAATAGTATCGTCATGATAATATATTTTTTATGACGTCGAATATCATCATCAATTATTACTAAAATCGTCACCAATTATTACTGCGACGATAGTTTAGCATTGTCAATAAAAACTATTTTCCACGACGTCGAATTTCGTCACCATTTATTATTAAAATCGTCACATAATATTATTGTGACATACTTATTAACATCGTCACAAAATATACAAATTTGTGACGAAAAAATTTATAAGCGGTGACGTATTTAAATTTTGTCACAATTTCTAGTACTTTGGTGACGAAAAATGAAATTCGTCACGCTTAAGTAACAAATTGTGACGATTTTTGTGTCGTCGCAAAGAAATTCGTCACGAAATGTGTGATTTTCTGTAGTGGTCCTTTTATCTATTATTTCACATCTTCTGGTTTTGAACTGAACCTTGTATCCCCTGTCACAGAATTGTGATACAGATAACAAATTATACTTCAAACCTTCAACATAGGAAACATCTTGGATTTCAACATCTCCATTTTTTATGAATCCAAATCCTTTTGTGATTGCTATTGAGCTATCACCAAAGATGACTTTTGGTCCTTCCTTCTCATGATAGTCAGTAAGTAAGGCCTTGGTACCAGTCATGTGGTGTGAGCACCCACTATCTATGTACCAGGTCTCACCAACTGAACCACCTTTCTTGTATAAGTCTAGTCGATCCTGCAAAGTAGTGATCTTAATAATTTAGGTACCCTAGTTTATTGGGGTCCTTGGGGGTTAGTTGTGAGAGGTACCCAAATAAACATTGAGGATTTGAATAAGTGGGACCTCTTCAGTTTTCTTCCAAATTTATCACAGAACAGTACTTTATTAACCAGTTCAGAATTATCAGCAGACTTAGGATCTATTTTTCTGAGATAGCCTTTCCTTGGTTCTATCCCTTTTTCAGTAAGATCAATATGTCTGTAATAGTTTGAATATGGTCTAAAAGCATGTGGACCATAAGGCTTATAGATGCATTTTGGTCTTTCCTCTCCAATGGTATCATAGGATAAAGGAGGAGGGTAAAGAACAGGTTTGTTATGATAATGAGGCACAAATCTCCTAGGTTTAGTTGAATACATCTGAGACTGCCTTATAAAAGGAGGTCTAGGCTGTTCCCAACTTGCCTGTGCTTGTCTTGACCTACTGTTCTGAGTTTGTCTCTTCTGATTCCAGGACTGATCTGATCTGGTCAGAGGAGTATAACTCTTCTGGTATGGTCTTGACTGTACTGGTCTTAATACATTCTTCATTTTACCATTCTTGGTAGTAGGAGGGATGTATTTAGACTGTACTTTGGGTTGTGGATCATCATCATAAGTCATAGGTTCTTTTCCTTTATTTAGTTGCAAAGAACTTGTACTAGCTCCATTAGTGTTCTTAAATTCTGAAGTAGATGGACTAGGCAGATCAGTACCTAATCCTCTTTTATCATTTGGAGCTCTATATCTGTCTGAGATTGTTTGATTAATCTTAGTAGAGTTAATCATCCCAGATAGCTTTCGATCTAGGCTCACTACTTCAGATTCTAAGAATCTATTGCGCTCTTCAAGTTTTTCACATTTAATCTTTAAATCATTGAATTCATTAGTCTCTTTGGCTTGAGTTTTAAGCATACCCTGATATAGTTTGTCAATGGATGCATACTTTTCTTGGAGTTGAGACAACTCTTCTGATAGTCTTACATTTATGACAGCTATATTAGGATCTACTTTTGACTGAGCTTCTTTTAGCTTAATGATTTCTTGCTTTAAAGATATATTCTCATCACTAATTTCAATGAATGCTTTGTTAGCTTGTAGAAGGTCTTCTTCAGTCACTCCTTGGGAATGATGAAGACTACTTCCTACACTGCTAACAACAGCATCACTTTCATCAGTGTCAGAATTGTCACAAGATTGAAATGAGTTAACAGATGATACCTCATCATTTATTTTGGCCATCATTACCAGTCCATCATCTGCTATGAAGGCTTCATCTTCATTGCTAGAGGGGTAGTCAGATGAAGACGATGGTAACTCTTCTGATTCGGAATCAGAGTCATTGTAAGCCATCATTGCCTTCTTACCCTTGGCATATTTTCGATCTCTTCTGGCTTTCCTTTCTTCTCGATCTTCAAAACTCAGATCTGGACATTCATAGGCATAATGACCTGGCTTATCACAATTATAGCAAACAGGATTGTTAGAAGTTCTTTTAGGAGGAGAATGTTTTCTGTTCCTGTCATGCTTGTCAATTGAGTTCCTGCCTTTCTTATCAGAATACTTTCTATCTCTCTTTTCAGATGAGTTCCTATCTCTCCTTTTCTCATTAGAGATCTCATCCCTTCTTTCAGAAGAGTTTTGATCCCTTCTGTTCACAGAAGAGTCCCTGTTATTAGAACCCTTAGCTTCCTTATAGAATCTCTTGTACCTACCATACCTCTTATTCAGTTTATCAAATCTTTTGATCATAAGGCTCATCTGATCTTTCAGACTAAGATCAGAACTATCCAGTTCATCTTTTATGCTTGAGGCCTTAGACTTAGATGATCTAGACCCCTTAGAAGTAGAAGCTTTAAAAGCTATGTCCTTAGAGGCATCCTTATCCTTATGAATCACAGTAATAGGATCTTCTTCATCTAACTCAAACTCATGTGCCTTAAGTGTTTGGAACATAGTTTCTGCTGGCCAAGAGTCAATGTCTTGTGTGGTTTTAATGATCATCTTGACCATTTTCCACCTTTCATCCAAGGCTTTCAAGATTCTCAAGTTAACTTCTCTGTCAGTATAAGTCTTTCCTAATACATCAAGATCATTCATAATTTTGGTAAATCGAGTATCCAACTCATCAATTGATTCTCCTGGCTTCATCTTAAATGATTCAAACTTTTGGACAGCAGTGGATAACTTGCTTTCTTTGATCAGTGTAGTACCTTCACAAAGAATAGCCAGTTTGTCCCACATCTGTTTTGCAGTCTTACATTTTAATACTTTACCAAGATACTCATTGGGTAAGGTATGTAAAATGTAGTTCTTGGCAAGACTGTCCAAATTGTTTTATTTCATTTCTTTCGAAGTCAGTTCTGACCTTGGTTTAGGGACCAGTGCTCCAACTGGTTTTGATGGATCCAGAACTGCAGTATTTTCCACCATGATGACAATTGGTCCTTCAGTCACCACAGACACCATTAGATCATGGGTTGAGCTAAAGATGGCCTCCATCCTAAGCTTCCAGTAGTCATAATCTGCAATCTTGAACTTAGGCAGTTTGTTCACATTAGTGTCATCCATGTTTGATTAGACAAATAGGATCAGTAGTATAGCAGATAAATTTCAAGTATTCAGATAGTGACAAATATCAAGTCCAATGAACTACTGCTCTGATACCACTTGTTGGTCCCAAAGTTGAGTTAATAATATTGAGTAAGCTAGTGAAAATGTCTAGAGGGGAGGGGTGAATAGACTTTTCAAAAATCTTTCAATATATCAGAATACACAATGCGGAATAATCAGATTACTAATGATCCCAATCAAGTTTATACTCAACTTTTATCTAGATCTTTATCTTTGTTAATTCTTAATGTTCTTGATTAAACAATTCAAATAAATATCAAACAGTAAATGTAAAGAACACAGAATTTTATAGTGGTTCGACAAATGTCTACATCCACTCTCACAACTCCAGTTGTGAAGTTTTATTACTCTTCCTGAGCTTCTTGTGGCTTAGAGTCCCAAGACTAAGACTGTGATCTTATCGATTATACCTCCAGGTATATCTTCGATCTACTAGTAATTTTACAAGTAACTAGCACACTTGTTTTACAAAATACAAACTTAAACTTGAAAAGTAAAACTTCTCTTTGAATAGCCTTTGATTCTTCTCTTCAATTCAGTGGCTCTTCTCTTCTTTGATTTCCTTAACTCTGTGAGTTCTTGCTTGTAGACTTGCTCTTGAATTCTCTAAGATCAGTAATTGCTCAGTAGTCTTCAGCAGTAGGAGATCATACAGTATTTATAGAACTTAGTATGACAGTTAGCAGTTTGTGAACTAACTCTCAACTAACTCTAAAACTGTTTTTGTAACTTCTTCTTGTAACCGACTTTGTAACTTCCTTCAACTTCCAAGTCAGCATATCTTCAATATATCTTCAGTTACTCTTTAAATACGCTTTCCAAACTTATTCTTCAATTTTACCAAATCAGCACAGTAACTTAACTTACTGTTCTGATTTTTACTCTTCGGATTTTACTCTGCTGAATTTTACTCTTCTGATTCAATCAGCACAGTAACCAAAAACTGTTCAAAACTTCTCCAGATTTCTTCTAAGCTTATCTTCAACTCTTCTTGAAGTCTTCTTAGTCTGAAGTAGTCTTCTGAGTCTTCATTAGTCTTCTGATCTTCTTCTAATCTATTTCTAATCTACTGTTCTGAACTTTTACAATGCTGAATACAATAAAATACAACTTTACATATATAAAACCTATCTATACATCAACTGAACTATATACAGATGAGTATATCTAAGTCCTACACTATAAGCTGTCTATACAATACAAAACATCAGCTTAGTACTTAACAGTTCATATATCAGATCAGTAACCCATAAGATCAGTAACTCATGTAAGTTCAATATCTTTCATATAAGATCAGTAAACATATAAGATCAGTAAGTATATAAGATCAGTAAGTATATAAGATCAGTAACTCATGTAAGTTCAATATCTTTCATATAAGATCAGTAAACATATAAGATCAGTAAGTATATAAGATCAGTAAGTATATAAGATCAGTAAGTATATAAGATCAGTAACTCGGATTCAAATATCTCATATAAGATCACTAAAATTATTCTCAGTTTCCATACTCAGATCAGTAATCTTATTCCATATGACTAAGTTAAGATCAGTAATTTTACTCAATATTACTAGATAAGATCAGTAAACTTATTTCAGTTAGCATTAAGATCAGTAATCTCAATTTAAGTTTCTCAACAGATTAGTAAGCTTATATTCAGATGACTTAGTTAAGATGACTTAGAACCACTGTTGGTCCTTGGTGGAGTATAACACAAGTGTATGGGGGGGGGGGGAATGCACTTGTGTATGCAAATTCTTTTCTTTTTGATAAACTGGTCCTATCAGGCAAGTTGTCTCACAACTGGCCTGAGTGTGAACTTTGATAGATACTTGTCCTACTGATTACTATTAAGTGATCAGTTGGCTAAATTTCTAAAAGAGTTGCTAAGTGCGGAATGTGGTTGGCCTTTACTCAAAGAAGTACTCCAAGTTGATTTCTGAAAATACAGGTTATCAGGGACTTTGTCCAAAACAGTTTTTTTTTCTTACTTACTGAGTTATGAATCTTTGAAATATGATTGAATGGAGTGAAGTTAAGAATGCAGTAAGTAAATGAGACACAAATTTATAGTGGTTCAGAGACTCAAGCTCCTACATCCACTTTCCCTGATTGAACAGGATAATTCCTTCTCAATGGAATTAGCTTGTTTTATAGTGCCAAGGTACACTGATCAACAACACTCTCTTAGTGTCTTGATCCCTAGGATAACTTGAGTCCTAGTGCTCAATCTCTCTGAGTTAAGGCTGTGTTTCACACTAACAGTCCTTAACTCCTCACTTCTACAACAAACACTCTCTTCACTAAATGAGATAAGGTTTGAGGTTTGGTTCCAACTAATAGAGATATCCTTTACAGTAAGAACAGTGTAAAGGCTTAGGATATCTCAATGCTAAGCTAGGATGTTTACAAAGATTGGCTTAGCTGACTTGAAGTGATTCAGGAAACTTGGAATTCTAGAGAACAACTTGGTTTCCTTTTGTAAGCTTGATGATAGTTTGATAGCTTGTAGTTGGATATGAATTCCTTTGATCACTTCTGTATTTATAGACAATTTGAACAACTAACCGTTGGAGGGATTAGCAATTCAAATATGTCTATTTGCAGCACCATTGAAACGGTTATGAGGCTTGACATCCTTTTATCCACTGTGTAAAAGAGGTCTTCAATGGTTGCTTGAATGAATGTGTTGACTTCTGACAAAGGCGGCTGGGAAGACTTGTGTCAGTTTCCAATTTTGCACATTGTCCTAGGTTGATTTGTGGCAAACTTTACACACAATCAACGGTCAGATGGGACAAGCTCCCTGAACATTCCTGCTGCAGTTTAGAATGTTCCAACACTCATTCAATGCCTCACTCTTTAATGCTCTAAGTCTTTAATGCTTGGTTCAGGCATGATTGGCAATAAATGCTTCATTGAATATGTCTTCTGTAAGCTTTTGACACTTAATCCACTTGATTATTTGTACTTCAACTGTCTTGATCATTTGCATTTATGAGCACAGCTTCAGTATTCTTGAAATCTTCAGCCAGGTTGTCCATTTGATCAGTTTGTCTTGAAAAGATCAGCAACTTTGTCCTATAGACCTATCAAGCTGCCTAACATTTCAGCTTTGGACAACTATCCTGATTACTAATATCTCATAACATTTCTGAGATTTTAACTTAAGCATACTACACATTAAGTGTTCTGGGACACTTGCCTGAACAATGACTTGAGCATATCTCAACTAACTTGTACATCATCAATCAGGGGTTTTGGTATCTTAGATCAAAATCATAACAAGTGAACCAGTGATCACACATTCCTCACCATCACCTCCCTCTGATTTTTCAGCACTCACAGCCTTTTCAACTCCTTCAATGTTTAATCCTGACACCTCTATATCCTCAACAGGATCCACAGAGGGCAGTTGTTGGGAGATCACAGTGCGTGGGCATCCCAAGTCCACTAAGTCATCCTGAATGACTAAAGGCTGGTCAATGTCCAACTTGCCTGACATTGATGAGGCTTTAGTCAAACCAGCTTCTCCTATGGAAGTCTCAGCATTGTCAAGCTGTGCCTCAGGTTCAAAGGAACCATCCTTGGCCAATGCATCTTGGACCGAGTCACCATCTTTGGTCAACTCCTCTGAATGATCAGAGTCCTGTACAGAATGAAAAGTCAAGTAATGTACCTGAGCTGAGTTGATACCAGGGGGATTGGGATTGGTGTGATCATCATCATCATCATCATCATCAGATGGACTGTCAGGATGCTTGATTCCTTGTGCTACCCTTTCTCTTTCAGCAAGCACTTTTTCATGGACAATGGTGCAAAATAGGGCCTCAGTGGTTAAAACACTGGTCTTCTTTACTTTTGCAAAATGCAACAGCCTATTTTCCTCAACCTGCCACCAATTGGCACCCTTATCCTGAATAGCCTGAGCTATTTCCACAATAGTTCTATCTTTGATCTCAACAAGAGCTCTGAGATCATAGAACTGTTGTTGCAGCCTGGGATAATCCTTCAAACCTGGATATAATTCATCCACATTGGCTCTTGCAATCTGTCTCAACATCCCCTCATAAGTATAGTCTTCACCACTATCATCTCCAGAAGAGTTGGATTCAGGAGGGTTGGAATGGGATTCAAGTAAGCTTGGCTGGGATTCAGGTAGGTTGGATTCAGAAGGGTTGGGGTCAGGAGAGGTCAAAGCAAGTTGGGATTCAGGTGCTTTTGAGAGCATTGTGCCTGAAGAGGTAATTGGAATTGCTGGAATGGGTGGGAGAATAACTTGATCACCTTCTTGAAGAGTAGTTTCAAGAAGTTTGGTATATGAGAGAAGTCTTGGATCAAGTGGGGAAAAGGGTCTATCTTCAAGGTTGACCAGATCTGCCAGCACATCAATACCTGATCTACCAGGTGCACCTTCAGGGGAGTACACCTTTTTGGCAATGATTGGTGCATCTTCAGGAGTCTTGCACTCATCTTCTTCTTGCCTTGGAGATATTCTTTGAGATTGAATATCAGGAGAGTTGGCTTCAGGGCTGTTGGGTTTGGACTTGGATTTAGACTTGCTTGCCTGTCTAATCTCCTTGAAGAATTCTTTCTTCTGCTTTTCTTCCTCCATCAACCTCTGCTTCTCAGAAGTCTTGATGATTCTTCTTTTTCTTTCATACCTTGTTGGCTGGTCAAGGTCTCTGAATTCAGTTATACTCTCAGGCTGTAAGGGGACAACCTCTCTGACTTCTTCACCTTCTTCAGGAGGGTTGACTCCTTCCTCAGCAACCTTCTCTATTTCCTCAGAAGTGGCTCCTCCACTTCTTGACTGATTCTCTGGTGAGGATTCATGCAAAATTTTCTTTATCTTCTTCATTTTTGGTTGAGCTTTTGGTGGCTGGGCTTTCCTCTTTCTTGGAGAGGCTCTGGTTGCCGGTACACTTGTGATGGCCTTCTTTGAAGCTGCATCCTGCTTCCTCTTCTCTGTCTTAGAAGACAGCTTCCTAAACATCACCTTTTGAGCTGGAAAAGGCTTTGGCTTAGCTTGGAGGTGGGTGTAATGTGCAAATCTTTCCAAGAGTAGGCTTGCTCTTGTGCAGAACTGGAGTTTTCCTTCAACCACCACCTTGTGGTGTTTCACCTCCTTGAACTTGAATTTTTCATTCATCATTTTGTCAAGAATGAATTTCTTCCAGTTGAACTTGACTCTCTTCTCAGCAGAGTCAATCAGAGCAGCCATCACCCTTAATTTAGGCATACTGATTTGTTCAACACTCCCTGAGTGGCTCAACAGGCTCTTTACAACACAGTCAAACAAATGCCTAAACACTGGCTTTAAAGTGTTTTTGTTTTGAGCACTTACAAGTTTCTTAGGTTCTATCATCCAAGAGAAATAGAATTCCTGATCATCTTCTTCCTTGTATACTTCTGGATTTATGCCTTCAGAAGGTAGCCCAAAACTAGCTTCTAAATCCTCTGCAGTGAAGATGACTGTGTGT
This sequence comes from Galeopsis tetrahit, assembly GCA_963675135.1. Taxonomy (NCBI): domain Eukaryota; kingdom Viridiplantae; phylum Streptophyta; class Magnoliopsida; order Lamiales; family Lamiaceae; genus Galeopsis; species Galeopsis tetrahit. The sequence continues at coordinate 30,278,003 of OY776119.1, forward strand.
TGGCTTTCTTCTTCTTCATCTTCTTCTGCATATGTGAGCTTTGTGCACACATCCCCCTTCTTGCCCTTCCACCTTAGATAAGCAAAGAATTCTGCCATAAATGGATTTAGGCAGGAATCAGGCTTGGTGCCTAGGAATTTTTCTAGCCCTGCCTCCCTCAGCCAATGGAGGACTTGTTGAACATCTGAATCTGGGCTATCAAAGGCTACCAGCTTTTCAAACCAAAGCGAATTTGGGTTGCTAAGATAAGAGAAGTCAATGTCCAGAGAGGAATCATTGAAATCTACGAGTTCTTCTCTCTTGAGTTTTGGAGCCATGGATAGATTTTGAGAGTAAGAGAGTTTTGAAGAAAAGTTGCAGGTATAGAGGTTTTGAGACTTCAAAGAATTTGGGAATTATGAGTGTGAAAGGATGGTGGTGAAAATTGAGAGGTTTATATATGGAAGAGATTTATTAACCGTTGGTTAATGGAATGTAACAGAGGGTAATTGGAAAAACCGTTTGAATATAGTGGGGTAGTGGACTTTCAATGGTTCGATGGAGTTTTGAATGCAATTTAATGGTTTGGATGAAGGCTCAAGAATTCATGCAATCTTATTAAGATTTCTGCATTAAATGCTGATTTGCCTTTTTTTGGTTTTAACACACTCCATCCTAAAATGGCCTACTCTTAGACCAAGAAACCTCTTAAATGTCTAATCAATGCTAAAAATAGCAATGATTATCTAATTAATTCGGACAAACATCCTGAGATGTGCTTTGGTTTCTGTGAAGGTCAAACTGTTTGATCACCTTGCCTGAGTGGATCCCAAGGTTGCTGACTGGGTCCCACTTGGACAAATTCCCTGACCAACATTGCTGAGAACTACAGGGACAACCTTGCTGAGTTTCCCTCTTTGGCTGACAGCTTCAGTGAGGTTGGTCAACTTTGCTGAAGTTCAACTATGATGAACTTCCCCCTTCATATGAGCTTTACTTTCCTCATTTTTCCATCTTGCCTGGATCAAGTAACCCTAATTCAGCTGACAGTTCCAAGAACCTTGCTTCAGCTAGAGGCTTGGTCAGAATATCAGCTTTTTGCTTATCAGTGTGAATTTTGACAAGCTTGATATCTTTCTTCTCCACATGATCCCTTATGAAATGATGCTTGATGTCCACATGCTTGCATCTGGTGTGGAGCACTGGATTCTGTGAGATGGCAATTGCACTATTGTTGTCACAGAATATGGGCACTTCATTTGTGATTACTTTGTAATCTCTTAATTGTTGCCTGAGCCATAGAATCTGAGCACAGCAACTTCCAGCAGCTACATACTCAGCTTCAGTTGTTGAAGTTGCAACTGTATTTTGCTTCTTGGAGAACCATGAGATAAGCTTGCTGCCCAAGAATTGACAAGTTCCTGAGGTGGATTTTCTGTCAATTCTACATCCTCCATAGTCTGCATCTGAATATCCAGTAAGCTCAATGTTGTCATCAGCTGGATACCATAATCCAAGATTCTCAGATCCCTTGAGATATCTTAGAATCCTCTTGGCAGCATCAATATGGCTCTTCTTTGGATTGGCTTGAAATCTTGCACACACTCCAACTGTAAATGTGATATCAGGCCTACTTGCAGTGAGATATAGCAGTGATCCTATGATTCCTCTGTAGTTAATGGAGTTTGTTGACTCTCCACCTTCATCAGGATCCATCTTCCAGTTAGTATTCATAGGAATTCTGACTGGTTTGCTTGTAGCACATCCAAATTTCTTGATCATGTCCCTTGTATACTTGGCCTGATTGATGAATATTCCCTTCTTTGATTGAGTGACTTGAAGTCCTAAGAAGAAATTCATCAATCCCATCATGGACATCTCAAATTTGCTTTGCATGAGTTTAGAGAACTTCTCACATAATTTTTCATTTGGAGATCCAAATATAATGTCATCAACATAGATTTGGACTAACAAAATATCATCTCCTTCACAGATTCTGAACAAGGTTCTGTCAACAGTGCCTTTGACAAAACCATGATCTAGAAGAAACTGTGATAAGGTGTCATAACAGGCTCTTGGAGCTTGCTTTAAGCCATAGAGGGCTTTCTTTAATCTGTACACCTTGTCTCCTTCTTCAAAGCCTGGGGGCTGTTCCACATATACTTCTTCTTTGAGCACCCCATTGAGAAATTCACTCTTCACATCCATTTGATACACCTTGAATCTCATGTGAGCTGCATATGCTAGGAAGAGTCTGATTGCCTCAAGTCTGGCCACTGGAGCAAAGGTCTCATCATAATCAATCCCTTCAGATTGACAATATCCTTTGGCCACCAGTCTTGCTTTGTTTCTTACAATGATGTCATTTTCATTTTTCTTGTTTTTGAACACCCATTTAGTTCCAATGACATCTTGATGAGTTGGCCTGTCTACCAGCTCCCAAACTTCATTTCTGGTAAACTGATTCAGCTCTTCTTGCATGGCTATGATCCAGTTTGTATCTTGTAGTGCTTCCTCAATGTCTTTAGGTTCCTGTTCTGAAAGAAAACAACAAAACAGAGCACTTTCTCCATGAAATCTTCTAGTTTTGATCCCTTCACTTGGATTACCAAGTATCAGGCTAGATGGGTGGTCTTGCAACCAAGTCCTTCTAGACCTGATCCTTTCAGGAGGATTGTCCTCATCTGAAGTTGGATCACTAGATTCATTAAATTCAGGAAAGTTAATTGAAGGATCAAGTTCAGGATCATATTCAGGGGTGTTGTCCTCATTGTCAGATAGATTGACATTTTCATTGGTTCCCCCTTGAATAGTGGATCCATTAACTACCTCAGCATTGCCTGCTTCTTCATTGGTAGTTGTTACTTGATTTTGAACTGGGATGGGATCAGTCAGTTCAATTTCTCCTTCAGGATGGTTGTCTACTGGTTGATTGCTATCAGGTAGGTTGTCCAGTTTTTTATTTTCATGAAGTTCAGGCTGGACAACATCCACAAACACTGTTTCCTTGCTTTGAAGCCTTAATCTGGTTGTTCTTTGTGTCATCTTATCAATATTCAGGTTTCTATCCCTGAACTCATTAATAGATTCATCAAACACAACATGAGGTGTTTCTTCCACAATAAGAGTTTTGCAATTGTAGACTCTGTAAGCCTTGCTGATTTGTGAATATCCAACAAATATTCCTTCATCAGTTTTGCTATCAAAGGCTTTCAATTGTTCTTTCCCATTATTATGGATGAAACACTTACAACCAAATATGTGAAAATAAGCAACAGTGGGCAATCTACCTTTCCATATTTGATATGGAGTCTTACCTTGTCCTTTGGTGATTAAGGACCTGTTTTGAGTGTGACATGCAGTGCTAATGGCTTCAGCCCAGAACCTTTTAGGTAGTTTGGATTCAGCAATCAAGGTTCTAGCTGCCTCCTTCAAGGTCCTGTTCCTTCTTTCAGCAACCCCATTTTGTTGAGGTGTTCTTGCTGCTGAAGTTTCATGTGTGATGCCATTCTTGCTACAGTACTCATTGATGTATGAGTTTATGAACTCAGTGCCTTTGTCAGATCTGATCTTGACAATACTTAGGCCCTTTTCATTGCTTAATCTCATCATCAATTCAGGTAGTTTGACTTGGGTCTCCTTTTTGTTCAGCAAGAATACTACCCAAGTGTACCTGGAAAAATCATCAACAACAACTAAAGCATATTTTCTTCCATTTAAACTTACTGGGATTATTGGCCCAAATAAATCCATATGCAGTAGATGAAGGACTCTCTCAGTTGAGATGACAGGTTTTCCTTTGAATGAGGCTTTGATCTGCTTTCCTTCCTGACATGGCTGGCATATATGTTCTTTGGTGAACACTTGATTTGGCAGCCCTTTAACTAGAGAGTTTCTTGCAATCTTGTTGATGGTTTTGAAGTTCAGGTGATTCAGTCTCTTGTGCCATAGCCAGCTTTGCTCATTTGTGCTTTTGGCAACAAGACAGACTGCTTCAGGGGTTTTGCTCCAATCTGCAAAATAAACATTTCCCTTTCTCACCCCTGTTAGTAGCACCTGTTGTGTTGATTTGTTTTTGATAGTACATTCATTTGGTGCAAATTCAACACAATATCCTTTGTCACAAATTTGACTTATAGACAACAAGTTATATTTTAGGCCTAGAACATATGAGACATCAGTAATTTTAACACTACCAATGTTTAATGTACCATAGCCTCTTGTGATGCCTTGAGAGCTGTCTCCAAAAGTTACTGAAGGACCATCTTTTTCTATGAAATCTGAGAGAAGCTCCTTGTTTCCAGTCATGTGCCTTGAACATCCACTGTCCAGGTACCATGCTGTTTTCTTGTTGATGCTTCTCTTCCTTTTGGGGTCCTTGCAGTCCTGCAAAGTCAAAATTTAGGTACCCTTTGAGTGTTGGGTCCTAGAGGGTTAGCTGTACCTTTTGGAACCCAAATCTTCCTGATAACTCTGATTGATTCAAAGTGACTGACTTGGTTTCCATTTACATCTACATACACAGTTTGACCCTTAAATGCCTTGGGTGATTTTTGTGTATAAGTGTTAGCTTTGTAGAGTTCAGGAGAGTTGGTAAATTTCTTTGGGACATTTCTCCTGAAGTTACTAAGCTTAGGTGCAGCTGGGTAAGACTTTTGAGGATATGCTTTTGGATGGCCTTTTCCATTTGGCAAGTAAGGTCCAGGCTTCCTGAATGTTTTATACCTATCAGAGGGTATTGGCCTTAATCCATTCAGTTGAGGTTGCCTCATTTGAGTTGGCCTCTTCTGAACATGTTTTGGACAACTCCTCTGATGATGATTCAGATAGGTTGGCCTTCCATTGGTTCTACCTTTCTGAACCTCATTTCTCCTGTAAGCAATGCCTTTAACCTTTTCCAAAGGTGTGGGTTTAGGTACATTGTTTACCTGAGTTGGTATAAAAATTCCTTTTCCCTTATCCTTGATCAGTGGTTGATTTACTTCAATTTCATTTTGTTGTGCCACTGATCTTACAAAAGTCATCTTAGAATTGCTTGAAGAAGCAATACTAAGACCAGGTGAGGGTTCAAATGGATTATAGCCTAATCCATCCCTTTGAGCAAATGGTCTTTGAAACCCTTGAATTTCCTCTATTGCCTTAGCAGATTTGTTCAAGGCAGACATTTTCATTTTCAAGCTCCCCTCACTTAATTTTAGAGTATCAAATTCTCTTGAGAGATTGTCAAATTTAGCTTGTAGAGTTCTAGAGTCAAAATCCTTTTTCTTTAGAGCCTGATTTTGTTCATCAATTAGCTTTTGTTGTTCAGAGACTTTGAGAGACATTTCTTCATGTTCTCTCACAATCTGTTGATACAACTCAGTTGATTTAATGTCAACTTCAGATTCAGGAGGATTGGACATTTTGACTTTAGACCTCAACTGTTCATTTTCTCTCAGAGCCATATTGCATACTTCTTGCATTCTGGTGAAATCTTCCAACAACTTTTCAAAGTCAAGATGGATTTCACTAGATTCATGTGTGTTAATTGACAAGTTGGAAGTTGAACATACCTCTTCATCTTCAAGTGCCATTTGACAGTCCTCATCACTGTCACTGTTGGAGAACAGCCCATCATCAGAAGAGTAGACACTCTCCTCACTTGCTGAATCTCCAGCTACCATAGCCTTCCTGTTGTTCAGCCTTTTATCTCTTTTGTTTTGCCTTTCCTTCCTTTCTTTTGCACTGAGGTCAGGACAGTCATACTGAAAATGACCCTTCTTCTGGCAGTTGTAACACACATCTTCATCATCATCCTTCTTGCTTGAGGACTCCTTCCTCCTTGATGATGATGGTTCACCTTTGCTGAATTTCTTCCTATCAGCATATCTGTCTTCTTTCTTTTCATTAGAGACTTTGTCCTCTGATTTATGTTCAGGAGAACTGAATCTCCTTCTGGTTCTGTTATCTTGGTAGAACTTCTTGTATCTACCAAATCTGGAGTTGAGCTTCTCAAATCTTCTAGCCATGAGTGCCAGCTCCTCCTTTATTTCAGATTTTGAAACAGACTGAGAGGATCTTTGAGTAATCTTCTTTTCTGTTTCAGCAGCTTTGAAGGCAACACCTTTGTTTGAAGAGGATGGCTCTTCATGCACCTTCTTTCTATTGAGATCAAACTCATATGCTTTGAGTTCAGAGAATACTTGCTGCATTGGCATGTTGTCAAGATTGCTGGTATTTTGCATCATGACAGAGTATATGTCCCACTTGGATGTGAGACTTCTCAAGATCTTCAGAGCAACCTCTCTTTTGGCATAGAACTTGCCAAGAGAGTTTATTTCATTCATGATGTCAGTGAACCTGCCATCAAGATGATCAATAGTTTCATTGGCTTCCATGGAGAATTGTTCATATTTTTGGATAGCTACTTGAAGCTTGTTTTCCTTTATTTTTTGAGTACCTTCACACATTAGTGCTAAGGTATCCCAAATCTCTTTAGCAGATGTGCAGTGGTACACTCTCCCCATCACTGCATCTGGAATTGTCTGGTACAATGTGTTCATTGCAATGTAGTTCAGGTTGTGCCGTTTTCTTTCTTCAGCTGTAAGGTCATCTTCATCTTTTGGCAGCAACTCCCTTGGATCAGCTTTTTGAGCATCAGTGAGCTTGGGATTTGCTTTAGTGAATGTGAATGGCCCTCTAGTGATGACTTTAAGCATCTCATCATGCTGGCAAGCAAGATGTGCTCTCATCCTGATCTTCCAGAAATCATAGTTCTCAATTGAGAACATTGGTAGTTTGTGATGAGAAATATGATTGACTTGGTTTGGACCCATATTGTTGATGGTGTTGACAGCATCTCCTGGAACTGCATTGTTAGCCATTTCAACAAATGTAATGTAAGATGAACACAGATAAGTTTTTCAGAAATTTGGATCAGTTCAGTGACCACAGAAAATGTGATTTGAAAATCAGTTGGATTTTCAGAAGCAGTGGTCTTTGAACCCCTGCTCTGATACCACTTGTTGGTCCTTGGTGGAGTATAACACAAGTGTATGGGGGGGGGGGAATGCACTTGTGTATGCAAATTCTTTTCTTTTTGATAAACTGGTCCTATCAGGCAAGTTGTCTCACAACTGGCCTGAGTGTGAACTTTGATAGATACTTGTCCTACTGATTACTATTAAGTGATCAGTTGGCTAAATATCTAAAAGAGTTGCTAAGTGCGGAATGTGGTTGGCCTTTACTCAAAGAAGTACTCCAAGTTGATTTCTGAAAATACAGGTTATCAGGGACTTTGTCCAAAACAGTTTTTTTTTCTTACTTACTGAGTTATGAATCTTTGAAATATGATTGAATGGAGTGAAGTTAAGAATGCAGTAAGTAAATGAGACACAAATTTATAGTGGTTCAGAGACTCAAGCTCCTACATCCACTTTCCCTGATTGAACAGGATAATTCCTTCTCAATGGAATTAGCTTGTTTTATAGTGCCAAGGTGCACTGATCAACAACACTCTCTTAGTGTCTTGATCCCTAGGATAACTTGAGTCCTAGTGCTCAATCTCTCTGAGTTAAGGCTGTGTTTCACACTAACAGTCCTTAACTCCTCACTTCTACAACAAACACTCTCTTCACTAAATGAGATAAGGTTTGAGGTTTGGTTCCAACTAATAGAGATATCCTTTACAGTAAGAACAGTGTAAAGGCTTAGGATATCTCAATGCTAAGCTAGGATGTTTACAAAGATTGGCTTAGCTGACTTGAAGTGATTCAGGAAACTTGGAATTCTAGAGAACAGCTTGGTTTCCTTTTGTAAGCTTGATGATAGTTTGATAGCTTGTAGTTGGATATGAATTCCTTTGATCACTTCTGTATTTATAGACAATTTGAACAACTAACCGTTGGAGGGATTAGCAATTCAAATATGTCTATTTGCAGCACCATTGAAACGGTTATGAGGCTTGACATCCTTTTATCCACTGTGTAAAAGAGGTCTTCAATGGTTGCTTGAATGAATGTGTTGACTTCTGACAAAGGCGGCTGGGAAGACTTGTGTCAGTTTCCAATTTTGCACATTGTCCTAGGTTGATTTGTGGCAAACTTTACACACAATCAACGGTCAGATGGGACAAGCTCCCTGAACATTCCTGCTGCAGTTTAGAATGTTCCAACACTCATTCAATGCCTCACTCTTTAATGATCTAAGTCTTTAATGCTTGGTTCAGGCATGATTGGCAATAAATGCTTCATTGAATATGTCTTCTGTAAGCTTTTGACACTTAATCCACTTGATTATTTGTACTTCAACTGTCTTGATCATTTGCATTTATGAGCACAGCTTCAGTATTCTTGAACTCTTCAGCCAGGTTGTCCATTTGATCAGTTTGTCTTGAAAAGATCAGCAACTTTGTCCTATAGACCTATCAAGCTGCCTAACATTTCAGCTTTGGACAACTATCCTGATTACTAATATCTCATAACATTTCTGAGATTTTAACTTAAGCATACTACACATTAAGTGTTCTGGGACAACTTGCCTGAACAATGACTTGAGCATATCTCAACTAACTTGTACATCATCAATCAGGGGTTTTGGTATCTTAGATCAAAATCATTTTATTCCCAACAACCACATATATCACTAACTTTAAGTTACTTTTGGCCATCAAAACATACTTTCATCAATTAGAACATTGTTTATAGGATTCATATCCCAACAGAGGTTATTGAGCAAGGACAAGATGTTTGTGCTGATGGAATTCAGAGTACACCAAGAGTTGCTGAAGAAGTTGGTGTTTCAGAACCTATTGTTCGGAAGCTGTAAGACCAGTTCCTCAATCAACCACTCTGGATGATTCTCATTTTGATGCTTTGAAGAAGCAAAATGATGAACTGAAGGCTAAATTGGATGATGATGTGAAAAAATTTCAAGAAGCCACTGAAAGGATGAATAAAATGACTTCTGAAAATATGTTTGAAAGAGTGATTGATCATACAATGTCGAAAATCTATGATCTGCATAGATTACAAGAGAAAAATCTTTCAGCTGATCTTCACAAGAAATTGGAAGAACATCTCATTCCTCTAAGTCTTTGGCAGGATGAAGCCAAAAAAGGGGAAGAGAAGTTAAGCAAGCTAATGGAGCAGACTCAAACACAGCAAGCTTAGTTGGTTGTGAGTCAAGATGAGCTCAAAGAAGAGATTGCTAGCTTAAATGCAAAAATCAAACTAAGAAAGCAGCAGAAACACCAAGCTGAGGTTGTTGTTGCTGGTGCTGAAATTGCTGAATCTTCTGGAAAGAAGAAAAGAAAATTGATTCTTAGTGACGATGAAGAGCAAGAGGAATCTGGTAGGATTACTAGATCAAGAAGTAAGTTGATTGTTGGAAGTGGTCAATCTACTGAACAAGAAAAGAAAAGGAAAGAAGAAGCAGAGCTGAAAAAGAAAAAGAACAAGGATGTTGAGTTCTTAAGCAAGAGATATGATAATAGAGTTGCTAATCTGAAAAGGAAGCTAAAAGCTCTAAGGAAAGCTGAAGGAAAGAAAGTGGATAAGAATTTCAAAGATGAAAACTATGTTGATTTCCTGATCTTACCTGAAAATGAAGATCACTGGAATGAATTAAAGATAAGATGGCAAATTACTAACTTCATTGTGAAGAAGTTTGGTGATCATTCTAGCAGACACTACAAGAAATTGGGGGAATAGCGACGAAAATTTTGTGACAAATTTAAATTTCATCGCTAAAATCAATTTTTAGCAACGAAATATAAATTTTCGCTGCTAAATTGTTAGATTTAATATTTGCAACAAAATTGTTTCATTTTGTTGTTAATTATCAAAACAACAATGAAAATTATATTTCGTCGCTAATATTTTGCGATGAAATAGAAATTTTCGTGGCTAATTTCTTGAAATTATTTTTTACAACAAAATTTATATATTTCATCGCTATATTAGCACAATTTGCTTCATTTTGTTGTTAATAATATGAAAAACTATGAAAATTATATTTCGTTGCTAATATTTTGCGATGAAATAGAAACTTTCGTGGCTAATTTTTTTAAATTAATTTTTCAACAAAATTTATATATTTCATTGCTATATTAGCAGCAAATTGCTTCATTTTGTTGTTAATAATCAGAACAAAAATGAAAATTATATTTCGTTGCTAATATTTTGCGATGAAATAGAATTTTTTGTGGCTAATTTCTTGAAATTAATTTTTGCAACAAACTGCATCATTTTGTTGTTAATAATCAGAGCAACAATGACAATTATATTTTCTTGCTAATATTTTGCGATGAAAGTGAAAATTTTATGGCTAATTTCTTGAAATTAATTTTTGCAACAAAATTTATATATTTCATTGCTATATTAAGCAACAAATTGCTTCATTTTGTTGTTAATAATCAGAACAACATTGAAAATTATATTTCATCACTAATATTTTATGGTGAAATATAAATTTTTGTGGCTAATTTATTGAAATTAATTTTTGCGATTAAATTAAAATATTTCATCGTTATACTAGCAATGTATTGTTGCATTTTGTTGTTAATAATCAGAACAACAATGAAAATTATATTTTGTAGCTAATATTTTGCGATGAAATATAATTTTTTCTGACTAATTTATTGAAATTACTTTTTGCGATGAAATAAAAATATTTCATCGCTAAACTAGCAACAAATTCTTTTATTTTGTTGTTAATAATTAGGACAACAATGAAAATTATATTTAGTCGCTATTATTTTGTGATTAAATATATTTTTTGTGGCTAATTTATTGGAATTAATATTTGCAACAAAATTAAAATATTCTATCGCTACACTTTTATCAAATTATTTTATTTTGTTGTTAATAATAAGAACAACAATGATAATTATATTTCGTGGCTAATATTGAATCAACTATGCTTATTAAATCAAGAAAATCGATTTATATAATTAAATGTTTAATAATTCTCCAAATTTTATGTCTTATAAATCAGTATGAATGTTTATAAAAATATTTATAAATATGAAGATGCAAATGAAGATGGACATAATTAAAGATGGGAGAATGAAGATTGGCTCTAATATTTATTATTTTTTAATTTTTTTTTAAAGTAACATTGATTTTTTACAATTGAAATTGTTTTAAAAATTACAATATATATACACATGTATATATACATATATAGTTGTTACAAGTTAAAAATTAATCAATTAATAAATGTGAAATAAATTATTAAATGATTAAAAATAACTAAATTAGTAACAATTGAATACATATATAATTAATATTAAAAACTGAACCAAAGAGCTGTCTGCCTGAATGGTAGGCGCCCAGCTATAGGCGCCCATCCACCCGAGATCAATTCCCACTAAGACCAAATAAAATATTTATTTAAATAAAATGGGGGAGGGGGTATGATTCACGTGATATGCAACACTAAATAAACAACCGCAAGTATACGGCGTCTATTGTAGCGTGATAAGCACGAGGTCGATCCCACGAGGAGGTTAAGCGTAAAAATGTAGTTTGCTAGTCGAATTCTAAATAGACGTGATCGAATAGATTGAGTGTTGAATTACCCCTAAGATTGCCTAACTATGTGTCACAAATAAACAACGAAAGAGTAATTATAAAATCGATCAACTAATCATGCAAAATAGGAAAACGAAAGTAAAACGATTGTAACTCAAAGAGAAAAGGTGGGTTCCAAGGCAATTGTAGTATTTAGACGTCCGTTTATGAGAGTTATCTCGTTTAAATGGCCATTAAGGTTATCTCATATAGGGTGATCACACAAGAAGAACTAATCGATCTCTCGATACAAATTAATCCAAAGACGCAATGTAATATAAGCTCGTATGTCTACATCACAAACATTACACCATCTAAAATAGCGCCTAAGATCATTCGATTCCCTCTCCGATAATTAATCCTCTCTCGAGATCATAATAATACCGGGTTGCACATCCGCATACGATTAAATGGAATAAATCTCTCGATACTACCCCAATTAACAATGGATCAAGCAAATCATTATGGCCACTAACAACATGCTTTGCAATGGATAATTGAATATGCAAATAAGAAATAAACACCAATTAAAGCAAGAAATTACTCATAAACATCAATCCAAGTCTTACAATGCCTTAGAACCACAAGTTGTTTAGCTAACTACTAACATAATCAAATTACAAAATCCAAATGAAATAACTAAATAAAAAGGAAAAGAAAGAGAAAGCTTAGTCTAGAATGTGGTAGGGAATGGAATTTGGGAGCTATTGCATCCTTTCTTCCTTGATTTGATGAAGAGATGAAGAAGTTATGGCCAAAACACCTCCAAGTATGTGTAACTATGTGTGGAATTGGGGAAGAATGTCTTGGGTTTCAAGAATGAGGCCTTATATAGTGTTGGGGAAGGGTTTGGGTGCCAAAATTGCAAGTTGGTCCCTCAAAAATGGAGAAAATGGCCAAAAACCCCCGAGAATGAGGTCACCCGGCCAAAAGTCGAAGCAACATCAATTTTGGCCTTGCCCGGGTCGATCCCACCCGGCCGGGTGGGTTTCACCCGGGCCAAATTCGAACCTCCATCAATTTTGGCATGCCACCCGGCCAAAAGTCGAAGCAACATCAATTTTGGCCTTGCCCGGGTCGATCCCACCCGGCCGGGTGGGTTTCACCCGGGCCAAATTCGAACCTCCATCAATTTTGGCCTTGCCCGGGTCGTTTTTGACCCGCCCGGGTTGATTCTACCCGGGCATGTTTTTTCGTCTCTTCGTATCTCGAGCTTCCGACCTCCGATTGACTCGATTCTTTTTTTCATTCCACTCCATTTTTCGAGACGAATCCAACGGTGCACTCCTCTTCCTGATCCTGTAAAGTATGGTTGGTGTTTTGCTCCAAATTCCATCGTATTTTCTACAAAATCGACAAAACGCAACCTTTCTCTCATTTTGGCTCAAACAATCATAATCAATGCATAAATCAATGAATTCCACATCAAAACATGCTTCACATGTGCCCCTAAAACGTGTAAATTCCACCCGAATCAAACCCCCCCAAACTTAAAATGTTGTTTGTCCTCAAACAACTAAGCACTTAAAGCAATGAGGGTGGAATGATCACAATGGAATATTCAATGTAATTCACACATGCAAAGTAGGATGTAATGATATCTCTTTCTCAAGGTGCATTTCTCAATGAAAGTCATAGGCTCAATGTTGCAATCCACATTCATAGATCAAAGAATGCACAAGTACACAACACATTGTGATGGGAAACATAATCCAAATGCTCAAGTCCTCTACTCACATGATGAAGTGTTTCTCTCAAACACACAAACAAATTAGGGATATTAATGCACTCATCAACCAAGCTATGCTATGCAATCACCATATGCTTGCCCAACTTCTACTTTCTACACACACTCAAATGCTCAACAATGTGATCAATAGGACTTAATCAAGGATGTAACATTGGCTCTTTGGACAAGGTAGGATGAATTTGGGAATTGTGACTCTTCTAGTGGAGGACAAAGTTTGTTGTTTTACAATGTGTGCTTTCACTTTCAAAGCTTACAAACTTCATCCTCGCTTTTCTTTTTCTTTCTTTTTCAATCATTCATCACCTCATCTTTTGAACCATTTTTCTTTTCAAGCTTTTGGGGCTCTTTGTCCCTCTTTTCTTTTCCTTGATTTTCTTTTCATCTTTCTCTTTTTCTTTCAACTTTTCCACTTTTTCTTTTCACCAAAAGTATTCATTCAAGCACATGTTTTCCACTTTGTCTTTTATCCTCCACTAGATGTAGGCATCAAAGGATCAAAAAGGCTAAGTGGTTACCATTGTAGTTTGCCAAGAAAATGAGGAATTAAGCTCAAGGGGTTAACTACGGAAAATTACTTTGGTTTTGGGAAATTTTGGCTAAGTGACTCTTTTAGAACAAGATGGCCTATATCACATCACATCATCTCACACAATCATGCTTTCAAACAAGAACTTAGGCAAGTTCTAGAATTACTAGCAATAACCTAGTCCACTCTCAAATGAACTAAACCGGATTACATGCTCGATTTAAGGCTCAATTCTCACCGGTTTATTCCATAGGACTCTCACATTCATCAAATGTCCCCAAACAACAACACATCATATATCCATGCTATCCAAGATCACAAATATGAACACAATCATGATACTATATCCAACATCAATCATGCTTACATTCAAAGCAAATAGACATCACCACAACTACTCAACAATGGATTCCAATGATTATTCATGCTCACATTTCACCAATTGTTCACTACCCAACATATGCTCAAAACCAACTTAATCAATACAATCATGTGAAAGCCAAGTGTGCGTCGGTGCAAAATGTGACACAAGTAGAATGACGAACCGGTGCAAGGGTAACAACTAGTAAAAAAAATAAAAGAAAAATAACTCCCCCAAACTTAGAATTTTACTATGTATAAATTCTAAGTTTGGGGCTACAAGTTGTTACCTCCCTCCTTGCACATCCAATGCTTCTTCAAAGATCACCATTGTAACACTTGCTTCCTCTCTCCAAAGTTGGTTTTGCTTTCTTCTCTATTCTTCAAGATCATCCATACCTACAAAATAAACCAAGCTATCAACACTATCAAAGCAATAAAAACAAGAAAGCAATAAACCTTGGGTTGCCTCCCAAGAAGCGCTATTTTTAACGTCCTATGCCGGACGGTTCTCCTTTGAGGGGAATATCAAGTCACCCCCTTGTCACCCTTGTTCTTGACCTTCCTTGCCCATACAACTTTCTTAAGTCCATCAAAACATCCACTAGCTAGCCCATCCGGCTCTTCAACCATGTCATAAGAAGTTGATGCCTCATTTATCCCCAAGTTTGTACAAGTAGCTTTTCTTGATTTGGGGGAGTTTTCTTCAAAAACTCCCCCAAACTTGGCCTTCTTGCCCATTTTCAACTCATTCTCTTCCCTTTGGGGGTCTTTTTTCACAAAGTTGACCTTGAAATCTTCTTCCACCTTCTCTTTCATTAGCTTTGGAGAGTGATCTCCTCTAGAGTACCCATACTCTCCATCTTCATCGTCCCGGATTTTGATGGCTCTATAAATGTTGAACAAGACTTTCTCATCGTTCACTTGAAGTTCTAGCTCTCCTTTCTTCACATCAATTTTAGCCCCACCGGTTGCCAAAAAATGGCCTTCCCAAAATCAATGGAACATACTTATCTTCCTCCATATCCAACACTACAAAGTCCACCGGGAATATAAACTTATCAACCTTAACCAACACATCTTCCACTATACCCAAAGGGTATGTCACGGATCTATCCGCCAATATAAGGCTCATTGTGGTTTGTGTAAGCTTTCCCAAACCAAGTGACTTGAATATGGAAAAAGGCATGAGATTGATACTAGCTCCCAAATCACACAAAGCTCTAAATGTACCTCCGTCTCCAATAACACATGGTAGGGTGAAGGATCCGGGATCTCTAAGCTTTTGAGGTAGCTTTGCTTGAATGATTGAGCTACATTCTTCGGTCAAATGCACTGTTTCATACTCCACCATCTTTCTCTTGTTGGACATGATTTCTTTCAAGAACTTAGAGTAATGGGGCATTTGTTCTAGAGCTTCGGCAAAGGGGATGTTGATGTGGATTTTCTTGAACATCTCAACAAACTTAGCAAACTTATGATCCAAACCCTTTTTCTTCAATCTTTGGGGGTATGGAAGGGGTACCTCATTTTTGCTTTTGTCTTGAGGAGGGATTGCCTCCTCACTCTTCTTCTCCTCTACTTTCTCTTCTTCCCTCACTATCTCCTCTTGCTTCTCTTTCTCTTGTCCATCTTCTTTGTCGACATCCTCGGGTGCCATTACCATTTCCTCCTCTTGTGGCATCTTTGGCCCATCGTAACTCGTCCTACTTCTTAGCTTAATAGCCTTGCAATGTTCCTTGGGGTTGAGCTCCGTGTTTGAAGGAAATTGCCCCGGAGTGTGTTGACTACCGATGACATTAGAAAGTTGACTCATTTGCTTCTCCATGGCTCTCATGTTGTTTGCCATATTATTGATCATTTCTCCTTGTTCCTCAAATCTTGGACGAGTTATGTTTGCATTCTCTCTAGTCTCTCTCATGAATTTCGTGGTTTCCCCATAAAAGTACAAAACATATCCTCCATTGATGGCTTTGGTGAAGGCTCCACAATAGCCCCATCTCTAGCATTGAAATTTGGAGGTGGGACAATGGCATTCCTTGTATTGGCATAGGAAAAGTTCTCATGTTGCCTCAATCCGGGATGATATTGATTCTGATTAGGATGTTGCCTCTCATTCCAACCTCTTTCTCGAAATTGACGGTCCCTTTGATTGTTCATATAATGGGCCTCTTCATATTGTTCATCACTAGGTCCCATTAGTGACTTGGCCGCCATCATCGAAGTCAACTTATCCATCTTGTTGGATAGAGTAGCCAAATCATCCAACTCCTTAGTGGAAGCAACTTTCCGGCCTTGCCTTCTTTCGGATGGCCATTGGTGTCCATTCTTTGCCATTTCCTCTAGAAGCACATAGCCTTCATCCGTCGTCTTTCCAAGCAAAGAACCTCCACCGGCCGAGGCATCCACCATCCCTCTCGTTCGATGGTCCATCCCGTTGTAGAAATAGCAAATCAATTGATCTCTTGAGAACCCATGTTGAGGAAAACTCCGTATGAGATCCTTGAAACGCTCCCACGCCTCGGCTAAAGACTCATCATCGTCTTGCATGAAAGAAGAAATTTCTCCTCTTATCTTGATGGTCTTGCTTGGAGGAAAGTACTTCATGAGGAAAGCGTCTACAAGATCGGCCCAATTTTCGATCGTCCTTAGATCAAGGGACATGTACCATTGCTTTGCACGATCACGGAGGGAGAATGGAAACAATTGGAGACGGATGTAATCTTGAGGGACACGATTGATCTTAACCGTTCCACTTATCTCTAGGAATTGAGATAAATGGAGGTTAGGATCCTCCTTTGACAACCCTCCAAATTGGTTGTTTTGAACCATCATGATTAGGGCCGGCTTGAGCTCAAAGTTATGAGCATCAACGGGTTCCCGACCCGCTCCTCCATATGGCCTCGGAATTGGGCGAAAATGATCTCTTAGTACCCTTTGTGGTCGATTTCCCCCATTCTCATTCGGTTCCTCAAATCCATCAACCCCTTGATTCTCGACTTCCTCCTCAACTTCTTCTACAACCGGATTCTCTCTTCGGTTCAATCTTTCCAACTCTAGTCTTCTCCTTTCGGCGTTCCTTCTTCGACAATTGGCCTCAATCTCCGGATCTAAAGGTAGCACTTCTTGGTGGTTCCTCCTAGATCGTGTGATCATAAACCATGTCTATCAAAAGAGCAAACGAGAGTGAGAAATACAAATAAGCTCAAAGTAACAAACACAAATATTTTTGGAATTTTTGCAAATAAAGAAAGCAAGTAAATGTCTAAACTAAAACTCTCTTAGCCTACACTCTAGAGCTTATAAAAACCTCCCCGGCAGCAGCGCCATAAACTTGATTCACGTGATATGCAACACTAAATAAACAACCGCAAGTATACGGCGTCTATTGTAGCGTGATAAGCACGAGGTCGATCCCACGAGGAGGTTAAGCGTAAAAATGTAGTTTGCTAGTCGAATTCTAAATAGACGTGATCGAATAGATTGAGTGTTGAATTACCCCTAAGACTGCCTAACTATGTGTCACAAATAAACAACGAAAGAGTAATTATAAAATCGATCAACTAATCATGCAAAATAGGAAAACGAAAGTAAAACGATTGTAACTCAAAGAGAAAAGGTGGGTTCCAAGGCAATTGTAGTATTTAGACGTCCGTTTATGAGAGTTATCTCGTTTAAATGGCCATTAAGGTTATCTCATATAGGGTGATCACACAAGAAGAACTAATCGATCTCTCGATACAAATTAATCCAAAGACGCAATGTAATATAAGCTCGTATGTCTACATCACAAACATTACACCATCTAAAATAGCGCCTAAGATCATTCGATTCCCTCTCCGATAATTAATCCTCTCTCGAGATCATAATAATACCGGGTTGCACATCCGCATACGATTAAATGGAATAAATCTCTCGATACTACCCCAATTAACAATGGATCAAGCAAATCATTATGGCCACTAACAACATGCTTTGCAATGGATAATTGAATATGCAAATAAGAAATAAACACCAATTAAAACAAGAAATTACTCATAAACATCAATCCAAGTCTTACAATGCCTTAGAACCACAAGTTGTTTAGCTAACTACTAACATAATCAAATTACAAAATCCAAATGAAATAACTAAATAAAAAGGAAAAGAAAGATAAAGCTTAGTCTAGAATGTGGTAGGGAATGGAATTTGGGAGCTATTGCATCCTTTCTTCCTTGATTTGATGAAGAGATGAAGAAGTTATGGCCAAAACACCTCCAAGTATGTGTAACTATATGTGGAATTGGGGAAGAATGTCTTGGGTTTCAAGAATGAGGCCTTATATAGTGTTGGGGAAGGGTTTGGGTGCAAAAAATTGCAAGTTGGTCCCTCAAAAATGGAGAAAATGGCCAAAAACCCCCGAGAATGAGGTCACCCGGCCGGGTGGCTCCCACCCGGGCATGCCACCCGGCCAAAAGTCGAAGCAACATCAATTTTGGCCTTGCCCGGGTCGATCCCACCCGGCCGGGTGGGTTTCACCCGGGCCAAATTCGAACCTCCATCAATTTTGGCCTTGCCCGGGTCATTTTTGACCCGCCCGGGTTGATTCTACCCGGGCATGTTTTTTCGTCTCTTCGTATCTCGAGCTTCCGACCTCCGATTGACTCGATTATTTTTTCATTCCACTCCATTTTTCGAGACGAATCCAACGGTGCACTCCTCTTCCTGATCCAGTAAAGTATGGTTGGTGTTTTGCTCCAAATTCCATCGTATTTTCTACAAAATCGACAAAACGCAACCTTTCTCTCATTTTGGCTCAAACAATCATAATCAATGCATAAATCAATGAATTCCACATCAAAACATGCTTCACATGTGCCCCTAAAACGTGTAAATTCCACCCGAATCAGGGTATGTGGGTGTGGGTTGGGTTGGGGCGGGGCGGGTGTGGTTTGGGTACGGGTTAGGGTGGGGCGGGTCGAGTGTTGGTGCGGGTCGAGTGTTGGTGCGGGTCGAGTGCAAAAGTGGGTTTAGAGAACGATTGAATTGGTTCGGTTGGGGCGGAGCGGGTGTGGGTGCGGGTTGGTCGAGTACGGAAGTGGGTTTATAGAATCATTCGTAAATCGGATATCATAGCCAAATATTAGCAACAAAAATCCTAATATTTTTGTTGCTAATGTGAGTTAGCGATGAAATAATTTTGTCACGGGATTTGTTGATATACACCCATCGCTAACGTGTTTGCGACAAATGTTTGATTTTCCTCGCAAACATTTTGCGATGAAACTCATATTTTCGTCGCTAACATTTTGCGATGAAACTCATATTTTTGTCGCTAACATTTTGCGATGAAACTTATATTTTCGTCGCTAATATTTTGCGATGAAACTTAAATTTTCGTCGCTAATATTTTGCGATGAAACTCAAATTTTCGTCGCTAATGTTTTGCGATGAAACTCAAATTTTCATCGCAAACATTTGCGACAAAATTAATTTTTTTGTCGCAAACACGTTAGCGACGGGCGTATAGCAACAAATCTTGCGACAAAATTATTTCATCGTTAACTCACGTTAGCGACGAAAATATTAGAATTAGCGACAAATTTTTTCGCGGTTAAATTGCAGTTTTCTTGTAGTGAGAGAAGCAGAGTATGCTGACTTTGATGATTTTATGATGAACATAGATAGAGTCTTCTGGGAAGATGTTTTATCTATGGCTGCTGCTGTTGATCTTGTGATTTTATGTCCTGAAGAACCTGTCTGGGAACCTCCAAGACTGGATGATGGAACACCTAATTATAAGGAAATTGGAAACATCATTGAGAGGATCATTAAGGATGAAGGCATCACTGATCATCAACATATGATGGATATCAAAGCAAGGTTGTATGTTGCTTACAGGATCTGAAGTTGAAGGACTAAAGCTCAATAGATAACACTTCTAACCTTAATCTTTTTATTTTCATATTTTTGTGATTACATATTCTGTGAAGTATTTGTAATATATGATCTTATCTGAATATGAATCTGAATTTTTTTTTGTATTAATGAAATGTTATGATTGACTCATTACTTAACTACTGATTTATTAACATTTAAGTAGTTTTGGCTTCATCAAAAAAGGGGAAATTGTTGGGATATGAATCCTTGAAACAATGTTCTAGATGATGAAAGTATGTTTTGATGGCCAAAAACAACTTAAAGTTAGTAATATATGTGGTTGTAAGTCATCTTAACTAAGTCATCTAAATGTGTTTTGAAAAATAAGTCTACTGATCTTATATATGTTTAACTGATCTTATTGTGTCTACTGATCTGATATGAGTACTGTTAGGAACTAAGCTGATGATGTATTGTATAGACAACTTATAGTATAGGACTTAGATATACTCATCTGTATATAGTTCAGTTGATGTATAAATAGGTTTTATATGTGTAAAGTTGTATTTTGTTGTATTCAGCATTGTAAAAGTTCAGAATAGTAGATTAGAAAACTAGTTTAGAAGAAGATCAGAAGATTATTGAAGACTCAGATGACTACTTCAGAATAAGAAGACTTTATGAAGAAGCCTTGAAGCATTTTGGAGAAGTTAGAACAGTTTTTTAGAACTGTGCTGACTGACTCAGAACAGTGAAAGTCAGAGCAGCGCATCACTGTGCTGAGTGGTTGAAATCGAAGAACAAGTTTGGAAATCTTATTTAAAGTGTAACTGAAGATATATTTGAAGATATGCTGACTTGAAGAGAAGTTACAAAGAAGGAAGTTACAACAAGAAAACAGTTTTAGAGTTAGTTGAGAGTTAGTTCACAAACTGCTAACTGTCATACTAATGTCTATAAATACTGTGTTATCTCCTATTGCTAAGACTACTGATCCAAAAGCATTCAAGAGCAATCTAAGTCTACAGAGCATTTGAAGAACTCACAGAGTTAAAGAGATCAAGAAACTGAGAAGAAGCCACAGATCTGAAGAGAAGAAATCAGAGGCTACAACAAGAGAAGTTTTACTTTTCATTTTAAGTTTGTGTTGTGTAAACAAGTGTGCTAGTTAATTGTAGAATTACTAGTCGATCGAAGATACACTTGGTAGTGTAATCGAAAAGATCAAAGTCTTAGTCTTGGGACTTTAAGCCACAAGAAACTCGAGGAAGAGTTAATAAAACATCACAACTGGGTTTGTGAGAGTGGATGTAGACTTTTTGGTCGAACCACTATAAAATTCTGTGTTCTTTACTTTTCTGTTTGGTATTTGTTTAATATTTGTTTAACCAAGAACAGTAGAATTTACTAAGTAAAGATCTAAATAAAAGTTGAGTATAAAACTGAAACTGGAAGTACTGATCTGACCAGTAAGAACAGTACTATTCAGAACACATTTCCGCATTATAAACTCTGATATTTTGAAAGATTTTTGAAAGTCTATTCACCCCTCCCCTCTATACTTTCTTAGCTTACTCAATCTTAACTCAACTTGGGACCAACATTAATAATAATCAGTAATATCTTATACAATAACAAATAATTGCACACATCTAATTATATTCAATAATACCAAGAACAATTATTAGTAATACCACGAACAGTAATCTTTAATACCATTAATATTAATTAGTAAAATTTTATACAATAACAAATAATTTCACACATCTAATTATATAAAGTAATACCAAAAAATAATTATAAGTAATACCATGAAGGAATAAAGAGTAATCAGTAATACCATAAACATTGATCATTAATATCTTATACAATAACAAATAATTTCACAAATCAAATTATATTTAGTAATACCAAAAACAATTATAAGTATACCATAAACAATAATATATAATAGCATAAACAATAATAATAATCAACAATGCCTTAATTAATAATAAATAATTCAACATAATCAGTAATACCACAAACAATAATCAGTAATACCACAGATAAAATCAATAATACCGTAATCAATAATCATTAATATTAATTCAATAGTGTATTAATATTAATTCCACAATCAATAACTAGTAATACCAATACCACTAACAATAATACCATAAAAAAAGTGGAGAGAGTGCATACCGGGGTGTACTGAAGAAAATAGGGGGTGCACATTACCAAGCCCAATTGAAGAGAACCCTAGCCAAATAGAAGGTCACCCTAGGTCAGCAGTCGCTGCCTGAGATTTCATCGACAGGCTCACCGGCTCCGAGTGCTGATTGATCAGAGATCCATCGACAACATACTCACAGTCCTCCGTCGGACCGTCGTCAACTGGAGGAAGAGGCTGCGCAGGAGCATGGTGAAGAAGACGAAGCAATGTAGCTTCGATTTTGACAAATATGAACAACGAGAGCGAAGTGAGTGTTGCAGGCGAGCGCCATTGATGCCGGAGAAGCTCCTAGATCGCGAACACAAAGGAGATTGATCAAAGTGTTGGTCCTGAAAGGAGTATATGACAAGTGTATGGGGGGGGGAATACACTTCTATGCAATTCTTTTGCTAATTTGATCAAACCAGAGTTTCAGCAAGGTTGTCTTGGACAACTCTGCTGAAGAAGATTAACTCTTCTAAGATAATCAAACTACTAAGTACTATTGAGTACTTAGTTGAATAACTATCTAGGGGAGTTATATGTGCGGAATAGTGGTTGGCCCCTTAAGTTTAGACTCCTTTAATTTCTGAAATCACTTAGTCAATGTAACACAGTCCAGTTTTCAGGGAACTTGTCCAAATAGGTTTTTGCACAGTCTTTGAATGTTTATCCTTGGAAGATCAGTTTTGTGTGCAGTATTGAGTGTATGAAAGTATTTGAAATGTAAATCAACACAAGAAGTTATAGTGGTTCAGAGACTCAAGCTCCTACATCCACTTTCCCTGATTTAACAGGATAATTCCTTCACTCTTGGAATTAACTTGTTTTATAGTGCCAAGGTGCACTTGATCAAGAACACCACTCCTTGGTGAATTGATCCCTAGGATGTCTAGAGTCCTAGTACCCTCTTCTCAACTCAAAACTGAACTGTTCTTCTCTCAACAGTCAGCTCCTACCACTTCTACTACTACAACCTTCTCACTTTCACTCTTGAAAGATGTAAGGGTTGAAGTAAGGTTCCAACTAATGAGATATCCTTTACAATGAAGATCAGTGTATAAGAATAGGATATCTCTCTAAGCTTGTGTATGGATATACAATAGGGTTCAGCTTAGATGAAGTGTTTGAAGACTAAGATAGTCTTTGAAAGCTTTGAAAGCACTCTAGCTTGTAAGAATTGTGAGCTTAGATGGATTGTGTTGAGGTTAGTTGGATGCTGTTGGATGCTTTCAAATGGTCTTCACACTTCTGTATTTATAGACAAAATGGAGGATTTGCCCGTTGGAGAGGCAGCCCCAAATTGCTATAAATGTCTTCCTT
Organism: Galeopsis tetrahit; assembly: GCA_963675135.1. Lineage (NCBI taxonomy): Eukaryota > Viridiplantae > Streptophyta > Magnoliopsida > Lamiales > Lamiaceae > Galeopsis > Galeopsis tetrahit. Next base: position 30,301,546 of record OY776119.1, read on the forward strand.
GAGTTCTTCAAACTGGAAGACAGATTCTTGATAGTGACATGTCCTCATTTGGGTAATAAACGGCTTGTAAGACTTTGTCTTCATTCTGCAGCACTTTTCCCAATGTTTGACTTCTTGTTAGGACTTGGACATGGCTTCTGAAGGTTGATCCACTGATAGGACAACATTCCTTATCATTTGGACAACTCTCCTTATCACTATCAGCAGTTTTGCCTTTCAGCAAGGTTGGCTTGCTCTTCTTCAGATGACTTGGCTCTTTCCCTCTATTTCACTTCAAGGTGATCTTAGCTTGTTTCTTTGGTGATCTTGAGGGTGTGGTTGTCTCTTTCTCTTCAGCATAGTTGACCTTCATCTGTTCTGATTCAATCATGCTGAGACAACTCTTCTGGACAACTCTTCTGATCAGCATATTTGGTCTTTTAGCATCAGAGCACTTTACACATAGAGTTGGCTTCTTTGGACAACTCTCCTGATCAAAAGCCTTTGAGTAGCCTTGTCCTTTTGAGCTAGGTAAGTTTGTTCTTGCATGTGGCTAGCTTCTTTGGACAACTCTGCAGATCAGAGTATTTGGTTTTTCATAGAGTGTCCTTGCTCTTAAGTGGTTGTTCCAGAATTTGAGCCTTGAGGGGACTTGACCTTGATCATCTTCAAAGCATAGGTTCCCCCTCAAATTGTGCATCTAATTGTCTAAGAGCTCCCTAACATTTCAGCTTCTCATCTAGCCTTATGCTATGTGTTCTAACATTTTTAGAACACTATCAATTTGACTTAGGCATGTCTAAGGGGGTTTTGGTATTAGATCAAAACATATCTCATTTTATTCCCAACAATTTCCCCCTTTTTGATGATGCCAAAACCTACATTATTTAAGCAAAAGTGACTTGTCTACACCTTTTACATGTATCTTCAGAAGACATGACTAAGGTCAATATTCCTGAAAAAGCAATGTGTTAGTGTATTCACTGTTTCTGTTGCAAGTAGGTTCAAGATAGGCATAGAGAGATTAGTGTTTCTTGATTCAAAATAAGTTCAACTATCATTCATTCAAAAATCATTACAGGCATGTTGATAGTTGAAATTAACATATCAGAGCATGAATCAATAACACTTAAATACATCAGAGCATTTCATTCTAACAATTCAAGACATAAAATAAGATATTCAGCATCAGATCACAGAGCTTGTATCAGAGCAATCTTTAACAGATCAGAGCAACCAGATTAGCACACCATATCAGCAATCTTGACCATATTTTAGCATAGTTGATCAATCAAGAAAGGTCAGAAGACTTAGCCATTTCAAAGATCATCCTCAGGGGGTGGCAGCATTCCATACTGTGCCCACACTCTTCTTTTCAATGCCATGGCTTCTTGGTTGGTTCCCTTAGGTCCAAGAACCATCTTGTTTAGCTTAAGGATCTCAGTGAATTCTCTCAGAATTCTTGCTTGATCAATCCATCCTTCAAGCTTTGGAGGCATGTATATGATTGGCTTGGGAGCTGTGAGTTCAAATCTTGCAATGTCAGCAGCTGCAAGAAGTTGTTGATACAACTCTCTGTAGTATTCTAGCATGAACTCAGTGAAGGCAGAGTCTGCATCTCCTCCATTCCATCTGTCAATGACATAATAGTCATAGACAAACTCCCTTTTGGCTTCTTCCCATGTGTCATTCAGTTGAATTGGCACCCATTTATCCAAGTGTGGATATTTGGTGTCCATTGGGATTAGAAGCTGAGGCTTCATCTTGCTGTAAGCTGCTCTTCTCCTTCTTGGTTTCTGAAAGTTTGCTCTCCTTTCATCTCTTGCTCTGTTGGCTTCTTCCATCAGATCCATTTTCTCATGGGCCCTCATCATGGCCAGTTTCTGTTGTGTTTCAGGGTCTTTGCCATACCCTTCATGAAACAGCTTTGATGGATCATGGGTTAGAACAGTTGTCTTCTTCTTAGGTTCAGGTCCAAATCCTTCAGCATATATTTCTTCAATGTCTTCAGTGGACTTGGTACTTTCAGCAGTTTTGCCAGATTCAGAAGATTTGTCCTTTTCAGCAGCTTTGAGTTCTTCAGCAGTTTTGGCTTTCTTTGATGTAGGCTCATCTTCATCAATTCTGAATTCAGGTGGAAGATCAAGGCTGCTAGGAAAGTCAGTGAATTTCTCAATTTGTCTCTTCTTTCCTTGGGCCTTCTTGATCTTTCCTCTGGTTTGGACACCTTCAGCATCTTTGTCCAAACCTGACACTTCACCACCTGGTCTTTGTTGTAGCCTTACTCTTTCCTCTTGAGCTGAGGCCATTGAGTTTTTCAATGCCAATGCTAACTGCTCCTCTTCATCCAAATCTTCCAAGTTCAGAATTTCTGGCTCTTTTCCCTTTCCTTCAGGGACTTTGTCCTTCCCTTTCACTGGACTCCCAATTACTAAGGCACCATTTGCCCTTGCTCTTTCCCTTTCCCCCTTTTTGGCAGCATCAAAACACTGGGGCTTGAGGTCACTCATTGTTGAGGCCATCAGGGATTGGGCCTGGTTTAGGGACTTCATCTCTTCCAACAAATACACATTTTCATCATGTATATCTTGCATTTTATCATTGCTCAAGCTAAGAAAAGCTAGAACATGCTTCATTTTTTGTTGGACAACCTCCTCCAAGGTTGCTTTGAGAGATGCATCCAATTTAGCTTTCAGAAGCTCAGTGAGGTTGGCCACTGCACCTTCAGCAATGTTGGCCAGCACATCTTGGGAAAATTTTTCTGAGGCAGCTTTGACCATAGCTAGCCTTTGCTCTTCAGCTCTTCTCTTTTGTAGTGCAGTCTTCTTTCCAATAGCTTGTTTGACAGTTATCATGAGAGCTTTGACATTAGCATTGTGATTGTCTCTCAGCAGCTTTTGTTCTTTCTTGACCTCCTCTGAGATGGCTTCCATGGTTGATTTGGCATTTTGAACTTCAGTGGAGATGGTTTGGAGACCAGATTCCACACCACTGATTCTTGCCTCAAGGGTTGGTAGCACAACATCTTCAGAGCCAGTGAGCCTCATTTCTACAGATGCTAGAGTCCTTCCTTGCTCATTCAATGCTCCTGAAGTTTCAGCATGAGCAGATTGGACTTGATGAGCCAAGGAGTCCAACTTCTCTGATTGTATTCCAAGTAAGGCCTGAGCTGAGCCCGTGTCTACTTGGATAGGTGCATCTGTTAAGAACTCATCTGCAAAAATTTGATCAAGAGAGATACCTGCAACATCAGACAAGTCAAACAAGTTAGGAAATAAGCACTCATCACCCTCAATTTCTTTTGTATAAGACTCTGATACATCAGCAGTCTTCTTCTCATTTTCAACTTGTTCTTTTCTCCCTTCTTTGATAATGTTCTCACTCAAGGAATCAGGCCTCCTCTCATCAAGGGATTCTTGAAGTTCAGATTTGACTTCAAGAATAACCTGTCCTTCCTCACTTATTCCACCCTCATATGGTGGTACACTCACTATCTTAGTGATGACTACCTCCCTTTCATCCTCAACTCCCTCTGATTTTTCAAAACTACTTTCCTTTTCAACTCCTTCTCTTAAACCTGCAGCATCTCCACCTTCAACAAGGTTCAAAGATGGCAGTTGTGGGGAGATCACAGTGCTTATATCAGCAGCCACTGAGTCATCCTGAATGATTAAGGGCTGATCAGTGTCCAACTCTTCTGACACTGAATAGGCCTTAATCAAACTAGCCTCTAATACAGGAACCTCAACATCTTTAGGCTGTGCCTTGGGTTCAGAAGATCCTTCATTGGCAGATGTGTCCTTGGTTGTGTTACCACCCTTGGTCAACACCTCTGATAACACAGAGCCTTTCCTATGATAGGTTTTAGGAGGGTTAGAGAGTCTATCTGCTATAGAAGACTTGGGTTGAAAGGATTCAGGGAGATTGGCTTGAGGGGTTTCAGGAGGGTTGGGATTTGAAGGGTTTGAGGGATCACCAGGGGAATCATCATCATTTGAGCTACTGTCAGGGTGTTTGATTCCCTTGGCTTTTCTTTCTTTCTCCTCCTCAATTTTATCAGCTACTAACTTTGCAAAAATGTTCTCATCAATGAGAAATCTTGTCTTTGTAACTCCAGCAAAGTGTAGCAATCTGTTTTCCTTCTTGACATGGCTTACACACATGTTCTTTAATGAAAACCTCATTAGGTAGTCCTTTAACTAATGTATTTCTAGCAAGTTTATTCATAGATTTGAAGTTCAGGTGGTTTAGCCTCTTGTGCCATAACCAACTTTGTTCACTAGAACTTTTAGCAATGAAACATGCAGCATCAGTGGACTTGTCCCAGTCTGCAAAATACACATTTCCCTTCCTAGTTCCAGTCAATAGGGTTTGTTGAGTTTTATCCTTAATTAGACACTTTCCACTTGAGAACTCAACATTAAAATCCTTATCACAGAATTGACTGATACTTAGGAGATTATATTTGAGACCAGCCACATAAGATACATTTGTTACTTTGATGTTACCAATCATCAAAGTACCATAACCTTTTGTAGTTGCTTGTGAGCTGTCTCCAAAAGTAACATTTGGGCCTTCTTTTTCAATGAAGTCAGTGAGGAGTTCCTTGTTTCCAGTCATGTGCCTTGAGCATCCACTGTCAAGGTACCATGCTGTCTTTTTGTTCATGCTCCTCTTCTTGTGGCCCATTGGTACCTGCATTTAGATAGGTTTAGGTACCCTTTGAGTTTTGGGTCCTGAGAGGTTAGCTGTACCTTTGGGAACCCAAACTTGCCTAATAACCCTGATTGATTCAAGGTGGCTAAGTTGATTTCCTAGTGCATCAACATACACTGTCTTTCCCTTAAATGCCTTTGGGAAAGTATGTGTGAATGTTTTAACTCTGTAAGTTTCAGAGGAGTTGTCCACTCTCCTGAACTTATGAGTTCTTTGTGCTGCTTGATGAAATCTTTGAGGAAAGGCCTTTTTATGACCATTACCCTTTGGCATGAAGGGTTTTGGTTGTCTCATTCTATTCTGCCTGTGAGGGTAGTTATCCTTAGGTCTATTCAGCTGAGGCTTTCTCAGATGAGTTGGCCTAGGCTGATTATACCTTGGATAATTCCTCTGAACATTGTTCAGGAGAGTTGCCCTTCCATTGGGTCTACTCTGCTGACCAATATTCCTCTTGTGCTCAGGAGCTTTGGCCATTTCCTTAGGTTTTGGCCTTTTCTCCTGAATCACTTGAGTAGGCATTTCATTCAATTTGCCCTTTCCTTTGTTCAGTGGCTGAATTATTTCATTTTCAGTTTGTGCCACTGACTTAACAAAGATTCTCTTAGTGTTACTTGTGGATGCAACACTAAGACAAGGTGAAGATTCAAATGGATCAAAACCCAATCCACTTCTTTGAGCCATAGGTCTTTGATAACTTTGAATTTCCTCTATTGCTCTAGAGGATTTGTTCAAAGCAGACATTTTTAATTTCAGGCTCTCTTCACTTGATTTAAGAATATCATATTCATGTGAGAGGTTTTCAAATTTGGCATTTAGAATTTTAGATTCAAATTCTTTTCTCTTCTGAGAGAGAAGTTGATCATCAATCTCCTTTTGTTGGTCAACTATCCTGAGATTTGCTTCCTCAAGCTTTCTCAAGACTTGTTGATACAACTCAGTAGACTTGACATCAACAGCTACCTCAGAGTTCTTGGTTAGTTCAGTAGCCAATCTTTCATTTTCTCTCACACAGTTGTCATGAAATTCTTGTAATCTAGTGAAATCTTCCATCAACTTTCCTAAGGAAAGTTTCAGGTTAACCTCACTAGTGTTTTGTGAGATGAATGATGGTGAACTAGAAGTAGAGGATACCTCATCATCCTCAAGAGCCATGTTGCAAACATCATCATCATCATCACTGTTAGAGAATAATCCATCAGAGGAGTTGAAGTTTTCAGCACTATCAGATTCTTCACCAGCCATCATGGCTTTTCTATTGGTGAACTTTCTGTCTCTTTTAGCTTGTCTCTCTCTTCTTTCTTTAGAGCTCAATTCAGGGCAGTCATATTGGAAGTGCCCTTTCTTTTTACAGTTATAGCACAGATCTTCATCATCATCCTTCTTGGATTCTTCTCTTCTCTTAGATGAAGAAGGATCAGCTCTACTGGATCTTCTCCTATCAGAGGACTTGTCCTCTGATCTTTTCTCTTCAGGCTTTTTGTCCTCAGCCTGATCTTCAGGGGAGTTGTATCTTCTCCTGAATTTGTTGTCTTGGTAGAATTTCTTGTATCTACCAAATCTTGTGTTGAGCTTGTCAAACCTTCTAGCCATCAAGGCTAGTTCTTTCTTCATTTCAGTCTTAGAGACTGTCTTTGATGATCTGGGAGTGGGTTGCATTTCTGGTTCAGCAACTTTGGCTTTGAATGCCACTCCCTTAGTAGGATTTGAAGGTTCCTCAACAGGCTTTCTTCTATTGAGGTCAAACTCATAGGCTTTAAGTTCTGAGAATATTTGTTGCATGCGCATGGTGGAGAGATCTTTGGTGTTCTGCATCATTACAGCATAGACATCCCACTTTTGAGTGAGACTCTTTAGGATTTTCAGTCCAACCTCTCTCTTGGTGTAGACCTTGCCCAATGAGTTAATCTCATTCATCACATCAGTGAATCTACCAGCAAATTTGTCAATGGACTCATCAGACTCCATTGAGAATTGTTCAAACTTCTGCACAGCAACTTGGAGCTTGTTCTCCTTGATTTTTTCAGTGCCCTCACACATTTCAGCAAGGGTATCCCAAATTTCTTTAGCTGTGGTGCAGTGGTAGACTCTGCCCATAACTGCATCTGGAATTGTTTGATAGAGGGTGTTCATGGTAAGATAATTCAAATTATCTTTCCTCTTTTCATCAGCAGTGAAGTCATCCTCATCTTTGGGAATCAGTTCCCTTATATCTGCTCTTTGCTCATCTGTCAATCTGGGGTTAGTTTGAGTAAACACAAAAGGTCCTCTTGTGATTACTCTAAGCATATCAGTATGAAGAGATGCAAGATGAGCCCTCATTCTAATTTTCCAGAAATCATAATTGTCTATTGAAAACATGGGCAGTTTGTGATGAGAAATGTGGTTGACTGGATTTGTGGCCATGTTGTCTGATCCTTGAACAGCAGGTGGAGGAACAGCATTGTTGTTGGCCATATCTCACAAATAATCAGTTAGTCAACAAGTGATGGATTTCAGATAGAGATCAGTTCAGTGACCACACCAAATATGTGAGTTTTGAAAATCAAGATGGATTTTCAGAAGCAGTGGTCTGTGAACCCCTGCTCTGATACCACTTGTTGGTCCTGAAAGGAGTATATGACAAGTGTATGGGGGGGGGGGAATACACTTGTATGCAATTCTTTTGCTAATTTGATCAAACCAGAGTTTCAGCAAGGTTGTCTTGGACAACTCTGCTGAAGAAGATTAACTCTTCTAAGATAATCAAACTACTAAGTACTATTGAGTACTTAGTTGAATAACTATCTAGGGGAGTTATATGTACGGAATAGTGGTTGGCCCCTTAAGTTTAGACTCCTTTAATTTCTGAAATCACTTAGTCAATGTAACACAGTCCAGTTTTCAGGGAACTTGTCCAAATAGGTTTTTGCACAGTCTTTGAATGTTTATCCTTGGAAGATCAGTTTTGTGTGCAGTATTGAGTGTATGAAAGTATTTGAAATGTAAATCAACACAAGAAGTTATAGTGGTTCAGAGACTCAAGCTCCTACATCCACTTTCCCTGATTTAACAGGATAATTCCTTCACTCTTGGAATTAACTTGTTTTATAGTGCCAAGGTGCACTTGATCAAGAACACCACTCCTTGGTGAATTGATCCCTAGGATGTCTAGAGTCCTAGTACCCTCTTCTCAACTCAGAACTGAACTGTTCTCCTCTCAACAGTCAGCTCCTACCACTTCTACTACTACAACCTTCTCACTTTCACTCTTGAAAGATGTAAGGGTTGAAGTAAGGTTCCAACTAATGAGATATCCTTTACAATGAAGATCAGTGTATAAGAATAGGATATCTCTTTAAGCTTGTGTATGGATATACAATAGGGTTCAGCTTAGATGAAGTGTTTGAAGACTAAGATAGTCTTTGAAAGCTTTGAAAGCACTCTAGCTTGTAAGAATTGTGAGCTTAGATGGATTGTGTTGAGGTTAGTTGGATGCTGTTGGATGCTTTCAAATGGTCTTCACACTTCTGTATTTATAGACAAAATGGAGGATTTGCCCGTTGGAGAGGCAGCCCCAAATTGCTATAAATGTCTTCCTTGAGTTCTTCAAACTGGAAGACAGATTCTTGATAGTGACATGTCCTCATTTGGGTAATAAACGGCTTGTAAGACTTTGTCTTCATTCTGCAGCACTTTTCCCAATGTTTGACTTCTTGTTAGGACTTGGACATGGCTTCTGAAGGTTGATCCACTGATAGGACAACATTCCTTATCATTTGGACAACTCTCCTTATCACTATCAGCAGTTTTGCCTTTCAGCAAGGTTGGCTTGCTCTTCTTCAGATGACTTGGCTCTTTCCCTCTATTTCACTTCAAGGTGATCCTAGCTTGTTTCTTTGGTGATCTTGAGGGTGTGGTTGTCTCTTGACTTAGGCATGTCTAAGGGGGTTTTGGTATTAGATCAAAACATATCTCATTTTATTCCCAACAATTTCCCCCTTTTTGATGATGCCAAAAGGAGAGTCTTGATAGTGACATGTCCTCATTTGGGTAATAAACGGCTTGTAAGACTTTGTCTTCATTCTGCAGCACTTTTCCCAATGTTTGACTTCTTGTTAGGACTTGGACATGGCTTCTGAAGGTTGATCCACTGATAGGACAACATTCCTTATTATTTGGACAACTCTCCTTATCACTATCAGCAGTTTTGCCTTTCAGCAAGGTTGGCTTGCTCTTCTTCAGATGACTTGGCTCTTTCCCTCTATTTCACTTCAAGGTGATCTTAGCTTGTTTCTTTGGTGATCTTGAGGGTGTGGTTGTCTCTTTCTCTTCAGCATAGTTGACCTTCATCTGTTCTGATTCAGTCATGCTGAGACAACTCTTCTGGACAACTCTTCTGATCAGCATATTTGGTCTTTTAGCATCAGAGCACTTTACACATAGAGTTGGCTTCTTTGGACAACTCTCCTGATCAAAAGCCTTTGAGTAGCCTTGTCCTTTTGAGCTAGGTAAGTTTGTTCTTGCATGTGGCTAGCTTCTTTGGACAACTCTGCAGATCAGAGTATTTGGTTTTTCATAGAGTGTCCTTGCTCTTAAGTGGTTGTTCCAGAATTTGAGCCTTGAGGGGACTTGACCTTGATCATCTTCAAAGCATAGGTTCCCCCTCAAATTGTGCATCTAATTGTCTAAGAGCTCCCTAACATTTCAGCTTCTCATCTAGCCTTATGCTATGTGTTCTAACATTTTTAGAAAACTATCAATTTGACTTAGGCATGTCTAAGGGGGTTTTGGTATTAGATCAAAACATATCTCATTTTATTCCCAACACAAAGCAGTCGCGTTGGTTGTCGAAATGAGCAGAGGTTTTTGACTGCCATGGATCGTGGCCGAGATGGAAGATGATGTCGATTGTCATGGAATTGAAGAATCATGATTGCGATTTGAGGAGAGGTCTCGGGCTTAAGCGGTCGGTACGGAAGCGCCGCCGTCGTCGCCGTCGAAGGGGTGGTCGGATATGGTGGTGGCTGGATCACCCACCGATCGACGTGGATTTTCGGCAGGTCCTTTACTCATCAAATTAAAATTGAAATTCAGGTGCACCGCCGACCGACTATAATAAAATCATACCTATAATATTATTTTGTATTAAGATTAAAAAAATACACATGAAAAAAATGAAAAAGAAAGGCAGGAGAAAAAAGTAAAAGAAAAAACGAAGAAATAAAAAATTTGGAAAAAAAAATTGAAAATGGGAAGAAAAAAGGAAAAGAGGAGGGGAAAAAATTAAAAATAAAAAAATCGAGATTTGTGGCTAATTTCGATAGTTTTTTATTAATTATATTTTTACAATTTTTTAAAAAAAGTATGGGTGACTTGGTGGTGAATCGACGGTAACTCGACAATAACTCGTCTGTATGTTGTAAATATATAAATTAGAGATTATTTTATTATATTTTGTGTAAATTAATAAAAAGATAATATAATATTTTTAAATGTGATTATTTTTTAAAAATTATTTTGGGGTGAACTCATAAAATGAATGGGTACAAATAATTGTGATAAAATAATAATTTGGGAGTGAACTCATAAAATGAGCGGGTGCAGATAATCGTGGTAAAAAAATGATTTGGGGGTGACGAGTACATATGATCATGGTAAAAAAAGATGTGAGGGTGAACTCATTAAATATGTAAGTGCAGATAATTATAGTAAAAAATAATTTCAGGGTGAACTAATTAAATGAATGGGTGCAAATAATTTGAATTAAAAAAAATGAAATTTAGGAAGTATGCACCATGCACTCGCGTGCATACAAGTATTTGGCTAATATATATATATTTTTGAATTAATATGTATTTGATATTTTTTTTAAATAATTTAGATAATTTTTTTTAATATACAAGTGTGTTTGATATACGTTTGCATCAATAATTTCAGTGTCAAGTGTGTTTGATATACGTTTGCATCAATAATTTCAGTGTCGGAGTTTATGGAAATCTATGTAAATCAATAAAAAAATATATTTTACAATCTTGTCAAATTTATAAAAATCCATATAAATCAATAAAAAAATTAGTCAAACTCTGCATGGAGCCTATGCATTTTCTAAATCCACTAAGTTTTTAAAGTAAAAAAAAATCTAACAAAATCTCAATTAAATACACCCCTTAGTAACCTTTCAAATAGATCTATTTTTTAGATTCAAAGAAAACACTCCTTTCAAAAAAAAAAAATGGATTAAAAACACACGTTAGATTCATGTATCCATGGTAGAAATCCAACAAGAAATAGACTAACGAAGCTTAACGTCTATAGACCAAAAACTAAGGATCTGAGAGCAACCGCTTTCTTATTTCATAAGAGGCGGCAGCATCAATAGAAGCATACTGCACTTGCGCATCTGTGAGCAAAGGGCGATACCAATCATTTTCCACGTCCGGCGGCCTCTCCAAGTTTGTCCCAAACAATTCCCTTGCTATTGTGTCCTGCCTGGTGAATCTCAAATCCGGCCTTCCTCGTGTAGTCGCCGCATTTGCACCCAAATCTATGACCTTCAGTGGGCCTCCATTTTCAAAGAACAACGTTTGTTTTAACAACCACATCTTCCATTGTATGTTGATGCCGACGAAAATATTGTTACCTCGTACGAGGAAATGTTCAAGATTGGGAAGGTATCGCCCGTTCATCTGGTCGTACTGGATAATGAGGCAGCGGGTGTCCACACAAAACTGGACGATAACAATGTGGGATCGGTTTTTCAAAATATAGATCTGAACGTCAAAGCCAACGTAGTCGTAGAGATGGCGATCGCGAATGACGCTAGCGATCCAATTTTCAACGGCTATGAGGCGATTAGTGATAGTGGTAATGATGGTTTTGTTAAAGATTTGAACCTCGTGGATCTACTCATTCACATCCTCTACTTCGTTCCGTTTAAATTCAAACCATCGTGGTGGGCGACCCGTTTTAGCTGCGGTTTAAAAAGTTAGAGAAAGAGTGGGTGGTGCATATTTCAATACTCTAATGATTTAACACAGCTAGAACACGAACACTTTATGTATTTCTTGTACATGCGTGTAAATACACTAAAAACACCAATATTTTAAGAAAATTGTATATGCAAGCATTCGCATGTTTATATTTCTCTATATATATGTGATGGGACGTAATCATGTGAGTCCAAGAAGAGAAGAGCTACAGGCTAGAAGCCAAGACGAATCCTAATGGCCCCTCAGGACCTGGTCATTCCGGGATCTGATCCCATAAAATGGGACACAAAATGTTCAGATCCTTTCGGGATCTGAACTGATATTAGCAGCTTTACTCCAGCGCTACCAGAATTGACGATCATGGCTAAGGAGGAAAGGATCTTATTAGGTCTTCCTTATTCACTTAGGACCAAGGAAATGAATTGGCTTGGCCTTTAAGAAGAGTAGGGAATCTTGTTGTGTCAGAATATCTCTGGACCCCTCTGCAAATGTGTGCGCACTACCCGAATAATCAGTTAAGTGTCAGAGTCGTACCGTGACGTGGCACTATTTGTAACAAACCCTAGGTCTGAACTTACATCTTTACCCTTCAATCATAAGGTATAAAAGGTACCCCCTTTTTTATTTTCAAGGGTTAAGTCACTTTTTCTACTATTCACTTTCATATAAAAAACATTCATCTTCTCCATCGAACACTACTGACTTGAGCGTCGGAGGCCCGTCGCCGGACACCTCTCCGGCCCGGTTTTTCGTGCAGGTCCCAGCTACCGTCATCATCTTCCATCTCTATCAATTATTCAAGGATTCTCAAGGAGCTCACTTAGGTATTCATCATTTTAAATATTTCTTTGATTGTGCTCTCTCTCATTCACTCCTGTGAATTTGATGAGGTCGCATCAAATGGCGCCGTCTGTGGGAACATCTGACTGAGACGTGAGGTTTTGCATTCATTCAAACTTTTCTTTCTAAAAATGGTTGAAGAGAAATTAATCTCTTGACCTGCTAGTGAAAATCCACATTCATGGGGTCTGTCTGTATATGCTTGTGGAAATATTGAGTTTTTTCTTGTGGTTTGACTCACTTAGCGATGGAGAACCAGCTACATAAGAACCTGAACAAAGCTTTCGAGGATGCGGCTATTGATCCAGCCACTCCGTCTGATCCAACCATTGTCGCAAATGCACCCAATGATACTAGGGATGAGAATGTCGTCCTGGGCCAAAGAGGGGACATCCCGAACCCATCTCCCTCTTCTGGATCCGTTGTCACTCTTCCTTTAGAAGGTCTAAGGGACCTGATCGCGGCAGCGGTCGATCATGCGCTGTTGCGGAGAGGGGTGTCCGTCCAAGGTACTCCCATTACTCCACCCACTCCGCATGAGCCTGAACCGGTCATTCCGGAAAAGAACCCAGTGTTAGAAGGATCAACTCAAGTAGCAACTGGTGGAAATGGCCGCAAGAAAAGAGGAAAGTTTGTGCTCCCGGATATTAACGAAGAGGAGGACAGCTCAGGAGAGGAATACGTTCAGTCCTCTGCCCAAGAAAGTGTCAACACGGAGATCATAGCGTTAAGGAAGGAAATGGAAGAAATGAAGGAGATGTATGGAAAGAACTCTGGGTTCGGAAGTAGGGTTGTGGGTTCACCATTCTCCACTGAAATTTTGATGGATCCACTCCCAAGAAATTTTAAGACGCTCTCTTATGAATATGATGGAACTACTGATCCGCAAGAGCATCTCATTCGATTCCAAAATGGAGCTCTTCTTCACCAATACACTGATGGAGTGAAGTGTCGAGTGTTTTTTACGACCCTAACCAAGGCCGCTCAGCAATGGTTTGCTCAATTACCCCCTACCTCTATTAACTCATTCGCTGAAATGAGTTCTGTGTTTATGCACCAGTTCGCTAGTGCTAGGAGGCAACTCAAGACGTCCCTGTCTTTAATGAGCTTGAAACAAAAAACAGGAGAAAGCCTGAGGACCTACCTGGGAAGGTTCAACAAAGCCGCTCTGGAGGTGCCAAACGCCACCGGGGAGGTGAAGATCAATGCCTTAACACAAGGTTTAACTGATGGAGATCTCTTTAAGTCTCTGGCTAAGCGACCACCCATGACCTTCGATGAGCTCCTGGACAGAGCGGAGAAGTATATTAATTTGGAAGAGATCCGAAGTACGAAAAAAGGAGAAGACCAAAATCCCAACCATCGGAAGGAGGGCTCGACGGATAGGAAAAGAAAGTATGAAGAAAGTGGATCTCGTATGGAAACAAGGCACTTCCGTAATCACACTCCCCTAACAAAACAACCATCTGAACTCTTGGAAGTGGTGCAGAATCGACCTGGATTCAAGTTCCCCTATTCCTCCAAAGAAGGACCTAAGAATTCGAGATCAGATAAATTTTGCAAATATCATAATGAGTATGGGCACGATACGGATCAGTGTCGTCATCTTCGAGACGCCATTGAAAGACTAATACGAGAGTGGCAGTTGGCGGAGTATGTGAAGGCGGAAAGGGATAAACATTATGGAAGAAGAGAGGATAAGGGGAAAGAAAAAGCTCAGGTGGAGCAGCCTCAAAGAGGAGGTGCTCCTCCACCAAAAAAGGGGAACATTACCATGATCACTGGAGGACCAACAGATGGAGATTCGCACAGAGCTCGAAAAGCCTTCGTAAGAAAGGTAGAGGCTTGGAGACCGGAAGTTCAAAGCGTAACTGACCTTAATGGGATACCAAACATCCAATTTGGTCCTTCGGATATGGGTCTGGTGATGCAGCCCCACAATGATGCTCTGGTCATCACTGCAGAAATTGGAGGATATGACGTGGCGCGTATCTTCATTGATACGGGGAGCTCCTGCGATATCATGATGAAAGAATGCTTTGACAAAATGGACGTGAACGTAAAGGTCCTGCCTGTGAAAACGGCCTTGTACGGATTCACGGGAGGGGCCATTCAACCATGGGGGCAGGTCACTCTACAACTAAGAATAGGGGAGTACCCGGTTCAGAAGGTCAGGATGATAGACTTCTTAATCGTGTATGCTCCATCATCCTACAATGTGATCCTCGGGAGGCCAGCCCTGAATTCACTACAAGCAATTGTATCCACTTTCTACATGAAAATCAAATTCCCAGTTGGAGGCGAAGTGGGGGAGGTCTCAGGAGATCAGGGCAGTGCCCGAAGATGTTATGTGGATACCATAAATAAGGCTGATAAATTGTTTAAGGGAGATCAAAATAGAGGAGATGACCCCATAGGAAAGAAGCTGAGATCGGAAGAAAGAATGGAAGAGGATCCACATATGCAGATTAGCCCAGAAGAAGAAACCATGGCTGTGGAACTGTTACCTCACAAAATTGGGTGCGCAACAAGGGTCGGGACACAAATGGGTCACGAAGTAGCTCAGAATTTGATAAAGTGTCTCCGGAACAATTCGGACATCTTTGCATTCCACTCAGCTGATCTGACGGGCATAGATCCTGCTCTAGCCCTACATAGCTTGAATGTGAACCCGGAGATAAGGCCTGTAAAGCAGAAACTAAGAAGGTTTGGTCCTGAAAAGGATAGGATTATCATTGAAGAGGTGGATAAGCTGTTGACAGCTAAGCACATTATGGAGATCCAATTCCCGGAATGGTTGTCTAATGCGGTGATAGTGTCTAAGGGACCTGGAAAGTGGAGGATGTGCATAGATTTCAGAGATCTTAACAAAGCATGTCCGAAGGATTATTACCCACTTCCTAGGATAGATCAACTGGTGGACTCAACATCAGGGTGCGAGCTACTCTCGATGATGGATGCTTATCAAGGTTATTATCAAATCAAGATGGACCCAAGAGATGTGGCCAAGGCGTGTTTCATGGTGTGCTGTGGAACATATAGGTATGTGGATATGCCCTTTGGATTGAAGAATGCGGGAGCTACATACCAGAGGATGGTAGATTCGATCTTTCGAGATCAGATTGGGAGAAATATGGAAGTTTATGTGGACGACATGCTTGTAAAGAGCGTAAAAGAGGAAGATCATGTGAGAGATCTGGAAGAAACCTTTAAAGTAGTTAGAGCCAGTGGGATGAAGCTCAATCCTTCGAAGTGTGCTTTTGGAGTCCAATCGGGGAAATTCTTGGGGTACATGGTAACACCAAGAGGGATTGAAGTGAACAAGGAAAAGGTAAGAGCAGTTCTTGAAATGCAAGAGCCCAGAAATATTCGGGAAATCCAAAGGCTAAATGGCCGCATAGCAGCTCTTAGTCGGTTCATCTCAAGATCAGCCGAGAGAAGTCTGCCTTTCTTTAAAATTCTAAGGAAAAACGCTAAGTTTGAATGGAACGAGGATTGTGGAAGGGCTTTTGGGCAGCTGAAGGATCATCTCTCCACTTTACCTCTCCTTACTAAACCAGTTCCCGAAGAGATGTTATTCCTTTACTTCTCCGTAGGAGAACAATCTCTTAGTTCAGTTCTCCTCAGGGAAGAGGGGGGGCATCAGAGGCCCATATACTACGTAAGCAAAATGTTACAGGGTCCGGAAGAAAGATACTCAGATTTGGAGAAGTCAGCACTGGCAGTAATGGTGACGGCCAAAAGGCTCAGGCCCTATTTCTTATCACATAAAGTAGTGGTGAGAACAAACCTGCCTTTGAGGCAAACTATGGGGAAGCCCAATCTTTCGGGAAGAATGGTGAAATGGGTTGTGGAGATGAGCGAATATGACATCGAGTTCGAGCCAAGAACTGCCATTAAGGCCCAAGCATTGGTGGATTTCATCCAGGAGACGACGAGGACTGAAGAGTTGAAAGAGTGGACGACTTATGTAGATGGGTCATCCACTATGATGGGAAGTGGAGCTGGGGTGGTAATCATAACCCCAACAGGAGAAGAACTGCAGTTTGCTATTAAGTTTGATTTTAAAGCCTCAAATAATGAATCAGAATATGAGGCGCTGGTGAGAGGGCTGAGGATGCTCGCAGACTTGGGAGCTCAGAAGGTGAAAGTCTTCTCAGATTCTCAGTTGGTAGCTCAGCAAGTTGCAAGATCTTATGAGAAAAAAGATAAAAGAATGATCAAGTATGTGAAGATGGTGGAGAATATCAAAGCAAGATTTATAGAGTTCTCGTTAGAACGGATACCCAGAGCGGAGAATACCAAGGCTGATTATTTGGCGAAATTGGTCAGTTCAGCAGAGCAAGGAACCCGAGGAAATATCACTCTCTTGTCGGCTGAAACTAGGATGACAGATCAGGAAATATTTTCAGTAGAAGAAGAATCAAGAGAAGAGGACTGGAGGGTACCAATCATTCACTATTTGAAAACGGGGCAAAGGCTTGATAAGCCTGGATCCCCAAGAAGAGCAGTATACGCGAGGTACTGTTTGATTGGAGAGGATCTATATAAGAGATCATTTTCACACCCTCATCTAAAGTGTATCACAACTGAAGAAGGAAATTATGTGATACGGGAGATACATGAGGGATGTGCGGGGAGTCACACAGGATTTCGAGATGTGGCCCGGAGGATCTTGAGAGCTGGGTACTATTGGCCAAGCATGATGAGAGATGCCAAGGAGTTAATCAAAAGATGTGATAAATGTCAGAAATTTGGTCCACTCATCCATGTTCCTGCAGAGGAGCTGGGGGCTATGTATTCTCCATGTCCCTTTGATAAATGGGGGATTGATATAGTAGGAAAATTCCCAGAAGCTTCTGGAAAGAGGGCCTTTCTCATAGTAGCTATGGACTACTTCAGTAAATGGGTTGAAGCAGAGGCAGTGGCCACCATTGATGAAGATAGTATCCAAAAGTTCCTATGGAAGAACATCTGCTATAGATACAGAATACCCCGGGTCCTGATCTCTGATAACGGAACCCAATTCTGTGGAAGAGCTATTCGAGGATGGTGCTCAAAGATGAAGATTGAGCAGAGATTCACTTCAGTGGCTCATCCTCAGGCTAATCGGCAAGTAGAAGTAACAAACAGAACTATAGTGGAAGGGATCAAGACAATGCTGGAAACGAAAAAAGAGAGATGGCCAGAGGAGCTGGAATCCGTACTCTGGTCATACCGGACTAGTCCTAAAACGGCTACTGGAGAGACGCCTTTTGACTTGGTGTATGGAGCAGCAGCTGTAGTGCCTGTGGAAATAGGATCTGAATCTTAGCGGATCTCGTCTTATGATGAAGTTCAGAACTCACACTTAATGAGAGAAAATTTAGATATGTTGGAAGAAGAAAGGGAGATAGCACATCTCAGAACAGAGGTATACAAAAGCCAGATCCGAGCTGGGTATAACAAAAAGGTGAGGACGAGGAAATTCGATCCGGGGGATATGGTGCTCAGAAGAGTGGATGCATTAAAATCAGTGAAGAAACTGGAACCGAACTGGGAAGGGTCATTCATTGTGAGCAAAGTTCTTAAAGGAGGAGCATATAAGCTGATGAAAGAGGATGGAAAAGAAGTGGCACGCCCTTGGAACGTGAGCAAGCTAAAGAAGTACTACTGTTAAGGACCAGGCAGGATCAAGATCTTGAATTCCCCTTTAATTTATATTTGAATTATCAGAACTTCTGTAATAGTTTGTACTTTGAGAAATTTCAATGAAGCAGAGAACTGGGGAGAGCAGTTTCTCTTTATCTTATTCTCATAGCAAGACACATATTGAAATAAACAAACTCCCCGAGGAGTATAAATAACTCAGTGAAGAGTATAAAATCGAACTCTGTAAGAGCAAGATTTGCTCGCTTCGGAGTATAAACAACTCCCCGAGGCGTATAAATAACTCAGTGAAGAGTATAAAATTAAACTCTGTAAGAGCAAGATCTACTCGCTTCGGAGTATAAACAACTCCCCGAGGAGTATAAACATCTCAAATAAGAGTATAAAATATGAACTTATAAGGATAAATAAATGCCCTGAGCAGATGAAACATAAAGGAGAAGAAGTCTCGGGCCCTGAACCCGAGATCTGGAAAATTATTTACTTAGAAAAAAATTTCAATTTTTTCTAGGGATGAGAAGAGATCTCAGGACCTGAGTCCGAGATCAGAAAAATTATTTACTTAGAAAAAATAATTTCAATTTTTTCTAGGGATGAGAAGAGATCTCAGGACCTGAGTCCGAGATCAGAAAAATTATTTACTTAGAAAAAATATTTTCAATTTTTTCTAGGGATGAGAAGAGATCTCAGGACCTGTGTCCGAGATCAGAAAAATTATTTACTTAGAAAAAATATTTCAATTTTTTCTAGGGATGAGAAGAGATCTCAGGACCTGAGTCCGAGATCAGAAAAATTATTTAATTAGAAAAAATATTTTCAATTTTTTCTAGGGATGAGAAGAGATCTCAGGACCTGAGTCCGAGATCAGAAAAATTATTTACTTAGAAAAAATATTTTCAATTTTTTCTAGGGATGAGAAGAGATCTCAGGACCTGAGTCCGAGATCAGAAAAATTATTTACTTAGAAAAAATATTTTTAATTTTTTCTAGGGATGAGAAGAGATCTCAGGACCATCAGAAAAATTATTTACTTAGAAAAAATATTTCTAATTTTTTCTAGGGATGAGAAGAGATCTCAGGACCTGAGTCCGAGATCAGAAAAATTATTTACTTAGAAAAAATTGAATTTTTTTTTCTAGGGATGAGAAGAGATCTCAGGACCTGAGTCCGAGATCAGAAAAATTATTTACTTAGAAAAAAAATTCAATTTTTTCTAGGGATGAGAAGAGATCTCAAGACCTGGGTCCGAGATCAGAAAAATTATTTACTTAGAAAATTTTTCAAGATTCTCAACAACAATACGAGTATAAGCGAACATAAGCAGTGCAAAAAGATAAGAGATCTCATTAATCACGGGACGATAAACATACACAAAGAAAAGTACAATAACAAAAGTACAAAGTACAATAACAAAAGGAGCACACAAACTCCTGAAATAAGAAGAACACTAAGCCTGAGTATCGGTAGCAGGAGCTTCTTCCTCTGCAGGATTTGAGAGCTCAAGATCGGGAGTACTAGATCCCTCGAGTGGGGGGAGATTGGGCAAAGGATCAGAAGAGGAGGCCAGAGTCTGGCGAGGAGGAAAAATATCGTAAATCAAGGGAGAAGTTGCAGGCACTTCGGGATCCAACTCTTTCTCAAAGGCCAATTTCAGAGCCGCCTTTTGAATCACAGGAAGCCACCACATATGGTCAGGTCCTGCGTTGAGATCCCCTTGGAAGAAAGGAGAAGGTGTTAAACTCGCGATAATGGGAGCAGTGTCAATGGAGGGCTTGAAGCCTTGTTTCTTCACTTGGGATATAGTGCACTTGATCCCATGAGTTATGAAGTGACCAATGTGGGGGTTCATATCTCTAAGGTAATGGGGGCTATGTTGATACGCTTCGACAAGTCCCAGATGGAGATCCTGAAGGAACTCTTGGCCAATGGAGGTCGTCAACAATCTTTGACGACAATCATCAACACCCCTCTTCTGTCCTTGCTTAAAAGCCTCCTCCAAAGCTCCCTTTTGCTGAGCCTTCATAGCAGAAATCTCTGAACGAGCCTCTTCAGCCAGATCCCAACTCTCCTCGACTTTCTTCTTTAACTCCTCGTTCTGGGTAGTGAGCAAACTAAGATCGGCCGCTGCTTTTTGAACTTCCTCATCCTTCTCGGATAATTCTAAACGGAGGCGGCCTAGATCTTTATCAGTTAGCTCCTTTTCATCCTTGTCCCACAAAATCCCCTGGACGGTCATCAGCTGAAAGGAAAGAAACTTATTGAGGAGAACAAAATAATAAAGGCATAAGAATCCAAGAATAGGGGAATTACCTGGGTGCATAACTCTGAAGTGGCATCTCGGAGTTGAGGAACCGAATAATCAAAGAACAGTTGCTTATCGTCGGGATCAATTTGAGAAAAGAAGTGCTCTCTTCACCTCTTAATTCAGAAACGAGTTTGGGGATCTCCAAAGTAAAGAAATCTTTATTAGATCTGTGGGGACCAATTGGCTCCGAACGAGCCCGGTGGGATTTGGATCTCTTGGAAGGAACTCTTTCACCATCCTCGGAAGCAGGACGCTTGGGAATAGGAGGAAGAGCACCAGAAGCGGCATCACCATGGGTCCCGATGGCGACAGAAACTGAATTATCCTCTTGAGTAGGCTGAGCCGAATTCAGAGGAGCTGTTATTGTAACAACGCCTTCCACTCCAGTTGTCAGAGCAGGAACTTTCGAGGAGGTCTCTACCGCAGTAACCTCATCATCATCACCCAGATCTATCTTAATAGAACTGAAGACAAATTCCATTTCTGAAAAAGAAAAGGAAGAGTTAAAGTCGAAAACATAAAAGAAAAGAGAAGAACAGACAAAGAAGAGAAGATGGTTTTACCGACTCTGGGGGAAAGTTCCGCTCCAGAGCTATCGAGGCCAAACTGAATTAATACGCCCCGATCCCGCACAAGTTGAATTATTTTGAAAAGACCATTCTCTTTATCGAGAACATGGTCCTCTAGGGATTGCATGATTTTCCGATCCCTTTGAGGAACTATAGAATCGGAGATAGCAACATAGGAAGGAGTGGTATGTTGCCATTCAGAACAAGGAAAAGGCCACTTCCCGTGTTTGGGAGTAACCCAGAAATATTTTTTCTTCCAACCTCCGTTAAGACTGGGGGGTTTCTTTATAAAATTGGGGAGGCCATTACGCGAGAACTAAAGTAAAAGAACCCTTCCTTCAATTTCACTTCGTGGAATGCTACGAACATTTCAAAGTTGGGGTTGCCTCCGTAGTGTTTAAGGAGGATGTAGAAAGACAAACAGGTCCTTATGGATGAAGGATTGACCTGAGCTACCGATATGTTAAACAAGCGGCATATTTTTGCAAGGTAAGGGCAAATTGGGAATCGAATTCCACAATCAATGTGTGCCTCGAAGAAGGGCAACGAGGGACGACAGAAGAAGTTTGGCCTCTCTTTAGGGAGGGCCATATCAAAAAGAAAATCAGAGACACTATGACATCTTCGTCGTATGGCCTTAAGCTCTATGGAAGTGAGAGAAGAGTGTTTAGCGACCTTATTCCATGATTCGTCAGAAGAGTCCTCAGAGGTCATTAACCTCCTTGGACGACGAGAAATAGGAGGACGAGAGGAAGAAGAAGAAGGATGAGGAACTAACGCCAAAGGAGGAGGTCCTAACTGGGATCTAGGGTATTGATCGGAGAGGACGTCTGTGTGACCAGATGAATAAAGTTGATCCGAAGTTAAGCTCCGGGAACTATGAGAATGGGAATCGGATCGAGTTCCCTCCCCCTTTGTGGAAAAGGAGGAGGAACCAGGAGCAAAAGGAGATGGACTAGCCATCAAGGATCAGAAAGGAAGGAGAAAAATGGGAAGAGGGCAGTACCTGATTTAAACGTTGATGGCGCCTGAGCAAAGAAACTCGCCGGAAATAAAGATCTCTTGCCGGAATCTTAGAGAGAGGATTTTTGCAGAAAGGAAAAGTTCTTTTACTCAGATGATCAACAGTAAAAAGTGAAGTTAAAACTACCCCTTTTATACTAAAAGAATGAGGGGACAGCTGCCCTACTGTATAAGTGACGCGTGTACGGTCCAGATGAGAGGAGGCGAAACGTCGAGCCTGCACGAACGACTCGGATCAAAAGTAAAAAAGTGTAACAAAAAGGCGGGAAAATCTAGGGAAGTCGAAAAGACTCTATTCTTAACTACATTAGCAGGAACTGCAGTAGTCAAGAATAGGGGGGAGTGGATGATGAGACGTAATCATGTGAGTCCAAGAGGAGAAGAGCTATAGGCTAGAAGCCAAGACGAATCCTAATGGCCCCTCAGGACCTGGTCATTCCGGGATCTGATCCCATAAAATGTTCAGATCCTTTCGGGATTTGAACTGATATTAGCAGCTTTACTCCAGCGCTACCAGAATTGACGATCATGGCTAAGGAGGAAAGGATCTTATTAGGTCTTCCTTATTCACTTAGGACCAAGGAAATGAATTGGCTTGGCCTTTAAGAAGAGTAGGGAATCTTGTTGTGTCAGAATATCTCTGGACCCCTCTGCAAATGTGTGCGCACTACCCGAATAATCAGTTAAGTGTCAGAGTCGTACCGTGACGTGGCACTATTTGTAACAAACCCTAGGTCTGAACTTACATCTTTACCCTTCAATCATAAGGTATAAAAGGTACCCCCTTTTTTATTTTCAAGGGTTAAGTCACTTTTTCTACTATTCACTTTCATATCAAAAACATTCATCTTCTCCATCGAACACTACTGACTTGAGCGTCGGAGGTCCGTCGCCGGACACCTCTCCGGCCCGGTTTTTCGTGCAGGTCCCAGCTACCGTCATCATCTTCCATCTCTATCAATCATTTAAGGATTCTCAAGGAGCTCACTTAGGTATTCATCATTTTAAATATTTCTTTGATTGTGCTCTCTCTCATTCACTCCTGTGAATTTGATGAGGTCGCATCAATATGTTTCACGTTCAAAACTCCTATGGTGCAAAGTATTTCTGAAGGGCGAGTTCCGAATTAGTCCGTTTTTGGGCTGAAAAAAAACATATATCCATCCACGCCAGAATTTCAAGAAATTAAAACAGTAATTCACCTACCAACATAAGATGCGTAGAATTATAATTAAGATATGAATTGATCCTTAATTACCTCTCCACAGTAACTTTCCAATTTGATGAAACACGTAAGCTCCGATACATGCATACTCTATTTGCTTATCTGAGAGCACCTCTAAATCCCAACGTCCACCCGGCTGCGGCCTCACGATGTCCAGGTTTTGAAGAACAACCGTTGCCAATAAGGTCAGATTTTCATCGTTAACATATTGCTCCGCAGAGTTAACTAAACATCCGTAATGCATATAGTTGTCAAATCTAGGCCGAAGCCCACAAACGCACATTTAGGATTGAAGAGGAATTGTTTTAGGGAGAGTGGGAAGGACTTAGTGACTTAATTGGGCATGGATGGTTCTGTTAAACAACTGGAATTGGCGGCCGTAGCTCTGCACATCATTGGGCTGTTGTGGGAGACCAAAACCTTGTATTTCTGCCATTTTCTTTCTTGTTCTTGCGCTGGAGAAATTGTGACTGGTGAGTTAGTTAACGAGAGAAGTAACTGTTTCTTGAATATGGAGGGTGGAGGAAATTAAGAGTGAAAATTCATTATTTATAAATGAAGTATATGTATATTTATCCTTTTGAAAATTACATTTGAATTAATTCCATAATTCATTATCAACAAACAATTACATAAAATTACAACTTCCAGCCAAGGTGGATCTCATGAAACGTGAATAAAAAGTAAATCCGCGCGGTCAGGTAACAATAATTATCTCAGTTATACGGTGGTGGGAAGCTTTATGGCAGAAAGAAAATAATTTTGGGGATTAATTGTGGCTGAATATATACTGGAGTAGGAGATTAAGAAATTAACAGTGTCATTTTTAGGTGAAAATTGCATTTTTCTGTATTGTAAGAATGTCTCCCTTTGAATATGGGCCTTTTTCGACCATAATTTTTTTTTTTTAATGGAAAAAGGGAGATTATATTATCGGAGTACCAGAAGTTCTCAAAAAGTAACTTCCAGAGGTACATAATGATCAAATAAGCAGCCTACATTAGGAGCAGGCTATTCTGGGGTTTTGGCACCAGTCTTGTGATATTGAAACTCCACACCTTTGATCTAACTTCATCGAATATTTTGCTGCTCCTGTCTTTCCATAAAAACCACACAACACAGCTCCAAAAGGCATTCCAAAATATATTTCTTCTTCTTACCTCAAGTGTTCCGCAATGTTGATGAAAATGAGATGATGGTTTGATGTGTGAAGCCATCAGCCATTAGTAACAGAGGTTCCTACTTAAGTTGAGTAGCGTGCAACATTCAAAAAATAAGTATCAAGTCGTTTCTACTCCAGTTCCGTAGAGTCCACACGAGTGGTCATCCCCGTCGTTGAGCACGCACTGAAAGAATTCCGTCTCATCTAAAAGTACGAACTTGTAGAGAGGTGGGGAATTAATTCTTGTATATTAACTCCTAACACTCCCCCTCACTCGTGGGCCGGATTAACACCTTTTACCCTTTTTTGGGGAGGAGGCCCATCGAGTGGACAATTTAAATGCACTACAAGAAACAGGGGGAATAGCGACGAAAATTTTTCGACAAATCTAAATTTTATCGCTAAAATCAAATTTTAGCAACGAAATAGAAATTTTCGTCGCTAAATTATTAGATTTAATATTTGCAACAAAATTTATATATTTCGTCGCTATATTAGCAACAAATTGCTTCATTTTGTTGTTAAAAATCAAAATAGCAATGAAAATTATATTTCGTCGCTAATATTTTGCAATGAAATATAAATTTTCGTGGCTAAATTCTTGAAATTAATTTTTGCAACAAAATTTATATATTTCATCGCTATATTAACAACAAATTGCTTCATTTTGTTGGTAATAATCAGAACAACAATGGAAATTATATTTCGTTGCTAATATTTTGCGATGAATTAGAAATTTTCGTGGCTAATTTCTTGAAATTAATTTTTGCAACAAAATTTATATATTTCATCGTTATATTAGCAACAAATTGCTTCATTTTGTTGTTAATAATCAGAACAACAATGAAAATTATATTTCGTTGCTAATATTTTGCGATGATATAGAAATTTTTGTGGCTAATTTCTTGAAATTAATTTTTGTAACAAAATCTATATATTTCATCGCTATATTAGCAACAAATTGCTTCATTTTGTTGTTAATAATCAGAACAACAATGAAAATTATATTTTATCACTAACATTTTGCGATGAAATAAAAATTTTCGTGGCTAATTTATTGAAATTAATTTTTGCAATGAAATTAAAATATTTTATCGCTATAATAGCAATGAATTGCTTCATTTTGTTGTTAATAATCAGAACAACAATGAAAATTATATTTCGTTGCTAATATTTTGCGATGAAATATATTTTTTTGTGGCTAATTTATTGAAATTAATTTTTGCGATGAAATAAAAAAATTTCATTGCTAAACTAGCAACAAATTCTTTTATTTTGTTGTTAATAATAAGGACAACAATTAAAATTATATTTAGTCGCTATTATTTTACGATGAAATATATATTTTGTGGCTAATTTCTTGAAATTAATATTTGCAACAAAATTAAAATATTTCATCGCCACACTTTCAACAAATTATTTTATTTTGTTGTTACTAATAAGAACAACAATGAAAATTATATTTTGTCGCCAATATTTTAGCGACAAAATTGAAATTTGTATGATTAATTTTGTGGATTTAATATTCGAGAGAAAATTAAAATATTTCATCACTATATTAGCAACACAATATTTTATTTTATTCTTAATAACCAGAGCAATAATGAAAATTATATTTCGTCTCTAATATTTTAGTAATAGAGACGATTCCAACACTATGATGTTTGAAATAATAGGATCAATATAATTTCATTTACTTTTACACTATTAAGTTTTTTATTTGATTTATTTTGGGGTATAATTTTTTAATTTCATTCTGTATAATTTGTTTTATGTTTTTCTGTTTTCTTGATTTCATTAATTATTTATTGTTATTCCCGCTAAGAATGAGGGTAGAGTACTACTTCAACTATGCATATTAAATCAAGAAAGTCGGTTTATATAATTAAATGTTTAATAATTCTCCATATTTTGTGTCTTATAAATCAGTTTGAATGTTTATAAAAATATTTATAAATATGATGATGCAAATGAAGATAGACATAAAGATGAGAGGATGAAGATGGACATAAAGATGAGAGGATGAAGATTGGATGTAATATTTATTATTTTTTTGGAATTGTTTATTTTAAAAATTACAATATATATACAAAAATATATACATATATACAAGGTAAAAATTAATCAATTAATATATGTGAAATAAATTATTGAATAAGTAAATTAACTAAATTAGTAAAAATTGAATACATATATAATTAATATTAAAAAGTGAACCAAAGAGTTGTCTGTCCGAGTGGTGGGCACCCAGCTATGGACGCTCACCCACTCGGGATCGATTCCCACCAAGACCAAATAAATAATCATTTAAATAAAATGGGGGAGGGGGTATGTGGGTGCGGGTCGGTTGGGACGGGACGGGTCGGGTGTGGGTGCGGTACAGGTTGGGTTGGGGCGGGTAGGGTTTGGGTTTAGAGAACGATTGAGTTAGGGTCGGTTGGGGCTGGTCGGGTGTGGGTTGGGTACGGGTTGGGGCGGGTCGGGTGCGGGTTGGTCGATTGTGGAAGTGGGTTTAGAGAATAATTCGTAAATCGGATATCCATAGCCAAATATTAGCGACAAAAATATGGGTTTCATCACTAACATTTTCCTCGCAAACATTTTGCGATGAAACTCATATTTTAGTCGCTAATATTTTGCGATGAAACTCAAATTTTCGTTGCTAATATTTTGCAATGAAACTAAAATTTTCATCGCAAACATTTGCGACAAAAATAATTTTTTTATCGCAAACATTTGCGATAAAATTATTTTTTTTGTCGCAAACACGTTAGCGACGGGCGTATAGCAACAAATCCCGCGACAAAATTATTTCATTGCTAATTCTCGTTAGCGACGAAAATATTATAATTGGCGATAAATATTTTCACGGCTAAATCGCAGTTTTCTTGTAGTGATGGGTGAAGTGCTTTCAACAGGAATCGAACCCAGGTCGTTTTGCCTGGTTTGCTCTGATACCAAGAAAGAATTATGTCTCATCTAAAAGTCCGAACTTGTAGAGAGGTGGAGAATTAATTCTTGTATATTAATTCCTAACACGCACCTTTTCTTCAGGTAGACACAAGTTGGGAGCCTTTCTCAGAGAATCTTCCAGGCAAGCCCCGAGAGTTTTGTGGGGGTCAAGTTCTGGGTTTTCTGAAGAGCAGCAATGGTTGGAACATGAGATGCATGTCCTTTGTAAGCTGAACTTGCGGTGTATCGGCCATCATTTGTGAGTTTCGAGCACCAGGAGTTAGATTGGTGTTCCTGCAACTTGTTAGAAGCATTGTAGCAGATGCAATGAAGTCGTCTTCCTCAGACAATTCGGCGCTAGGAAGCATTATTTGAGCTGCAAGAATTTAATTTATGGTAGACATTTTATTCGGTTGGGTGATAATTGTAAAGCTAAAGGTTTAGCACATTGATTGGTAGAGTTGCTAGGTCTTCACCTAGTCCTTCTTGTTTGGTCTAGCCGCCGTTTATTGTGGTTGGCCTTCCGATAGTTGTTTGCTCTTGTCAGTAATTAATAAAGAACCGTCCTTACTTTAAAAAAAAATATATCGAGTTTTTAATGGGTGGGGTTACTAACACCCTATAAAATGTTATACAAACCCAAATGTTAAATGCACCACATTAAGGGTTCCTTTACTCTCTATTTATATATTAGGGTTACTTAGAGTGTGTATAGAGTATTTTGGGGGCGTTGGTATACTTTTTTAAATACTCCCTCCGTCCTGGGATTATTTGCACGTTTTGACCGGCACAATTTTTAAGAAAAGAGGATTTAGTGATTGGTGATGTAAGATAGAAGAGGGGTGTTTTAGGTGATTTGATGAGGTGTAAAGTGGATTTGATAATGTGTAAAGTAAAATATATGTAAAAAATGAGTGACAATTTTGAAAATAAAATGATGTTAGGAGGGTATTAATTTTGTGGGGTATTTCTATAAGATTGTGCAAATAATTTTAGGATATCCCAATAAAAAAAAGTGTGCAAATAATCATTGGACGAAGGGAGTATCCCAATAAAAAAAACCTAGTTAAAATTTTAGGATATCCCAATAAAAAAAAACTGTTCTATTTAAACTAGAATTCAAAAGCCTAGAAAAATGGAATGTAAATCATGTGATAATGATAAAGTAGAAAGTTAAAAGATTTATTTTTTAATAGGCTAAAGTCGAACAAAAAAACTAACTCTCACACAAAATTGACTCTAAGAAATCAATGTTGTGAAAAATTGACTCGGCCCGCCCGGGTAATCTTTCCAATTTTGAAACCCTGATATGTTATGCTTAAACATAATGAAAATATAGATTGTGTTTGGATGGAGTAATTTGAGTAAGCATTTCAAATCAAATACTTAACATCTTTTTTTTAGTTAAAATTGAAAGGATTTTAAATCCTCACTAAAACCATGTCATTTGAAATATATCTATTTTAAAATCCTTTCATTTAAAATACCTTCTCAAATCAAATCTCCTCATCCAAACACAACCTAATATGATTTAAAGCTAGCATTAATTAAACTGATTTGGGTGCCACCATTGCTTGTCATAATTCATGAGACACGAAAGCATCGAAGGATGCATGCAACACTTGCGAATCCGAGAGAAAATTGTTTTCCCATTCATTACCCACTGCCGGCTTCCAAATGTCTTTCCCAAGCACACTTGTCGACAATAACCTCAAATCCACACCCTTCAGCTCGGGACGATTTAATCTTTCTGCCGCCCTCTCACCCAAACCCATGTATCGGGCATCGCCTCCCACGCCATACACGGTGTGAAATTTCATAACAAGAAGAAATTGGATAAAGTGCATATTGAGAGAATTTAGAAATATAGAATTGATATTGAATGAATTGGAAAAGAATTACATTGGAATTCCATGATCAAAATGATTATCATCCCTCTCCTAGACATAAAAGGGAGATTTACAAGAGAGGAGTTACAACTAACAAATGAACTATTTCTCTAACTAATCTAACTAATACTCTTTCCACTACTACACATTTAAGCTTGGAGAGTAAAAAAATAAAAAACATAGACAGCGGTTTATAACCGCTCTCCAAGTGTTTCACTTGGACAGCGGTTATAAACCGCTATGCAAACTCATTTAGACAGCGGTTTAGAACCGCTGTCCAAGTAAACACTTGGAAAGCGGTTCATTACCGCTGTCCAAGAGTTGGTTTTAAGTCAACACTTGGAATATGACCAAATGCGTGATATTAATTCCATATCGAAGCAAAATTAATTCTCCCCCAAATCCCCCGTCGTCGTTGCCTCCCTCTCCCGCCGTCGCGCCGTCGCCTCCCTCTCCCGCCCGTCGTTTGGACGTTATGCTTAATCGTGTGTTTGATAAAAGCAGAGAGGCTGGAAAACGTGAGGAAAGCCCTAAATCGGAGAACTCTTACATTGCAATGCTTCTCGAGAATGGCGAGAATCTGATCTGCGTATTTTGTCCGTCTAGATACGTGCGATCGGACGCGTTTCAGAAGAGTAGATCTGGTGATTTTGACGACATTGACAGGGGTATTGATGGTGGTGAAATCGAGATCGGGGAAAGAGTACCAGAGATTTTTCCAACGATTCGAGAGGACGCTGGTTTGTGCGATGGATTTGATCGGTAAAAAGGAGAATATGTGGTGAAGAATGTAGTCGGGAAGATCACTGATGCGATCTTCATTGTCGCTGGTTTTGTTTGACGATAGAGGATTCAAGTGCAGTAATTTCTCACTACAAGAAAACTGCAATTTAACCGCGAAAAAATTTGTCGCTAATTCTAATATTTTTGTCGCTAACGTGAGTTAGCGACGAAATAATTTTGTCGCAGGATTTGTTGCTATACGCCCGTCGCTAACGTGTTTGCGACAAAAAAAATTAATTTTGTCGCAAATGTTTGCGATGAAAATTTGAGTTTCATCGCAAAATATTAGCGACGAAAATATAAGTTTCATCGCAAAATGTTAGTGACGAAAATATGAGTTTCATCACAAAATGTTTGCGAGGAAAATCAAACATTTGTCGCAAACACGTTAGCGACGAGTGTATAACAACAAATCCCGTGACAAAATTATTTCATCGCTAACTCACATTAGCGACAAAAATATTAGAATTTTTCTTGTTAATATTTGGCTATGATATCTGATTTACGAATTATTCTCTAAACCCACTTCCGTACTCGACCAACCCAACCCGCACCCACACCCGACCCACCCCAACCGAACCAATTCAATCGTTCTCTGAACCCACTTCTGCACTCGACCCGCCCCGCCCCAACTCGTACCCAACCCACACCCGCCCCGCCCCAACCGACCCCAACCCAACCCGCACCCACATACCCCCTCCCCCATTTTATTTAAATAAATAATTTATTTGGTCTTAGTGGGAATTGATCCCGGGTAGATGGGCGCCCATAGCTGGGCGCCTACCATTCGAGCAGACAGCTCTTTTGTTCAGTTTTTAATATTAATTATATATGTATTCAATTGTTACTAATTTATTTATTTTTACTCATTTATTAATTTATTTCACATTTATTAATTGATTAATTTTTAACTTGTAACAACTATATATATATGTATATATACATGTGTATATATATTGTAATTTTTAAAACAATTCCAATGGTAAAAAATCAATGTTACTTTAACAATTAATTTTAAAAAAATAATAATAAATATTACAACCAATTTTCATTCTCCCATCTTTAATTATGTCCATCTTCATTTGCATCATCATATTTATAAATATTTTTATAAACCTTCATACTGATTTATAAGACATAAAATTTGGAGAATTATTAAACATTTAATTATATAAATCGATTTTCTTGATTTAATAAGCATAGTTGATTTAATATTAGCCACGAAATATAATTATCATTGTTGTTCTTATTATTAACAACAAAATAAAATAATTTGATAAAAGTGTAGCGATAAAATATTTTAATTTTGTTGCAAATGTTAATTCAAAGAAATTAGCCACAAAAAATATATTTCATCGCAAAATATATAATAGCGACTAAATATAATTTTCATTGTTGTCCTAATTATTAACAACAAAATAAAAGAATTTGTTGCTAGTTTAGAGATGAAATATTTTTATTTCATCGTAAAAAGTAATTTCAATAAATTAGCCACAAAAAAAATTATTTCATCACAAAATATTTGCGACAAAATATATTTTTCATTGTTGTTCTGATTATTAACAACAAAATGCAGCAATACGTTGCTAGTATAGCGATGAAATATTTTAATTTCATTGCAAAAATTAATTTCAATAAATTAGCCACAAAAATTTCTATTTCATCGTAAAATATTAGTGACGAAATATAATTTTCATTGTTGTTCTGATTATTAACAACAAAATGAAGAAATTTATTGCTAATATAGCAATGAAATATATAAATTTTGTTGCAAAAATTAATTTCAAGAAATTAGCCACAAAATTTTCAATTTCATCGCAAAATATTAACAAGAAAATATAATTGTCATTGTTGCTCTGATTATTAACAACAAAATGATGCAGTTTGTTGCTAATAAAGTGATGAAATATATAAATTTTG
This sequence comes from Galeopsis tetrahit, assembly GCA_963675135.1. NCBI lineage: Eukaryota > Viridiplantae > Streptophyta > Magnoliopsida > Lamiales > Lamiaceae > Galeopsis > Galeopsis tetrahit. Next base: position 30,333,526 of record OY776119.1, read on the forward strand.
TTGCAAAAATTAATTTCAAGAAATTAGCCACAAAAATTTCTATTTCATCGCAAAATATTTGCAACAAAATATAATTTTCATTTTTGTTCTGATTATTAACAACAAAATGAAGCAATTTGCTACTAATATAGCGATGAAATATATAAATTTTGTTGCAAAAATTAATTTAAAAAAATTAGCCACGAAAATTTCTATTTCATCGCAAAATATTAGTAACGAAATATAATTTTCATTGTTTTTCTGATTATTAACAACAAAATGAAGCTAATTGTTGCTAATATAGCGATGAAATATATAAATTTTGTTGTAAAAAATAATTTCAAAAAATTAGCCACGAAAATTTCTATTTCATCGCAAAATATTAGCGACGAAATATAATTTTCATTGTTGTTTTGATTATTAACAACAAAATGAAACAATTTGTTGCTAATATAGCGATGAAATATATATATTTTGTTGTAAATATTAAATCTAACAATTTAGCAGCGAAAATATATATTTCGTTGCTAAAAATTGATTTTAGCGATGAAATTTAGATTTGTCGCAAAATTTTCGTCGCTATTCCCCCCATTTCTTGTAGTGTCTTCTTCTTTGTAGATCTTGTTTCCATTCATGAATTTTTGTGTTCTTCGTTGTTAATTTTTCTGATTGATTGATTAATTGATGATTATGAGATTGTTGGAGTGGATTATGGATTGCGTTTGAAGATTTCAAATAGATTAGATTAATTCGCTTGTTAACATGAGATTAGTGCGAAGTTTATGCTAAATTTGAACGTAGTTTGTTTGAAGAATGTTTTCCAAAATAATAATGTGCAAAAATACCATCAGGGTTGTGTCAAAAGTCTCTTGTGAAGCTGTAAGATTACGTGTAGATCCGTTCTTCTAATACTATCATCTTCTTCATCTAATTATGTAACCATATATATTAGTGTTTGATGCACTCAAGGTGTTTCATAATATGTTTGTGTGAGGATTTTTGTATATTTATAATTAAAGTGGTATAACTTTTGGTAGCATGTAATTAACTTATATATTTGTGATGATATTTCATGTTTTTGGTGTATATTGGACGTATGAATGTGTATGTTTATTTATTTGATGTTTTGGTATTTAACGTATATATATTGTAGTAGTATACGTTTTGGTTTTGTATAAAAATAATTTTTTAAAATATAAAATATAAAAAATAGGATAGAAATCCAAATCCATCAAAGATTTGACAGAAATGAGTATAAAACTCAAGAAATGAGTATAGAACTCAAGAAGTTTAAGAAATGAATATAGAACTCAAAAGACACAAGAAATTCATCCAAACCGAATTCCGAAAGCGTACCTAGATCGATACACTTGTTTAATCGATCATAAATTAATCGATACACAACTCTGGTACCATGTGAAATTTCATAATCAGAAGAAATTGGATATAGTGCATATTGAGAGAATTTAGAAATAATGAATTGATATTGAATGAATTGAAAAGGAATTACATTGGAATTCCATGATCAAAATGATTATCATCCCTCTCCTATATATAAGAGGGATATTTACAATAGAGGAGTTACAATTACTAAAATAGAAGTTACAACTAACAAATGAACTATTTCTATAACTAATCTAACTAATACTCTTTCATTTGTTGGCTGGACTTGTTATTCTTCACACGGCCTTCAATTTCTGCATTTGTTCTTTCACCTTGATGCCAACGAACACATTGCTCTGATCCGAGAAGAATGGCTCTAGAACATTGTACGACAGATAGGGCAAATGGTAGATCAGGACTCGGCGGCCGATGCAGAAATTGATAGTGGTGATGAGCTTGATGGTGTTGATGCCGAGCTCATCTCCGGTCTCAACCTGCCTAAGCCGAAGCCCATGATGAGGGGCCGACTTTGGTTACGAGACAATTTGCATTAGTCGTAGTGACTGTGGTTTCACCAAAGATACAAACATTGTAGGCCTGTGAGGGGGTGTTATTCCCTTTCTTGGAATGTTTTTGCGCTGCATTGTTTGGGAATGCTAGTTCATCAAAAAGTGACAACGGAGGCGGTGTTATTCCATTGATCGGGTGGATCCTATATTCCCCCATAGTCGCAATACAATTCGAAAAACTCCGCTTGATTCTTCTGTTCCCCTTTTCTCGTTATTATTCTGATGTGGCCAAGTTTCGTTCGTGGTTGAGTGACGGACGTCTTGATCTTCGAACCGGTTGACTTGCATAAAAACTGGGTTGGAGTAGGCTCCGGCGATAGTCCTCCGACGCTCGCGTCAGTTCGATTCTTATGAAGAATAGGGAGATAATAAGAAGATGAAATGGATTGGCTTATATACCCTACTCACTTAAGGGCAAAAAAAATAGTCATTTTTTGAATTAAGGTTTGTTACTAGCTGGGAGCCACGTCATCGTACGACTCTACCACGCCATAAATGGTTTGATAGTACTCCCGCAAATGTTAGGGGATACTCTGACATTCAAAGATTATATTTGTATTTGGTATTTCCTAAAGACAAACAATGAGAGCAGCGCTATGAGCCCCATGACAATTTAGATGAGAGAACTAATTTCATCAATAGGAGAACATTGGCTTAACTCTAAATTTTGTAATGCACCGGCTCTCCTATAACAAGTGCACAAGAGAGAAATATTCTTACTTCTCGAATTCACCATCTCAAATCTAATTCTGAGATGAGGTGGTCTGGTCTAGTTCAGGAACTTCTGAGGACAAAGCCTCTTCTGAGATGAGGCATTATCATGCCACATCATCGTGGGATCATCATACATGTATTCAGTCATTCTTGAGAGAGTCGTCCGTTGAACTATTTCTTGAAAGAGTCGTCTGTTGAACTCAGGTCAAAAGAGTTCTTGAGATCTTGATTAGCGTGAAAATTGCTCGAAATTCATGTGTTTAATTCGCATAATTTTATAAAGTTTCGTTGCATTTGTACACTAAATTGACTAATTGCACTTGATTTGGAGAAAGCGTGTGATTTGCTATTTTTGTAGGAATTGAGGATTTTTGAAGAAAATCACGAAAAAATCAGACCAATGGATCAATAAATGAGTGAGTCACGTGAAAAATATCGAAGAGAGGGTCGAAACAAGATAAGAATCAAGCCAATCGAATCTTGGGATCAAAAGATATGAACCAAACAAGAGACAAACAAGAGCACGGCCGAGCGCAAGGTTCGAGCACACTGTGCTCGTCACAGGGAGTTGGGGAAAATCAGTGGCACGGCCGAGCCACGAAATGGAAAAGCAAGCAGCTGAATTTTTTTATCAGGTCCATGCACGGAAAGAAACAGCTGGGAATTTTAATGGATTTTGGGCCTAAGCCCATTCACCATCTCTAATTAAATTAATCCAGCCCATGAATTAAATTTAGAGGCCCCCATTTTAATATTTGCTTCAGCCAATTCATGAGCTAGAAGGAAGCGACGAAACAGGGCACAATACCATTGGGGAGAAACCCTCTCCTCCACACCATTCACTCACTCGATAGTTTGTCTCACATCATATATATATATATATATATATATATGCAAGAAATCTCAGGTTCTTGGATTACAAATACTCTAGTTGTTCCAAAATCTAGCTTCAATTAATCTTGGTAATTCTGATTCTTGGATTTCAAAAAAATGATAATTAAGACAAGATCTGAGACAAACTACTTTGACGAGAGATGCATTCGTGCCACAGCTTAACTTCTGAACCCGAATATGTGCACAAAGAAATAGTGGATGGTTTTGTTGAGATGGTCACAACCTATTAGAGACATAAGTATTCAAAGGAAGTGTATTGATTAAGTGAGTATTTCCAATTTTTTCAGATTTTTAGAGTTTTTAACTTTTGGTTTATTTTTTAGATTATTTTTAATTATAATGAGTTTTCAGTTGACTAACCTTAAGACCACTTTTGTCAACTTTTTTGCTTTTAGGACCAAAATTCAGAGTGATGGGACCAAAACCAAAGTGAATTTTTCTCAAAAAATAAACGATCAAAAATTCTCTTGGAATTGAAATAAGTGATTTTTAATTTTTTTTTTAAAAGAATGCATAATTTTATATTATAATTAAAAGATGTAAAACGATAAAGAAGAGACAGAATGGATAAGAAAAAAATTAAAAATTACATTTAGGAGGAGAGAGAGAAGAGGAATGAAAATTTTATTTAAAAAAAAAATCAAAACTACAGAAATTAAGAGTTTTAAGAAATGAGACTTTTGGACAAGCCACGTCACCAGAGTGGGATTCAAAAATAGTTTATATGGAAGATCATCCAGCTCGGTGACTTGTTGGAATGTAGAGTTCTTTTGTTTGGCTTCCATAGTCTTTGAAGGAGGGTAGTACTTCAATAGAAATCTTTTCTTCAACTCTTCCCACGTCCTCACTTCTCCTGCGGGAATGCTTGATTGTATCCAAGCTTTGGCTTTCCCCGACAATGTAAATGGAAATAGCCTCATCTTTTTAGCATCTTCCGACACTCCATTTTGCTTGAGAGTGTCGGCTATCTCCAAGAATTGAGCAAGATGTTCATTCGGGTCTTCCTCAAATCCTTCCTCCGTCCTTCCTTCAAATTATCTCTCCCTCAACATCCTTAATAAAGAGGCACTAATCTCGAAATTGTTTGCCTCCACCCTTGGTCTTGCCAACCCATCGTAATGCTCCCTAGGTTGAGGCTCAAAATATTCCCTCATTGGCCTTCCATGGTAAACACGTTGAGGCTCTTCCATATGTGGAAGAGGAGGGATGTATTCCTCTTGAATGTGTTGAGGTGGAGGATATTGGTAAGGTGGAGGGTAAGGGTGTTGAGGTGGTGGATATTGATGAGGTTGAGGTGGTGGATAGTAGGCTTGTTGTGGAGGTGGATAGGGGTAAGGATAGTATCCTTGATATGGAAGGTGATTTTGAGGTGGATTCGGATTATGGAGAATTGGTGGAGGATTTTGAGGTGGATTACCTCCTTGTTGATTCCCAACTTGGGGATTCTCTCTTTGAGGCTCATCATCTCCATTTGGTGGAAGATTCATCTCTTCAATGTTCTCCATCTCAAATGGTTCTTCTATGCCTCTTTGTCGATTCCTACTTCGATTCCTTCTTCTTGCGTGTGCCTCGATCTCAAGATCCAATGGTTCCAAATTTCCTCCACGAGATCTTGTGATCATACACCTATAAAAGACAGGTATCAAAGCCCACAAAGACGAACTAAAACAAAATAACAAAAAGAAATGTTACTATCAATAACACTCAACAAACTTTAAGTTTCACAAATAACACTCGCTTAAATCCCCGGCAGCGGCGCCATTGACTTGGATGTATTTTCGCACACTTTTTACAACTATACGATCCCCACAAGCGTATGGGTTCGTTAGTAGTACGATAAGTATACCAAGTAAAATTCCGTTCCAAGGACTTAATTGAGTGCTAGTGAATCCCTAAAGTTACAAGTAGGCATGCTATTGTAGTAACTAAATGATGTTGTTTGGATTTTCTGGAATAAGCACAAAAATAGTAAACTATATTAACTAAAGTAATAAGAACTAGTGACAAGAAATGACAATCTATCTAACTTTCTTTTGGTAAGGCAAGGGAAGGGTATTGCCTCGGGTGTTTCCGTTTTGTGAGCAATTAAGTGAACTAGTGAACCAATTACATGATTTTGCTACAAATTTTGGTCAAGCTAAAGGCTATCACATAAGTGTGCAAACCCCCTCGAAAGGCATAGGTAAACATTGTGCATTGATTAGCAATTATAGGATCTAACCAAATACCATAATCCCCTAAAATAGTGTTTCATAAGCACTTTCAACACGGTTACTAATGCTTATGAAACGCCCTCTCACCAAACTCCTAGACGACCTCTACTCGTTTAGTGTCTAAGGTTGTCGGTCTAGCCATTAACACCCCTCTCGGGTGAGCTAATTACTAATTAAGTTCTATTTAATTGATCAAAGCTCACACTCACACTCCCAATCATGCTACCCAACTCTCGTTGCAATAAACATAATCAAACATGCTTGCTAATAGGGTTGATCAACCAAATGAATCAATCAAAGTACAACTCTAGAAACATAAACACCAAAATTATAAGCTAATCATGCAATTAATCCACAATTACACTAAATTCTCATCAAAACATCCACACCCAAGGCAATTGAGGATTAGCCCATGGTTCTAGAAGAGAATCTCATGGCTACAACAACAAATAACATCAAACTCATAATAAAATAACAAGAGATTGAAGAAATTAAGAAAATACCAAATTGAATTGCAAAATAGAGTAATATCACCTTGATCATACGAATTTAGCTACAAAACGAGGTAATAGACGATGCCCGATGATAATCGTAGCTTGATTTGAAGTAAAAACCACTATTCTATCTAATCTATTGAAGAAATTAAACTAAAAATGAAGAACACCTACAACTATGTGAATGTGTGTGTGGAAAATGCTTCTAAAAAGAGTTCTCCTTTGGATTTTAAGAAAGGGAGTTTATATAGTGTTTGGGAAGGGTTTGAATGGCATAATTGCAAGTTGATCCCTCAAAAATGGAGAAAATACAAGTTTGGCACCGAAAATGGGGTGACTCGACCGAGTTGGGGTCACTCGGCCGAGTGGAACACTTAAGAAGTGTGTAGCAACTCTTTCTAGCCGAGACTCGGCCGAGTGAGGGTCACTCGGCCGAGTGGTCTTCAATTTCAGTAGCTACGACATTCAACCTTACTCGGCCGAGTTGGCTAACTCGGTCGAGTGCGTAGAGTGCAAAATTGCAGATTCGGCCGAGTAACCTTACTCGGTCGAGTGATGTCCGATTCCAGGAGCTACGCATTCAACCTTACTCGGCCGAGTTGGCTCACTCGGCCGAGTGCGCAGTAGAGTTCAAAGTTGCAGATTCGGCCGAGTTGACGCACTCGGCCGAGTTGCCTCTTCCCCTTCTCGTTCCATGCATAACTTTCACCTCGGATGTCGGATTGACTCGATTCCTTTGGCTAATCCACTCCGTTTTTCGAGACGAATCCAACCGTGCACTCCTCTTTCTGGTCCGATCACTTGTGGTATGTGTTTTGCTCCAAATTCCATCGTATTTCCTACACAATCGACAAAACACAACCTTTCTCTCATTTCAGCTTAAACAATCATATTCACTGTATAATTCAATGAAATCAACATCAAATGAGCTTCAAATATGCATCTAAATCGTGTAGATTCCACCCGAATCAACTCCCCCAAACTTAAAGTGTTGCTCGTCCTCGAGCAACGAAAGAATTACAACCTGAGGGTGAAATTTACAACTAGATGATCAATGAAAGATCCCACGTATCATATGACATGAAATGAATTCTTCTTCCTCAAGATACATTCTTAAAATGATCACAAGTTCAATATTGAAGATCCAACTCATTACTCACACATGCTCCACACACAATAACAAGTGATGGTGATGACAATATCAAGATGTTCAAGTTCAACTCCCTAGATATAGTGTTTTTCTCAAACACTCAAACAAATTAAGGACAATAAGCACTCATCAATCAAATCGTGCATTGCAATTGCCATAAGCTTGCCCAAGCTCTACCATCTTCCCACCACAAACATGTTCAACAATGAGATCAATAGGGCTTAACCAAGGACGTAACATTGGCTCTTTGGACGGGGTAAGATGAATATGGAAATAGTGACTCGTCTAGTGGAGAAAAAGATTTGTTTTTCAACAATTCAAGCTCATGCTCTTAAGGTTTACAAACATCATTCTCTCTTTTCATTGAATTTCTTCAAATGCATTCATCTCCTCATCCTTTTCTAGAAAATTTCTTTTCTTTTTAAGCTCTTGGGGCTCATTGTCCCTCTTTTCTTTCTCAATTATTTTCTTTTCACAACTTTGCCAATTTTCTCTTCAAACCAAAGGCACTAAAGCACATGTTTTACTACTTTCTTTTATTTCTCCACTAGATTTGGATATCAAAGGCTCAAAAGGCTAAGTGGTTAAACATTGTAGGTTGCCAATAGAATGGGAAATCAAGCTCAAACGGGCTAACTACGGAAGATTACTTTGGTTATTAGGAAATTTTTGGCTAAGTGACGTGTAGTACGAAAGATGGCCTACATCCTATCTCAAAGTATCACACAAGCATGATTTCAAGCAAGAACTTGGGCAAGTTCTAGAAAAGCAAGCAATGAATTGATTCACTCACAAATGAAATAAACCGGATTAATGCTCGGTTCAAAGCTCAACTCTCACCGGTTCATTAAAGACTCAAACATTCATCAATCACCACCACACATAACTCATTGTGCATGCAAAACATCCTTAGGCAACAAGATGACAACAACACAAACAACATGATTCATTACAATCATGTACACATTCAAGGAATCGAATTCACAACAAATCACTATCAAATGTGTCTCAATGATCATTAAAGCTCAAATTACACACATACACAAGAGTACACATTGGTGTCAATAGAAAATGTAAAAACGAACATACCCCCCCAAACTTTTTCATTGCAAAGCAATTAAAAGTTTGGAAAAATAGTGTTGCATTTATATTGACACCAAGTGCTAACTATACAAATCTACACACATGGGCCACTATCCCAACAATTAACACTGAGAGTAGCTAAGCAATCAATATTATGAACAAGAATATAAATTCCACTACCCCTCCAAACTTAGTAATTGCTATGCAATTCCTAAGTTTGGAGTGGGCGTACCTCTCACGATTGCTATAGCTACACCTTTTTCGAAGCTCAAAGTTCCACTTTCGATCTCCAATCGTCCATTCGATCCAAGCTTCTCCAACTAACATCAAAACTCACAAACACATCAAACTAAACTAACAAAGCAAATAAAATGAGCAAGAAATGAAATAAAGCAAGTAAAAATGGGTTGCCTCCCATTTAGCGCTAGGTTTAACGTCCTATGCCGGACGGAACTTAATAAGTTCATACTTCTCTTTCTTTGAATTGAGGATGATAGTACTTGACATTGTGCTCATCGGTGATGAACACTTCATCCTCCTCACTTTCCAACGCAATGCCTCCTCCATAGACCAATTTCTTCATGACCAACATTTTCCGTTCCTTGATCTTCATCTTTCCAAGGACTTCCATCACTCCCAAGGTGCCCCATACCACCTTATCTCCAATTTCAAAACCCTTTTCGATCTTTCTCTCCTTTAAACTCTTCCTTTTCCTTTCTTCATCTTCACTATCCTCAAGGAACTTATCAAAACTCTTCTCCTTGTAAAACTCCCCCAAACTTGAGTTTTGCTCAAGTTTGGGAGTTTGCTTCAATTTGTTATCATCTCCCGGATATTTCAATGGGACTTTTGGTAATGGCTCTTTCACATAAATGTCACATTCTTGGATGGAGGGAGATTCCTTCTTTCTTGGGGGGCTCTCAATTGAGTTATTCTTGGAGAAAATCACTTTCTCTCCATTCACCTCCAATGTTACCTCTCATTTTTCTCAAATCGATGTTTGCTCCCCCCGTGGCAAGAAACGGCCTCCCAAGAATCAATGGGATATTTGCATCTTCTTTCATATCTAACACCACGAAGTCGGCCGGAATGATGAACTTGTCAATCTTCACCAATACATCTTCAATGATCCCTTTAGGATATGTGATTGAACGATCCGCCAATTGAAGAGTAATTGGTGTGGGCACTACTTCTCCAAGTCCCAAACGCTTGAAGATTGAAAGTGGCATCAAATTGATGCTAGCTCCTAAATCACAAAGAGCTTTCATCATGGGACCATCACCAATCTCACATGGGAGAGTGAAACTACCCGGATCCTTGAGCTTTTCGGGAGGAGTTCGTTGAAGGATAGCACTACACTCTTTGGTCAACTTGATCTTCTCATCATCCACTAGTTTCTTTTTGTTTGTTATTGCATCCTTTAGAAACTTCATGTAATGAGGTATTTTCTCTAAAGCATCCGAAAGTGGAAGATCAATGTGGATTTTCTTGAAGATATCCAAAAACTTCCCAAACTTCTCATCCATTTTCTTCATGTATCTTCCCGGGTATGGAAGTGGTTCATATGTAATGGGCACCCCCCATCTATCACAAGGTACCTCAATCTTCTTCTTTTTCAAATCTTTAGCAATTCTCCACTTTGGAATTCTTAGAGCAACCTTTCCACTTCCAACTTTTTCTATCCTATTCTTTTCCTCTTCCTCCCTTTCTTTTGCCTTCAACACTTCACCCTCTTCCAATTCAATTGAAGAAACTCCATAATGTTCACCACTTGAAATTGTAATAGCATTACAATGCTCACGTGGGTTTACCTCGGTGTTTGAGGGCAATTTATCCTTTGTATGTTGAGATCCAATGGAAGTTGCCAATTGTCCCATTTGAAATTCCATCAATTTTTGATTACTCATGAGTTGGGCAAGCATTGAGTCAGTGGATTTTTGGTTACTCATGAGTTGGGCAAGCATTGAGTCGGTAGATTTTTGGTTACTCATGAGTTGGGCAAGGATGGAGTCGGATGCTTCGGATTTCTTCTCACTTGTCTCCATTCTCTTCATGAGGAGTGCAAGAAGCTCATCCGTGGAGGATTTCCCTTCTCCACTTGGAAGTTTTGCACCGGGATCAAATCCGGGAGGATATTGAATAACACCCTTTGATTGGAATATGATAAGTTTTCATTCCTCCAAAAATTCGAGTTTTGAGGAGCTTGGTATTGAGGGGATGGTCCCCCTTGTCCTCGAGATGATGAAGATTGCCCTTGGAATCGGTTTTGAGGAGGATCTTGATATCCTTGACCGCGATTTTGATATGGTGGTTGACCTTGATATTGTCGATTCCCTTGAAAATTTTGTGGGTATCCTTGTTGACCCATGTATTGCACATCCTCCATAGGTCCCATTTGAAGATTCTCTTTCCCAAAGGATAAATGATTATTTCTTGTTTGAGATAAAACATTCACCTTTTCAATGAGTGTAGTCGTCATTGCTTTTATGCTATCATTAGCATCCACTTGGGCTACCCGATTTTGTGCTCCACGGTCTACTCTCATCTTGAAAGTATTGCTTGATATCCCTTCTATTATGTCATTGATCTCCTCCACCGATTTCATCCAAATTGAACCCCCCGCACAAGCATCAATGTGGTGTTGATCTTCCAACGAACCAACATGTTGTTTGTTCTATTGGGAAACCATGATGGGGGCATGTGATGAGAAGATTCGTAAATCTTTCCCATGCCTCTTTCATTCCCTCCGTTGGAACTTGTTGGAATGTAGAGATCTTTTGTTTGGCTTCCATAGTCTTTGAAGGAGGGTAGTACTTCAATAGAAATCTTTTCTTCCACTCTTCCCACGTCCTCACTTCTCCTTCGGGAATGTTTGATTGTATCCAAGCTTTGGCTTTCCCCGACAATGTAAATGGAAATAGCCTCATCTTTTTAGCATCTTCCGACACTCCATTTTGCTTGAGAGTGTCGGCTATCTCCAAGAATTGAGCAAGATGTTCATTCGGGTCTTCCTCAAATCCTTCCTCCGTCCTTCCTTCAAATTATCTCTCCCTCAACATCCTTAATAAAGAGGCACTAATTTCGAAATTGTTTGTCTCCACCCTTGGTCTTGCCAACCCATCGTAATGCTCCCTAGGTTGAGGCTCAAAATATTCCCTCATTGGCCTTCCATGGTAAACACGTTGAGGCTCTTCCATATGTGGAAGAGGAGGGATGTATTCCTCTTGAATGTGTTGAGGTGGAGGATATTGGTAAGGTGGAGGGTAAGGGTGTTGAGGTGGTGGATATTGATGAGGTTGAGGTGGTGGATAGTAGGCTTGTTGTGGAGGTGGATAGGGGTAAGGATAGTATCCTTGATATGGAAGGTGATTTTGAGGTGGATTCGGATTATGGAGAATTGGTGGAGGATTTTGAGGTGGATTACCTCCTTGTTGATTCCCAACTTGGGGATTCTCTCTTTGAGGCTCATCATCTCCATTTGGTGGAAGATTCATCTCTTCAATGTTCTCCATCTCAAATGGTTCTTCTATGACTCTTTGTCGATTCCTACTTCGATTCCTTCTTCTTGCGTGTGCCTCGATCTCAAGATCCAATGGTTCCAAATTTCCTCCACGAGATCTTGTGATCATACACCTATAAAAGACAGGTATCAAAGCCCACAAAGACGAACTAAAACAAAATAACAAAAAGAAATGTTACTATCAATAACACTCAACAAACTTTAAGTTTCACAAATAACACTCGCTTAAATCCCCGGCAGCGGCGCCATTGACTTGGATGTATTTTTGCACACTTTTTACAACTATACGATCCCCACAAGCGTATGGGTTCGTTAGTAGTACGATAAGTATACCAAGTAAAATTTCGTTCCAAGGACTTAATTGAGTGCTAGTGAATCCCTAAAGTTACAAGTAGGCATGCTATTGTAGTAACTAAATGATGTTGTTTGGATTTTCGGGAATAAGCACAAAAATAGTAAACTATATTAACTAAAGTAATAAGAACTAGTGACAAGAAATGACAATCTATCTAACTTTCTTTTGGAAAGTGCAAGGGAAGGGTATTGCCTCGGGTGTTTCCGTTTTGTGAGCAATTAAGTGAACTAGTGAACCAATTACATGATTTTGCTACAAATTTTGGTCAAGCTAAAGGCTATCACATAAGTGTGCAAACCCCCTCGAAAGGCATAGGTAAACATCGTGCATTGATTAGCAATTATAGGATCTAACCAAATACCATAATCCCCTAAGATAGTGTTTCATAATCACTTTCAACACGGTTACTAATGCTTATGAAACTCCCTCTCACCAAACTCCTAGACGACCTCTACTCGTTTAGTGTCTAAGGTTGTCGGTCTAGCCATTAACACCCCTCTCGGGTGAGCTAATTACTAATTAACTTCTATTTAATTGATCAAAGCTCACACTCACACTCCCAATCATGCTACCCAACTCTCGTTGCAATAAACATAATCAAACATGCTTGCTAATAGGGTTGATCAACCAAATGAATCAATCAAAGTACAACTCTAGAAACATAAACACCAAAATTATAAGCTAATCATGCAATTAATCCACAATTACACTAAATTCTCATCAAAACATCCACACCCAAGGCAATTGAGGATTAGCCCATGGTTCTAGAAGAGAATCCCATGGCTAAAACAACAAATAACATCAAACTCATAATAAAATAACAAGAGATTGAAGAAATTAAGAAAATACCAAATTGAATTGCAAAATAGAGTAATATCACCTTGATCATACGAATTTAGCTACAAAACGAGGTAATAGACGATGCCCGATGATAATCGTAGCTTGATTTGAAGTAAAAACCACTATTCTATCTAATCTATTGAAGAAATTAAACTAAAAATGAAGAACACCTACAACTATGTGAATGTGTGTGTGGAAAATGCTTCTAAAAAGAGTTCTCCTTTGGATTTTAAGAAAGGGAGTTTATATAGTGTTTGGGAAGGGTTTGAATGGCATAATTGCAAGTTGATCCCTCAAAAATGGAGAAAATACAAGTTTGGCACCGAAAATGGGGTGACTCGACCGAGTTGGGGTCACTCGGCCGAGTGGAACACTTAAGAAGCGTGTAGCAACTCTTTCTAGCCGAGACTCGGCCGAGTGGTCTTCAATTTCAGTAGCTACGGCATTCAACCTTACTCGGCCGAGTTGGCTCACTCGGCCGAGTGCGCAGTAGAGTGCAAAATTGCAGATTCGGCCGAGTAACCTTACTCGGTCGAGTGATGTCCGATTCCAGGAGCTACGCATTCAACCTTACTCGGCCGAGTTGGCTCACTCGGCCGAGTGCGCAGTAGAGTTCAAAGTTGCAGATTCGGTCGAGTTGACGCACTCGGCCGAGTTGCCTCTTCCCCTTCTCGTTCCATGCATAACTTTCGCCTCGGATGTCGGATTGACTCGATTCCTTTAGCTAATCCACTCCGTTTTTCGAGACGAATCCAACCGTGCACTGCTCTTTCTGGTCCGATCACTTGTGGTATGTGTTTTGCTCCAAATTCCGTCGTATTTCATACACAATCGACAAAACACAACCTTTCTCTCATTTCGGCTTAAAAAATCATATTCACTGTATAATTCAATGAAATCAACATCAAATGAGCTTCAAATATGCATCTAAATCGTGTAGATTCCACCCGAATCAAATCCCCCAAACTTAAAGTGTTGCTCGTCCTCGAGCAACGAAAGAATTACAACATGAGGGTGAAATTTACAACTAGATGATCAATGAAAGATCCCACGTATCATATGACATGAAATGAATTCTTCTTCCTCAAGATACATTCTTAAAATGATCACAAGTTCAATATTGAAGATCCAACTCATTACTCACACATGCTCCACACACAATAACAAAGTCGAGTCAAGGGAAACCCTTTTCCCGCAGAACAGAATACGCCCAAGTATTGCTCAACTGGTTCGGCGTTCTATTCTCAAAGGTAAAACGACTTTCTACTTCGTCTACAGTACAACCATAACTTGAACGAATTTTAGGCAATATATATTAACTAACTACTTCCCCTCTAGCATAAGGATTCGTAGTAGTAATGGAAGTATTCGACCTAGGAGGTGGGTTTGTGTAATGGATCCATAGAGTTTTGTGTCGTCATAACTAATGTAACTATGGTTTCGGGTTTTGGGATTTCTAAAATAAAGCTAAGTTACTACCAAACTTCAAGAAATTAAATCAAACACCAACCTAGAACTAACAAGTAATTTAAACTACTAAAAGTAAGCAAATGACAAATAAGAGAAATTACAACAACGAGAAGGAAAATTACTATCAAAGTAAGAAATTGACAAACAAAACAAAGAACAACTACAAATATAATTCGAAGAAGTGCAAAGGTGAGAGAATACTTCGGGTGTTCTCCACCTAGTGAAATTAAGAGGAAATGGTTAATGCTTCAATTAAGTTTTGCTAAGAGCACCTAAATGCTAGGATGAAAATCATTTCCCTTCGTGTAATATAGCCTTAATTCTAATGTGTTCCCAAACCCGGTAATAAGGTTTTCTTCCTAATCCTCACCAACTACTCAAACAACCATTCAAATAATTAATGTCATTTAATGGGGTTCTAATACGATTAACTCTCTCTTGATGAATTAAAAGTATAACTAACACATTTGAATACCAACAACTCATACCATAAATATAAACATGTCCATATAACTCCCATCTACGCTAAACATGCATCTAAATATGGATTAATAGAAATCAATATACAAAGTACCAACAATACCCAATAAAAGAAGCAATAAACCTAATATCAACCATAACAAAGCTCAATCAATTCCAAACTTAATATTCACATGGTTTTAGAACACCCAAAGCATAAATAAACTTAGCCCATGGTGTTTTGAGAAACACCCATGGCCAAAACAACACAAAAGAATGAAATAAACATGAAACTTGTGATTAAATAGCAAAAAAGAGTGCTTTGAAGTCACCTTGATGTTTCTTTTAATACCCAAGCTATTACAAAAGAGCTTAACCTTAATCTTCAAAAACCGAAGCTAAATATTTAACTTGGAAGCTAATCTATGAATTAAATGAGCAATAAATGCTAAAATATGCTAAGAGATGAACTAGGGTTTGAGTTTTGCAATAAAAATGAGGCCAAAAGCTCCTTTACAAACTGAGTTTGAAGCTATTTAAAGTTTCCAAGAGTCTGTGAGACAAAAATTAGCATTTGGGTCCTTGAAGTTCTTCAAAATTCGCAAATTTCCACAAAAAACGTAAGTTCAAACGGTCAACCGAGTGACTCCAAACGATCGGCCGAGTGAAATTGAAAATCAGAACCAAACTGGGTTCCAAATCCCAAACGGGTGCCAGTGTGGGCTCACTCGACCGCCAGTGTGAAATCAATTCACTCGACCGCCAGTGTGGGCTCACTCGACTGCCAGTGTGATATTAGTTCAGTCGGCCACCAGTGTGAGGTCACTTGGACGCCAGTGTGAGATTAGTTCACTCGGCTGCCAGTGTGAGGCCACTCGGCCGCCAGTGTGAGATAAGTTTCCTCGAATTTTTCTGTAACTCGACCTCACTCGGCCGCTAGTGTGGGCTCACTCGGCCGCCAGTGTGTTTTCTGCGTGTTGGACTTTTTCTTCTCTTTTTCTCGGCTTTCCTTGCTCATCCTCCAACCGAACTTCAATTCCATGTGCCAATGCTCATTTTTCCTCTAAAATTGACCATTTCACCTTGTTTCCTACAGTTTGAACACATTTCTTGACAACAAGGTTAGTGACACAATTTCTATCAATTACGCCCAAAAGATCACATCAAAATGCTACAATAATATAGCGAAAATGAGCGCAAATACGAGCAATCTCACACCCAATCAACCCCCCCAAACTTAGAGATTTGCTTGTCCCCAAACAAACAAAAAGAAAAATAAAGGAGGGTGATTGTGAAGGATTTGTGAATGGATACAATGCATAGTATAGGCATGATCAAGCAATCCCTCCTATGAATGGTTCATCAACATATGCAATTTTTCTACCACTTTCAAGACAAAATGTGATCCAAGCAAAGACAAATTCAACACTTGATTCTCCACTCTCTCAAGAAGTGTTTTTCTCAACACATAAGTGTATATGGGCATGTAGACTCTCAAATGTCAATCCACAAAAAACACAAAAACCATAGACTTTCTCTTCAACTCAATTCTCTACCAATTATTTAGGCATCAATCGTCAATCAAGGAGGTCTTTCACGGGTTGTGATGTAGGCTCTTTAGAATGGGTGGGATAAATTTGAAATTAGTGACTCATTCAACTTGTAGAGCAACAAATGTTGGTATTTCTCTGGTTTTTCATTCAACTCTCACACAACATTTGCTCTCTTTCTTTTCTTTTCACTCAAAATGAACTCCACCCCTCTTTTTTCTTTTTTTCTTTTCACAATGACTTGAACGAATTTTAGTCTATATATTTTGACTAACTACTTCCCCTCAAGCATAAGGGATCGTAGTAGTATGCACGTAAGTATTTCGACCAAGTAGTATCGAACCATGGGAGGTGGGCTAGTGCAATGGATCCCTAGAGTTGTATGTCGTCATAACTAATGTAGCTACGATTTCGGGAGTTGGATGCAAAACTAAAGCTAAATAATAATCTAAACACAATAAATTAAACTAAACACAATCCTAATAAGTAAAATTAACTACTAAATTAAGAAAATGAGAAAATGACAATTAAAGTAAAGAACAACTACGAATCTAAATTCGGAGAAGTGCAAAGGTTGGGAATGCTTCGGGTGTTCTCTACCTAGTGAAATCGAGTGAGATTGTTTATACCGTGTCTATGCTTCAATTTGGACTTGCTAAGAGCATCAAGATGCTAGGATGAAAATCTTTTCCCTTCGGGTACTATAGCCTTACGTCTAAGGTGTTCCCAAACCCGGTAATACGACCTCTTCCTAATCCTCACCAACTACCCAAATAACCATTCAAGTAATTAATGTCTCTTAATGAGGTTCTAATACAATTAACTCTCTCTCGACGAATTAAAAGTATAATAAACGCATTTGCATACCAACAACTCACACCATAAATGTAAACATGTCCATGTAACTCTCGTCTACGCTAAACATGCATCTAAATATGGATTAATAGAAGTTAATACACAAAGCACCAATAAAACTCAATAAGAGAAGCAACAATCCAAATAGTAACAATAACCAAAGCATAAACAATTCACACATTCAATATTCACATGGTTTCAAACAACCAAAGCATAAAAAACTTAGCCCATGGTGTTTGAGAAAACATCCATGGCTAAAACAACAAAATAAAACATGAAAATGAAATTTACCAAACAAAACTTAAATAAAAGAAAAATAGCACCTTGAGAGTCTTGAAATTCTTCAATTCTTACATGAAAATGAAATACTCAAATGATTCTAAACTAAAAAGCATAAAAACTATCTAATGGTGTTTGAGGAGAGAAGCTCCTCAAACCTAAACTATCCCATGTTGAATGTGAAAATATGAGTTCTTGGTTGTGTGGGGAATGAATTCTAGGGCTCCAAAATCTGATTGTGGGTGCTTTTTATAGTTGGGAAGAGTGTTGGAGACGAAATTTGCACTTAGGCCCTTGAAATCCTTTAAAATTCTCGAATTTTCGCGCAGAAACGGGCTCAAACGGTCGACCGAGTGACCTCAAACGGTCGACCGAGTGAGATGGAAGTCCAGAAACTGACCTGGAAGCAGATTTCACTCGGTCAATCGAGTGGGTTGACTCGGCTGCCCGAGTGAAATCTGTTACAGTTTCACACTTTCTTGTTTCGATCATATCTTGAGCTCCCGACCTCCGATTGACTTGATTCTTTTTTTCATTCCACTCATTTTTTCGAGACGCATCCAATGGTACAATTATCTTCTTGACTTCATGAATTCTCAGACACGTATTTTGCTTCCAAATAAGTTCAATTTACCTAAAAAATAGCAAAACACATACCTTTCTCATTTCAAGTGCAATTAGTCAATTTAGTGTGAATAATGCAACAAAACCCTCAAAATTATGTAAAATAAACACATGAATTTCAAGCAATTTTCACACTAATCAACCCCCCCAAACTTAAAGTGTTGCTCGTCCCCGAGCAACGAAAGAAATATAGAACAAGTGGGAGGATTGCGAAGAAATTCAATCAAAATTGAATGAGTGATTGTCTACTTTCCTCAATCTAGTCAAGCCAAGAAGTACAAAAATCCACAAACAAGTTCACAAGTTATGCTCAAATCAATGCAAGATTAAGTGCTCAATTCACAATTTCCTCACAAGTAAGTGTATCTCTCATCACTCAAAGTGTATATCAAGGAAATGTATGCTCTCAAAATCAAATCACACAAATGCACCACCATATGCTTGCCAAATGTCTAAGTTCTCCACCACATGAAAGTGTTCAATCAATGAATCAATAAGGACTTCACATTTGGTTGTAATGTAGGCTTTTTGGTTAAGTTAGGGAAGATTTGGATAAAGTGACTCATAAACTAATGGAGCAAGAAGGAAAGTTGCAATTGATCAAGTTGCAACTCAAAGTTCTCTATCTCACATAATTTACTTACTTCTTTTCTTTTTAAGAACATTCTTCACCACCAACCAACCAACACTTTTGAATTGAAGCTCTACCAAATTTTTGTGCACAAGAGAGTTTTCTTTTTCGATTTTTCTTTTCTCATCAACTCAATCATTTTTTTTTTTTGCACAACTCACAATTCATCTTTTTTCTCTTTTTTTTCTTTTCACTTTTCAACCAAACAAATCCACCAAGTTCACATTTCACCTCAATTCAACCACATTTGTCAATATTCAAGCTCCACTAGTTCATAGGAAAATTTAGGCTCACAAAAGATAGACAAATAGGCTAAATTTGTAGGTTGCCAAAGAATATAGGTCAATAGGCTCAAAGTGGCTAACTACGGAAACATTTCATTTGGTATGGAAAATTTGGTCAAGTGACTATTCAAAACAAAGATGGCCTTATATCACTTCCAAAGATTTCACACAAATAGTAGCCTCAAACAAGACAATTGGCAAGTTCTAGAGCACACAAGCATTAATGATACTCACATGAAGGAAAATAGACCATAATATATGAAAGTCTAAGGCTCTAAAGCTCACGGGCTTGTCTAATCATGAATCAAAAGCACCAAACCAAGCACAAATTTTCACAAAATCAAGTGAACAAGCAAGCATCAATCAATACCAACAAGCTCAACCAAATCTCAAAAACTAACAATCACCATCAATTACGCCTCAAATACCAACAATCCACAATATAATCAATCACCAAAACTAGGAACAACGGTGCAATATAAATGAAGGAAACACATGAAACCCCCCTAAACTTAAATGAAACTCTAGTTGAATGCAAAGTTTGAGAATGAGTGTGTTACCTTAGAATTTGTCCCTTGAACCTTTAGCACCAAAGCACCACTACCCTTGAGCTCCACCATGCATATCTCTCATCCTTGACCACCAACACAACACTCAACCTACAAAACAAAAACTAAACAAAAGATCAAACAAGCTACAAATCTAAAAATAAAAGAAAGCAATAAAGAATGGGTTGCCTCCCATTTAGCGCTAAGTTTAACGTCTTCAAGCCGGACGGAAATTAATGTGCTCATCGAAAAGGCCATGGATATCGAGCCTCCTTCCCATTGTATTTCAATTTTTTGGCCTCAAAGTCAAGGAGACTCTTATGAATAGTAGGCCAACCGCTTGTCTCTTTCTCCATCATTTCTTTCAAAGCTTTTCCTCTTTGCTCAAGAATACCAATACCCAACCACTTCTCAACTTCCTTCTTTGAGTCAAAGTGATTAAGAGGCAAAATGAAATCAATAGAAGCATCAATATCAAATAAAGTGCAAATTGAAGAGTTTAAAGGTTTAGAAATGCTCATTTTGCTCTCCAACTCATCTTGTGATGCTTCTTGATTTTCTTGTTCCTTGTAGCTCATGTCCATCAAAGGACATTCCTCTTTGCCATCTTCAATCACCATTAAGCTCCTTCTCATGCTCATGTCTTCAAGTGGATATCTCTTTGCATCCATTCTCTCCTTCATGTGTGCAATGAGGAGCTTTTCGGTAGTAGTCCTACCCTGTGGCCAAAACTCATTGATTTCCCACTCTTGATAATGAGAATGAGAAGGAGTTTGTTGCATTTGATAATCGTACTCAAAGCTCCTCTCACTATCACACCAATTTCCTTCCGAAGCTCCATGGAATTCAAATCTATCTCGTGGATCACTTTCTTGATCATAATGCATATCCATGTAGACCGGGGCCATCTCTTGAAAAGTGGGTGCATTATTGTTACTCCAATCTTGATAATATGAGGGAACTTGTTGGATTTGATAATTATAATCAAAGTTCCTCCAATTATCGTAGGCCATATCTTCATGTTGTGGAGGATAAATCATACCATGTGGATCATAACATTGATTCCACGGGTATTGATTATATCCATCCATCTAGTCGATAAAGTTCACACCTACAAAAGATCAAAGTATCAAAATTCTCAAAATAATAAGAAAACAAAATAAAGCAAGTAATGTAGCTAACACTAGTACTCAACTAACTCTAAGTCCCACTTAAAGCACTACGTCACCTCCCCGGCAGCGGCGCCATTGACTTGAACGAATTTTAGTCTATATATTTTGACTAACTACTTCCCCTCAAGCATAAGGGATCGTAGTAGTATGCACGTAAGTATTTCGACCAAGTAGTATCGAACCATGGGAGGTGGGCTAGTGCAATGGATCCCTAGAGTTGTATGTCGTCATAACTAATGTAGCTACGATTTCGGGAGTTGGATGCAAAACTAAAGCTAAATAATAATCTAAAGACAATAAATTAAACTAAACACAATCCTAATAAGTAAAATTAACTACTAAATTAAGAAAATGAGAAAATGACAATTAAAGTAAAGAACAACTACGAATCTAAATTCGGAGAAGTGCAAAGGTTGGGAATGCTTCGGGTGTTCTCTACCTAGTGAAATCGAGTGGGATTGTTTATACCGTGTCTATGCTTCAATTTGGACTTGCTAAGAGCATCAAGATGCTAGGATGAAAATCTTTTCCCTTCGGGTACTATAGCCTTACGTCTAAGGTGTTCCCAAACCCGGTAATACGACCTCTTCCTAATCCTCACCAACTACCCAAATAACCATTCAAGTAATTAATGTCTCTTAATGAGGTTCTAATACAATTAACTCTCTCTCGACGAATTAAAAGTATAATAAACGCATTTGCATACCAACAACTCACACCATAAATGTAAACATGTCCATGTAACTCTCGTCTACGCTAAACATGCATCTAAATATGGATTAATAGAAGTTAATACACAAAGCACCAATAAAACTCAATAAGAGAAGCAACAATCCAAATAGTAACAATAACCAAAGCATAAACAATTCACACATTCAATATTCACATGGTTTCAAACAACCAAAGCATAAAAAACTTAGCCCATGGTGTTTGAGAAAACATCCATGGCTAAAACAACAAAATAAAACATGAAAATGAAATTTACCAAACAAAACTTAAATAAAAGAAAAATAGCACCTTGAGAGTCTTGAAATTCTTCAATTCTTACATGAAAATGAAATACTCAAATGATTCTAAACTAAAAAGCATAAAAACTACATGATTCTTTTTTTCATTCCACTCATTTTTTCATTCCACTCATTTTCATTCCACTCATTTTTTTCATTCCACTCATTCCACTCCCGACCTCCGATTGACTTGATTCTTTTTTTCATTCCACTCATTTTTTCGAGACGCATCCAATGGTACAATTATCTTCTTGACTTCATGAATTCTCAGACACGTATTTTGCTTCCAAATAAGTTCAATTTACCTAAAAAATAGCAAAACACATACCTTTCTCATTTCAAGTGCAATTAGTCAATTTAGTGTGAATAATGCAACAAAACCCTCAAAATTATGTAAAATAAACACATGAATTTCAAGCAATTTTCACACTAATCACACAACATATTGTGATTTGAGCTTTTGGGACTTTTGTTTCCCCTTTATTTTTCACATTAAGCACAAGCTCGTTAGCTCTTCTTTTTATTTTCAACCCTTTTCTTTTTCACCTTTCTTCTCTCTTGAATTCACTTTGATCAATACAAATCCACTCACTTCAATTCCCTCACCATTTCAACCAATATTGAAGCTCTACAAATGATTAGGACAATTAGGCTCAAAAGATGTGGTTTCATGGTGACATTTTGTAGCTTGCCAAAGAAAATTGGTTTTACGGCTCAACGTGGCTAACTACGAAAATATATCTTTTGGTGGGATTTATTTGGCCAACTGACTCAAATTCAAAGAAATGCCTCCTATCATTTTTGACAATTTCCTCCTAAATCAAGTGTCAAACAAGTCAAAGAGCAAGTTCTAGCATGCATAATTCATGGATGACTCACTCAAGAAAAATTGAACCGGAATGATATTTCGATTCAAGAAGGCTCAAGTCTCTCCGACTCGATGTGGTAAACTCAAGTGTTTTCCTAAGCTTGACCCATCACACAAAATGCAATCAAATGATAGAGCCATACATGCATCGATTCCCGACTCATCAAGAAACATAACAAGATCACCTAAAGTAAACTCATGTATCCATCAAAAAATTCTCCAAATAAAAAAAATCTTGCCCCTAATTCATGTAAATTATGCAATGTAGCTCTCAAAACGACCCAAAAAAATTCAATATAATCAACAAAGTGTTCAACCAAGGAATGTCGAACCATTCGACGATGACCATGAAGAAGATTCTAGAAACTTATCAAGGGTTTGATGGCCTCAAAACAGTGGTGGATGTTGGTGGAGGGATTGGAGCATCACTCAATATGATTGTTTCTAAGTATCCATCAATTAATGGCATTAATTTTGATTTGCCCCATGTTATTCAAGATGCTCCATCTTATTCAGGTTAGTTTTTTTCTCTTCTTTTCTTATAGTAACAAAGTGTTTTTTTTTTTTTTTTAACGAGTTATAATTGAGTTTATTTTGTTGATCGGGTATGCAGGAGTTGAGCATGTTGGTGGAGACATGTTTGTGAGTGTGCCCAAAGGCGATGCTATCTTCATGAAGGTAATTAAATTCAAATTGTGCACACACCAAATTACTGAAAGACTGTGGATATGCCATAGAATATCCGGTTCCTAATGATGGTTCACTTGTTGATTTTTTTTTTATTTTTTCAGTGGATATGCCATGATTGGAGTGATGAACATTGCATCAAATTCTTAAAAAATTGCTATGAAGCCCTTCCACAAAATGGGAAAGTAATATTAGCAGAGTGTGTTATTCTGGAAGAACCAGACACTGGGCTTGCCACTAAAAATGTGGTCCATCTTGATGTAATAATGTTGGCCCATAACCCTGGTGGTAAAGAAAGGACAGAAAAGGAATTTCACAACGTGGCTAAGGCTGTTGGCTTTAAAGATTCACGTAAAGCTTGTTGTGCTTACAATACTTGGATCATTGAGTTGCTCAAGTAAACAAAATCATTATAACATAGTACTTCCTCCGTCCCGGAAGAACTTTCACATGTAGATGTTAAGAAAGTATAACAATGAATGAAGTTTTTAGGGGTAATTTTGTAAAACTTTACGTATAAAGTAAAGAAATGTGTTGACTTTTGTGTATGTGTGGAGAAAAAATAATGACATTTGCGATTATCAGGAACAAAAATCAAGTTCGATTCACTGACTGCACTCAATTGTAGCTAGCCTAAAAGATAGAACTGCTCGATTTCTTCGAAGCTGATCCCTCTGGAACAAAGAAAGGCCTCAACAAGGCCCCACATTAAAGCTCTCATGTCTTCTAAAAATCAGTTGAGTTTTTGCGAGTTCCTCTTTTAGTTCATCTCCCATAAGATCAGGCTTCTCGATCCTCACTTGAGTCATAAGAAATATCGAAAGGGTTCCGCTTTTGTAACGGAACAAAAGATGCTGAACCATGAATCAGAGGTAGCACTAAATTATCATAGTATCATGAGCATGATCGAATGAACTATTAGGTCTTCTTGTTGAAATGAGCACAATATCGAAAGGAAGATCGACACTGTCCACATCGATCAAGTTCTTATCTACAAAAATCCTTGTTCTACTCCTCAAAATTAGATTCTCCAAACGATGGTTTCTTTCAATCCCGGAGCTTCCTAGATCTATGAGATTCTTCTGGTCCTTTTCAGTCCTTGCAATGACAGATTTACTCTCATCTTTCTTGTTTCCTTCTTCATCGTACTTAGGCGGGCTTTCGTATTCATCTTCCACCAAACTTAGTGGACCGACTCCATTAAACTTACGGAATTCAAGTCGAACTCCCTTCGATCAATGATCTTGTGGTGTCTCAGTCCTTCTACTGAAAACTGACTTTTCTGATTCAGTTTTGAGGCCAATTAGTCTACTACTATTAATATTAATTGTGACGGGTCAATCTAAAATCTTATTTATAAGCAATTACTGTGATCAAGCTTCATTTCTTACTTTCCCTGTTCTCCCATACTTAATTCCATATTTCTTATCTTCTATCTATCTTGGATAAGGTTCCATCATAAAGATAACACGTATGAATTCACCATTCCAGTTCAACGTTATGATCAGCAGAATCAGCTACCCCTGTCCCAGCATCAACAACAATGTAACCAAAATTTGAAATTTTATGTACAAAATTGAAGAACAAGGTTTTGTTATTACAATACTAATCTTCATCAGAGTCAAATTGATCGTCTTCTTAATATTCTATCGTACGCCTTTTTGATCTTCTTCAATATCTAAGTCTACATGATCGTCTTCTTGATCTTCTTCAATATCTATGTCAACTTGATAGTCTTCTTAGAGGGTGTTTGGCTCAGCTTATAAGCTACTTAAAACAGCTTATAAGTTGTTTAAGAGCTTATAAGCTTTGTAAATGTGTTTGGCAATTTTTTTTTTAAACATCTTATAAGTTGTATAAATAAGCTACTTGAAGCTTATAAGCTCCAAAATAAAAAGTAGGACAACCCCAACTTATTTTTTAGAAACTTATAAGATATATGTAAATTACAAAAATATCCCTAATACTTTTAATTATTTACATGAATATTAATACAAAAAATAACAATTTCATTAATCATAATTTTTTTATTTTCTCTCTCCTCTCTCTCTCTCTCCCCTCACGATCTCTCTCCCCATTTTCTCCCTTCTCTGTCGCGATGCTTCTCTCTCAAAACCCTTATCCCCAATCGCACGGTCTCTCTCCACCCTAATCGAACGAGAGAATTGCAGGAGAAGATTTGGATCTCCACATCTCCTCCCTAATCGCAAGAGAAGATTTGATCATTGGTAAGTTTTTTTTTTTTTTTTTGATAGGTGAATATTGATATTTTTACAATTTGATTCGTGTGTAAAAATCTGTTCATATTGAATATTTTACAAAACTACATAACTGAGGGAGTTTATGTAATGGGAATAGTGAAGGAGATATTGTGTATGTTTTTGGCTCTGGGTATTTTGGATTAGAAAGCACCGACGATTAACTTTAGCCCTAATTCTCTCCCCATTTCCGCCTCTCTCTGTTTCTCTCTCCTCGAAGCAGCATCGAGAACAGGAAGAGAGAGAGAATTGCTCGCCATTCTACCGTGTGAGAGCAACTGTTGTTTCTTCAATCGGTATGTATTGTTAACTTGCACCGATATACAGTTTTCGGAGTTATGAATTTCTTAAACTCTTGGGTAACACAACGTGTTTCTGTTGTTCCTTGACTCGCTATGCTGTTAAATTTGATGATTCAGAGCTTATCCTGCAGAGCTAAGTTTAAATTATCGATTAATTTAGGTATATGGTAGAATGTTTTTTGGTTCATTCTAGCAAATGTTTTTTGGTTCATGCTGTTGTTCCTTTACTTTTCATTTTTGGATTTTCTGAAATATGATATTGATGTTAGTTGTCTTCCACTGTTTCTCTGTTTTTTTTAATGGGTCTTCTTTGCATACCAAAATGGGTTGGCTTTTGATTAGTCAAATTATGAGTTTAAGAAAGACAACGTTTATGTCTTGGAAGGTAGCTATTCTATTAATGGAGAATCCACATAAAGGAATTATAGGATTATGAGTCCATCAAAATGAAAATTCATGCAAGAGTATATCATCAAGAAGTGGTAGTAAAACCAATCCAGGGACTGAAGGGATTTCTTCTGCAAGGTGGGACGTCTATCTAAATCGTATGCTCATCCAATCGTGTGTGGAGGAAATTGGAAAAGGAAATAGACCAAACAGTCACTTCAACAACAATGGGTGGAATAACCTTATAAAAAGGTTCAATAAATTGACTGAAAAAAACTATGTGTACAAACAAGTACGGAATCATTGGGATGCAATGAAGAAGGAGTGGATACTATTTAAGAAACTAATGCTCAACTCTACTGGGATTGGTTGGGATCCTCTGAAGAACTCAATTGATGCTTCAAACGAGTGGTGGGAGAGTAAAATAAAAGTATGTGGTCTTGAACTTATAAGTTTTTATATTTCTTTATTATGTTTATTAGATCTCTAGGTTGATTTGAAATACGATATTGTAGGAGAATGCAGATTATAAGAAGTTTAAGAACAAGGATTTATCCTTGATATGGTTTGAGTATGATAGGTTGTTTTCGGATGTTGCTGCCACTTGAGAAAGAGCACGAGCACCTGCTCAGAGATCTGGAAATGAGGGCAGTGAGAATAAGATTGAGATCTTAGAGGATGGTGAGACAGAAGAAGTTGAAGACCATGTGGAGATTGGCGACAGCGATGACATCGTATTCACTGAGAATGATCCAAGTTTTGAAACCCAAGAAACAAGCAGTATCGGTGGTGATAAGAATATGTTTCCATCTTTGGCATCAATCAAAAGAAAGTATTCTGGAGAAAATAGCAAGAGAAAGAAGGTTTCTAGAGTAGCTTCTATTAAAGAAAGTGTTAATTCACTCCTACATTTCATGGAGAACAAGAATAATGCCACTTCTGCACCTTCCACGGAGACGACTATTAGGGAGGCCTTGGAGATTTTAAAGGACATCCCTGGAATTACCCCCACAAGCGAACTTTGGAATTATGCTTGCAACCTTTTGAGCAAGAAAGATATGAGAGAAGTGTTTTCTAGTCAACCGTCTAACGAGTCACGCCTATCGTGGCTTGAGTTTAATTATAGCCAATTCAAGAAAAATCAATGATTGTAGTTTTTTTTTTTTATTTTAAGTAAGTCTAGTAAATTTGGCATTGATGTATTAAAAACTCATGTAGAATGGTTTGTTGTTAACAGGATCGTTACTACTATGCCTCTTTTGTTGTTTCACTATTGAAGCTCTTCTTTAATCTTTTTCAGCAGATCTGTTTATTTTATTTTTTTGAGTACTTTGCGCTTTATATAAGTAACATTTATCACCTTCTTCAATCTTGCAAACAAATCTTACATTGAAATGTGAAATTGCAAGGCTTATGGTTTCTACTTCCTATGGTGTTTACTTATGATGTTCTTTTCTATGCAGAATATCTTTAGCTGATGCCATTTTTGTGGAGTTTCTGATTTTGTCGTTCTGAGAACAATGGCTGATGGTTTTCTGTGGATTTCACCCTTAAAGAGCTGGCACCTGTGAAGTGTAAGTTGATATGTTGCTCAAAATTCATTTGCTGAATTGAATCTCCCATCACTGATTCTTTTGTAAACTTCTTTTCCTGATATATTAAACGAAAAACCATTTGGAAGGTAATGCCTCATGCAGTAACACACTTCTTTATAATTGGAACAGCTTTTAGTTGAACCATCTGAACATTTACTAAATAAAATATCATTTGTTGCCTTTTCTGTAAGAAGCTTCATTGTTAAACACCACTAATAATATGTATGTGTATGTTTGTGTGTATTTTTATATAAGAAGTATCGTCTTGTGCCATAAATGTGGGGGAAAAACAAAACAAATGTGCTGCATATTGGGGGAATGGGGGCTGAACTGCAGGGGAAGAAGTTTAAACACTCAAGAGTATAGTTTCCACTAATGATGAAACAAACAACTCAACTATATAGCCTGAAGGATGTTGTATGTTCATCTATTAAAACAAATTGTTATATGTTGGCCTTTCGTTATCGACATTTGAACGTCCTAATTGGTGAATTACTTATTGTTACTGTGCCTTGCAATTTTAATACAACTATTATGAATATTGAATTATTGTCTGTTTGAAGCTGATATGAATATTTCTGTACAATTACTTCAATGCTATTTTTCCATATATATATCTTTCTTTTCTTAATACTTCTGCTTCTGGAAGATAGGAATTTGATTCCTTATTATTACTTCTGCTTTTGTGTTCTTTCAGCCATTGTTCTTGCTCAGTACATTATTTATTCTTCAATATAGGAATCATTCTTTTAATGGAACTCGAAGATATCAGTGACAAAACAGTTTATACTTTGAAAGACTCATGGGAAGTCTCTCATTGTTCTTCAATACTTCCAAGTACTTTTCTTAACGAAGAAGTCACCGAAGAGGAATATGATGTTCAACAGAATTCTGATTGGTCAGTCGTATGCTAAGTAACTGCACACAGCATCCTTACATATTATGAGAACTACATTCACAAGACTCCATGTCGAACTTCTATCCGAACAGGTCATAAATTCATGGAAGAGATTCTGAATGGAAGTGAGATAAGATGCTATCAAGCTTTTCGATTAACAAAACATATGTTTTTTGATTTATGCTATGAATTGATCCATAAGTATGACCTACAACCAACAAGAGGAATGTCTACCCATGAGGAAGTGGGCATTTTTTTGATGACTTGTGCACATGGTGTTGACAATAGATTGTTGCAGGAAATATTCAATCATTCGGGTGAAACGATCTTAAGACACTTTCATAGGGTCCTAAAGGCTATTGGTAAGTTGGCCAATGATATTATTGCACCTCATCCTGAGTACAATGAGGGGAAAGGGTATCATAAGCCTCAACACCAACGATACATGCCATTCTTTAAGGTGAGTGTATATAAAAGTACTTATATATAATAAGCTACTCGAGTAGTTCAGGATTATATATAGTAGGCTGCGGTGGTAAATATGTGTTAATATGCATTTTGATGGACTATATATGGAACAATAGATGTGAAGTACTTTTGAATAGATAGAGGATATATGTTTAATTCTTTTTATTATTTTCTGGATTGTATTGGAGCAATATATGGTACACATGTAAAGGCTCGATTGCCACAAGGAAAAGGAATACCATATATTGGACGAAAAGGGTATGCGACTCAAAACATTCTTGTAGTAGTTGATTTTAATATGTGTTTTACATTTGTTTGGGCTGGATGGGAAGGATCTGCACATGATAATAGGATTTTGGGAGAAGCTATTCGAACTCCAAATATCAACTTTCCTATTCCAAAAGGACAAAAATATTATTTGATTGATGCTGGATACACTCATATGTCAGGTTATATGGGTCCTTATAAAGGTGAGAATATAAGATATCATCTTGAGGACTTTCGTCGAGCTAGGACAGGACAACTACGCAAACCGAGAAACTTAAAGGAAAAGTTCAATTACTATCACTCTTCATGTAGAAATTGTGTTGAACGCACTTTTGGGGTTTGGAAAGCTAGATGGAATATTTTGGCTAATATGCCTTATTTCCATATTGACACGCAAAGAGAAATTGTGTTAGCAACTATGGCGATCCACAATTACATAAGGAAAAAAAATATTCTAGACAAGGCCTTTGAGTTAGCAGAGAACGAAAATTATGAGCCAAATGTCAAGCATGTTGGAACATCTGTGGGAGCTTCTAATGTAGAAGACGTAATTGGTCATCAGAACACCTACTGGATGGCAGTGCGAGATTCAATTGCTGTGGAAATTGCTAAGAAAAGTTGATAATCTTGAATTCGATTAATAGGTGATGGTAATTATTATTTAGTATTTGAAGAATTTTGTTTAACAAAGTTTATGTGCTTGCGCGTTGTAAAGATTTTTTTTGTTGAATTTAATATATTTTTAGCACTATTTTAATCAAAGTAAATAGTTTTTGCTTTTTTTTTAATTATTATTTTGGTTTAGGTAAAATAAAAAAATCAAATTTGAATTTATTGAATTTATATTTTAAGATTTTGTTAAGTAGTAATAAAAAAAATCCAAATTTAAAAAATTAAAAGATTAGATTTTAAATTGTTTAGTAGTATTTATTAAAAAAAAACAAGAATGATAATAAATCCAAAAAAAATTTGCGTTAACAAATTTTGTTTAAAAAAAAAGACTATTTGCATTTTTCGAGAAAAGAAAAAATGAAAAGACTATCTAAAATTATTGTGTTAACAACAGATTTTGTTTAAAAAAAATTGCATTAACAAAAACATGGAGTAAACATGTCCTTTTTGGTAATTACAATACTAAAAATAGCTTATAATGCCAAACACATCATCATCTTATAAGATTGTATAAGAACTTATAAGTTCCATTAGCCAAACACTTTTATAACTTATAAGCTACTTAAGAATTACATCTTATAAGTTGTTTTAAGAGCTTATAAGATGTTATAGCTTATAAGCAATTTAAAATAAGTTGAGTCAAACACCCTCTTAATCATCTTCATCCATGTTTTCTAATACTTCCCCTCACCCGTGGGCTAGATTATCACCTCTTACATTTTGGGGAGGAGACCCATCGAGTGAACAATTTAAATGGGTGGAGTTGCTTAATTTCAGCAGGAATCGAACTCAGAATGTTTTTGGACTTGAGCCTTTAGGCTCTAATACCATGAAAAAAATTTGTCTCATTTAAAAGTTTGAACTTATAGAGAAGCTTTAAATTAATTCTTGTATATTAATTCGTAATATCTTGCATTCTTCATTTCTACAACTCAATTTACAGAGCAAGAGAGAAAAAAGTACACTTTATGTAGAGATGTTAATCATTACTTAAGAATAGTACACACTTAGGCCCTGGTCTGACATTGATGAAGTTGCTCCCATCACTGATATGATTCATACTTGTAATGGGAGTCTGCTCTCAATTCTATTTCATATTGAAATCAACGGTCTTCACATTCTATCAGATTCTATTATTTCACCTCCAACTGGCTGATTAGTGTGAAAATTGCTCGAAATTCTTGTGCTTAATTTGCATAATTATATAGAATTTTGTGCATTATTTACATTAAATTGACTAATTGCACTTGATTTGGAGAAGTGGTGTTGGTTTCTATTATTATAGAGAAATGAGCATTTTTGGAGCAAAACACACCTCAAATAATATTGTGGAGTCAATAGAAGGAAGAAATCGGGAAGGAGTTGAAATGAGAAAATATTGGAAGTTAAATTAATATGGGCTTAACAATTATTTTATTGGGCAAATTTAAGGGCGCGGCTAAAGGCACACACAGTTCCTATGAGGACACCCACGCGATGAGGACACACCCAAAATGGATGAGGACACCCACCTGAAAATTCCAAAATTACCCTCTCTCCCAATTAAAACCCTTAACTCATTCTCCTCCCATTCTCCTCCCATAATATTCAGACACCCACCATTTTACACCTCCATTTCTGCCGCCGCCCACTGCGCAGCCCCTCCCTCTCCCCGTTCGCGGCCACCTCCTTTCGTCGCCGCAGCCCCTCCAACTCCCCATTCGCGGTCGCCTCCTCTCATCGCCGCAGCCCCTCCCACTCCCCGTTCACGGCCGCCACCTCTCATCGCCGTCGCCGTCCCCGTCTCCCCACCCAACACGCGCGCGCGACAACGCCGCCTTCTCTCCCACCGTCGCCGCGTCGCAGCTCCGCCTCCCCTCCCCACGCGGCGACAGCGCCGCCCTCACTCCCCACGTCGCCGCCTCTTCTCCTCCGTCGTCCGCAGCGGCCGCCGTCGCCCTCCTCCCATAGACGCGGCCGCTCGCACCCCTCCGCCACCGCCGCCCGTTCCAGGTACTTTTTTTAATTTTTTTAAAATTTTAGGAAATTTAGGGTTTTTAGAAAAATTAGGGTTTTAGAAGTTCGTGATTTTTTTTCGAACAAATTTAGGTTGTTTTGGAAATATTTTCGAACATTTTGTTCGATCTTTTTTTTTTCGTACAAATTTAGGTTGTTTTGGAATTTTTTTCGAACAATCTGTGTTTGTTTTAGAAATTTTTTCGAACAATCTTTGTTTGTCTTGAAAAAAATTTCGAACATTTTGTTCGATCTTTTTTTTCGGACAAATTTAAGTTGTTTTGGAATTTTTTTCGAACATATTGAGTTTGTTCATTAAAAATTTTCGAACATTTCAATTTTGTTTGTGTAAAATTTTCGAACGTACTAAAATTTTATGTTCGTTGAAATTTTGGGTTTCTGTTGTTTTGGTGAAGTTGTATGACATTCATCCATTATTGTTTCTGTTGTTTTGGTGGTGAGGGTGGGAATTGATGTGAAATAAAATGGGTGGGTGTACTCATCCGTATTTTTTTTTAAATGTGTAGGAAGGGTACAAAAGACATTTCACATACCCTTAATGATAAAAAAAAGTTTTCGTAGGTGTACTCATAGGATCCTTGGGTGCCTTTATCCGCGCCCCAAATTTAATTATAATTTTTGAGGCCCATTGCCCATTTATTGGAGGCTGGTGATGCGTGAGCTGAAGGGAATTGGGGGCGGGTTGGGGTATATACCCCTCCAGCTTTATTAGATACACTCCCCCTCCAATTTATTAATTATAAAATATATATAAAATACCATATTTGCCCTTTAGTTTTAGTTAAAGATACATACACTCCCCCTTTAAAACCTAACCCTTCTCCTTCATTCTTCCCCAAACTTACCCATTTCTTCTTCCCCAAACTAAATATTTGCCGCCGTCTCCCTTCCTCCCTCCCACCGCCGCGAGTCGCCTCCCTCCCTCCCTCCCACCACCGCTAGCCGCCTCTCTCCCTCCCTCCCTCTTACCGCCGCTAGCCGCCTCTCTCCCTCCCTCCCTCTTACCGCCGCTAGTCGCCTCCCTCCCTCCCACCGCCGCTAGCCTCGTCTTCTGCCTCCATTTATTCTGCATCCTCCCCCCGTCGCCCGACTCTCCCCCTCCCTGTCAAGGCGTCGCTGCTCCTCCACCCCAGCGACGCCGCCGCCTCCCACCCCACCCCCCTTTTTTTTCTTCCCTTCTCTGCAACAGCAGGCGGCGCCGCCTCCATTGTCGAGCAACGCTGCCGGATCTTCCTCCCCCAGCCAGCCACGCTCCCGTCGACTCCCTCTCACTTTCAGCCGCCGGCCGCCGCTTCTAGTCCAGCTATTTTATTTTATTTTTTAATTTTGACAAAAAATCGACCATATAAACTCTCATCGACAATAAAGGGTCGATAAGAGTGTTTATGATCAATCATTTATTGTCGAAATTTCATTTTTTATTTTTTAAGTTTGATCTACAAACCAGTGTCGACGGAGAGGTGTTTGATCGACCAACCAGTGTCGACGGAGAGGTGTTTGATCGACCAACCAGTGTCGACGGGGAGATGTTTGATCGACAAACCAGTGTCGATGAGAATGTTTTTGGTCGACACTGGTTTGTCGAAAATAAGTTTTCTTTTTTAATTTTTAAGTTTTGTTTTTTAATTTCTAAATTTATTTATGGGGAAGTGGTGGCTGCCGGAGGTGACGGCGGCGACACAACGGTGACGGCTCTCTAATTTTAGGGTTAGGGTTTGTTTAAATTGGAGAGGGAGTGTATGTATCTAACCTCATTTAGTAAAGGGAAAAATTGGTATTTTATAAACATATTGAATTAATAAAAATGAAGGGGGAGTGTATTAAACAAAACTGGAGGGGTATATACCCCAACCCTTTGCCCCAAATGGATCAGCAACTTAACATTGAGTACTAGGCCCAATTCGAAGCCCAATTAAAACATTAGAATTGGGGGTTCAATTTAATATTTGCTGGAGGGGGCAGAACACAGAGGAGGCGGGGAGAGATACACGCACGCAGAGAGGAG
The DNA here is from genome assembly GCA_963675135.1 of Galeopsis tetrahit. Lineage (NCBI taxonomy): Eukaryota > Viridiplantae > Streptophyta > Magnoliopsida > Lamiales > Lamiaceae > Galeopsis > Galeopsis tetrahit. Next base: position 30,368,022 of record OY776119.1, read on the forward strand.
AAAATACAGAGCAGCTCATTGGGGAAACCCTTTTCTCCCCCACTTCATTCAATGCACTTTTAGTTTATTAGCTAGTTTTAAATGTAGTGTTTCATTTTCTTGTAAGCCACACAAGACTTGAGGTAATACCTTTCTTAAATTTAATGTTTTGCTATTTATCTTTCATAAGCTTGCTTTCAATTGTTAATTTAATTATTAGCGTTTGTTGGTGTTTGGGTGTTTGGATTTATGATGAAATTAGATTCTTAGCTTAGTTTGGATTGTTTAATTATATTGGTGGTGTATTGATTAAATTAATGGGTTTTGATAGATCATTTGCTTGAATTCAATTAATAAATTATATTTTGACGCATGATTAGTGCAACGAGAGTTGGTTAGTCTTGATAATAGTATAATCGAGGGTTGAAAATCGAGTGGATTGAGTATATATTGGGTTATCGCAACGAGAGTTGGGTAATTTTCATTAGAACCCCATTAATTTACACTAATTATTTGAATGAGAGTTTGAGTGATTAGTGAAAAGACTGTAGGAGTTTGGTTTCTAGTATTCAAGTGGAAAAGCATGATTAGGGATTAGATTAGATTACTTTAAATAGAGTAGAACCCCCTAATTGTGTGATTACACGGGTAAGAACGACTCTATTCTTCCTCCCGATCTTAGGTGCTTTATTAGATACATCCTTAGTGATTGCTCTTATCATATACCGACCAATGAATTAAACGTCCAAGTTAAGCTTTAATCGATTTCCACATAATGAAGAACACACGAACACTACTTTTTCACATTTGATATTTGATCATTATTTTACTTGCTTTTTTTTTCTTAGTTAGTATTTATCTTGTTGTTTTTTGCATTTTTAGTATTTTAGTCGCTCACCCCATGCTCTTTCACTATATTTACGTGTCGACACACAACACTAAGGCTACGCTAGCTAACTAGTCCCGTGGTTCGATAATTTAATCGGGCACTTACTTTTACTACGAGGATCCTCTTACACTTGAGAGCTGAGTATTGAAAAATACGTGTCAAGTTTTTGGCGCCGTTGCCGGGGATTAGTTTTGCTCTTTTGTGTAACTTAGTGTTAGTTTAGCGTAATTACTAGTGATTTTTATTTTTATTTGTTCTACATTATCTTGTGCTTTTTATACTTGATCGTTTGTGTAGGTGAGCTTAATTGCAAGATGGATGGATACAACCAATATTCATGGAATCAATCCTATGATCAATATGATACGGTTTATCCTCCTCGTCAAGAAGAAATTTGCTACGATAGTTGGGGGAACTACAATTACGATTATCAAATGCAACAAGTTCCCACCGATTATCAAGATTATGGGAAAATAGAGGCTTCACCCTATCTTTATGAGTTGCTAAATACCTTCATTGAGAGTAATGGAGGGATGGATAGGCCAAACATGATGGATCAAGTTGAGGAAGCAAGCTACTTTGGAAGACAACCTTACTCACAAGGAGTTGATCCGGGTGATCATGCACCAAATGATGAGAGAAATGCTTACTTGGAACACTTGCTAGCCACTTACATGACTCAATCCAATGAAAGATTAGAAAAGATGGATGAGCAACTTGTCTCACTTTCGAACCAAATGAAGAATGTGGAGTCCCATATGATTCAAATGGCTTCTTCAAGTGGGTCTAGTTATGAAGAGTCAGGCATGACGATTGATGAAAAAGAGGGCTCAAGTGAAGAGGAGGACGAAGACGTCAAGATTATTGAGTACTTAATGGAGATTGAATAAGATGAAGAGGAAGAAGAATGTCCCTTGATGGAGGACACGAGCAACAAAGAACAAAAAGATCAAGAAGCATTAGATGACACATTGAAGAGTGAAATGAGAATTTCTAAACCTTTACACTCTTCAATTTTCACTTTAGATAATATTGATGCTTCTATTGATTTTATCTTATCTCTTGTTAACTTTGATCTTAAGAAAGAAATTGAAAAAAGCTTGGGCATCCTCCCACAAAAAGGAAAGGAATTGAAAGAGATGATAGGGAGAGAGCAGGAGAAACTTCAATTAATGAAAATGTGCATGAAAGATGCAAGAATTTGGCCTACTATTCATGAAAGCCTCATTGACTTTGAAACTCAAAGATTGATATATAATGGCAAGGAGGACCGATATCCATGGCCATTTCGATGAGCTTGTTCATTTCCGTCCGGCTTGAAGACGTTAAACTTAGCGCTAAATGGGAGTCAACCCATTCTTTATTGCTTTCTTTTCTTTTATTTTAGCTTTGTAGTTTGCTTGATCTTTTTGTTGAGTTTTTGTTTTGTAGGTTGAGTGTTGTGGTGGATGTTCAAGGATGGGAGGTGTGCTTTGTGAAGTTTAAAGATGAGATGCTTTGGTGCTACAAGGCTCAATGGACAAAACGGTTGTGGTAGCTTGCTTCGTTGGTGGAAAATTTCTAAGGTAACACACTCATCTCCAAACTTTGCATTCAACTAGATAGTTTCATTTAAGTTTGGGGGGAGATTTCGTGTGTTTACCTTTATTTTTTATTGCACCGTTTGCCCTATAATTGTTTAGCTTTGTTGGATGAGATTTTTTTTAGAAGAAAGTGTTTGAGGCATAATTGGTGGTGATTGTTGGTTTTTGATGTTTGGTTGAGCTTGTTGGTATTGATTTGATGCTTACTTTTTCATTTGCTTATGTGATGATCTTTGCTTGTTTTAGTGCTCTTAATACATGATAGACAAGCCCGTGAGCTTTAGAGTCTTTAGACTTTCATATATTTTGGTCTATTTTCCTTCATGTGAGTATCATTCATACTTGTGTGCTCTAGAACTTGCCAATTGTCCTGTTTGATGCTACTTTTTGTGTGAGATTTATGAAAGTGATATAAGGCCATCTTTGTTTTGAATAGCCACTTAGCCAAATTGTCCATACCAAATGATATTTTGACGTAGTTAGCCACTTTGAGCCTATTGACTTGTATTCTTTGGCAATCTACAAAATTTAGCATATTTGTCCATCTTTTGTGAGCCTTATTTTCCTATGAACTAGTGGAGCTTGAATGTTGACAAATGAGGTTGAATTGTGCTTAAATGTAAATTTGGTAGAATTGTTTGGTTTGAAAGTGAAAAGATTGAAAAGAAAAGAATGAGAAAAAAGATGAATTGAAAGTTGTACACAAAAAAAATAAAAAAATATTGAGTTGATGAGAAGAGAAAAGAAAAATAAAAAAAAGAAACTCTCTTGTGCACCATAATTTGGTAGAACTTGAAGTTCAAAAGAGTTCAATGGTCTTGGTGAAGAAGAATGTGCTTAAAAGAGTGAGCAAATAAATTGTGTGAGATGGAGGAATTTTAGTTGCAATTGGCAAATTGCAATTTTCTCTTGAGTTTTAGAGATATTCGACGGGGTGTCTTTACTTCTCGCTCCACTAGTTTATGAGTCACTTTATCCAAATTCTCCTCACCCTAACCAAAGAGCCTGCATTACAACCAAATGATAAGTCCTTGTTGATTCATGAATTGAGCACATAACATATGATGGAGAATTGAAACATTTGGCAAGCATATGGTAGTGTACTTGTATGATTTGATTTTGAGAGCATACATTCCTTGATATACACTTTGAGTGATGAGTGATACACTTACTTGTGAGGAAGTTGTGAATTGAGCACTTAATATTGCATTGGTTTGATCATAGTTTGTGAACTTGTGTGTTGATGTCTCTACCTCTTGGCTTGACTAAATTGATTGAACTTGACAATCACTCATTCTATATTGTCTTGAATGAATTCCTTCGCAATTCTCCCACTTGTTCTATTTTTCTTTCGTTGCTCGGGGACGAGCAACACTTTAAGTTTGGGGGTTGATTAGTGTGAAAATTGCTCGAAGTTCTTGTGCTTAATTTACATAATTATATAGAATTTTGTGCATTATTTACATTAAATTGACTAATTGCACTTGATTTGGAGAAGTGGTGTTGGTTTCTATTATTATAGAGAAATGAGCATTTTTGGAGCAAAACACACCTCAAATAATATTGTAGAGTCAATCGAAGGAAGAAATCGGGAAGGAGTTGAAATGAGAAAAGATTGGAAGTTAAATTAATATGGGCTTAACAATTATTTTATTGGGCCAATTTAATTATAATTTTTGAGGCCCATTGCCCATTTATTGGAGGCTGGTGATGCGTGAGCTGAAGGGAATTGGGGGCAAATGGACCAGCAACTTAACATTGAGTACTAGGCCCAATTCGAAGCCCAATTGAAACATTAGAATTGGGGGTTCAATTTAATATTTGCTGGAGGGGGCAGAACACAGAGGACGCGGGGAGAGATACACGCACGCAGAGAGGAGAAAATACAGAGCAGCTCATTGGGGAAAACCTTTTCTCCCCCACTTCATTCAATGCACTTTTAGTTTAATTTTAGTTTATTAGCTAGTTTTAAATGTAGTGTTTCATTTTCTTGTAAGCAACACAAGGCTTGAGGTGATACCTTTCTTAAATTTAATGTTTTGCTATTTATCTTTCATAAGCTTGCTTTCAATTGTTAATTTAATTATTAGCGTTTGTTGGTGTTTGGGTGTTTGGATTTATGATGAAATTAGATTCTTAGCTTAGTTTGGATTGTTTAATTATATTGGTGGTGTATTGATTAAATTAATGGGTTTTGATAGATCATTTGCTTGAATTCAATTAATAAATTATATTTTGACGCATGATTAGTGCAACGAGAGTTGGTTAGTCTTGATAATAGTATAATCGAGGGTTGAAAATCGAGTGGATTGAGTATATATTGGGTTATCGCAACGAGAGTTGGGTAATTTTCATTAGAACCCCATTAATTTACACTAATTATTTGAATGAGAGTTTGAGTGATTAGTGAAAAGACTGTAGGAGTTTGGTTTCTAGTATTCAAGTGGAAAAGCATGATTAGGGATTAGATTAGATTACTTTAGATAGAGTAGAACCCCCTAATTGTGTGATTACACGGGTAAGAACGACTCTATTCTTCCTCCCGATCTTAGGTGCTTTATTAGATACATCCTTAGTGATTGCTCTTATCATATACCGACCAATGAATTAAACGTCCAAGTTAAGCTTTAATCGATTTCCACATAATGAAGAACACCCGAACACTACTTTTTCACATTTGATATTTGATCATTATTTTACTTGCTTTTTTTTTCTTAGTTAGTATTTATCTTGTTGATTTTTGCATTTTTAGTATTTTAGTCGCTCACCCCATGCTCTTTCACTATATTTACGTGTCGACACACAACACTAAGGCTACGCTAGCTAACTAGTCCCGTGGTTCGATAATTTAACCGGGCACTTACTTTTACTACGAGGATCCTCTTACACTTGAGAGGTGAGTGTTGAAAAATACGTGTCAAGTTTTTGGCGCCGTTGCCGGAGATTAGTTTTGCTCTTTTGTGTAACTTAGTGTTAGTTTAGCGTAATTACTACACTACAGCAAATCACACATTTCGTGACGAATATTTTTGCGACGACACAAAAATCGTCATAATTAATTACTTAAACGTGACGATTATTATTTTTCGTCATTAAAGTGCTATAAATTGTGACGAAATTTAAATTCGTAAAACACGCCATTTTGATCCTTTAATCACTAAAATCCGGGAGCAAATTGGGAAGTGGGGCTCTAGGACTCTCTCGTATGCGGGTAGATTAGAGCTTATTAGGGCTGTTATTCAAGGTATTTGTGCGTATTGGCTTGGTATTTTGCCTATTCCTAAAATGGTGATAAATCGTATTAATAGCATGTGTAGTGCTTTTTTGTGGGGAGGCAAGAGACACTTGGTGGCTTGGAAGGAGGTTTGTAAACCTAAAGATGTTGGGGGTTTGGGCCTTAGAAATCTTAAAAAGTGGAACAAAGTCCTTTTAGGGAGGAAACTTTGGGATATTCATAACAAAAAAGATTGTCTTTGGATTCGATGGGTTCATAACTATTGGACTAAGGGGGATAGTGTGTGGGACATGGAGTGTGGCGCTAGTGGCACTAACCTTCGTAGGTATCTTGTGAGAGTAAAAAATGAGCTTATTATGCAATGTGGTAGTGTGGAGAATATCATTACTTTGTTCAAATCGGTGGCTTCGCCTAAGGGCGTGAATGTGGAATTATTATATGCCAAGTTGAACCATTGCTCTAATACGTTTGATTTTCGATTTGATGATATTTGGAAGGGCTGCATCCCTCCAAAATACTCTATGATTGCTTGGCTTGTTGCTCGTGGTAGACTTGCCACTAAAGATAGATTGTACAATATGAATGATAAGGAGTGCAATTGGTGTATTAATGCGAAAGAAACTATTATTCACTTGTTGTTTGGTTGCCCTTTTGCTATGAATATTTGGAGATGTATGGGGAGTTGGGTTGGCTATAATATGGAGGCTACTTCCATTGCTCATATGTGTAAGAATATTAGGCGTACTAGGGCGGTGACGAGGCATAAGAAAGACCTTTTGCGCTTCATTATGTGTTCTACAATTTATCATATTTGGATGGCTCGTAATTGGCATATTTTTCAAGGAAAGCGTTTTAACGTGGCTGATATTACTCGTAAGGTGAAAGTTAGTGTGTATCAATTTGGTCATGGTTTCAAAAATCTGGAAGAATGCTTTAATACGCGTGGCAATGTGTGCATGCTTACTTGATATTTGGTACCTTGGTTGTTGGTGCATGAGTGGCTGTTATAGAAGTATAGGAAGCTGGAAAATTGGCCTTGTTGGTCTTTGGAATGTGTACTGCTGTGGGTGTTTGATTATTACAGGTGCTGCATTGGAGATCATGGTGCATAAGGATTGTTGCTGTGCATGCATGGCAACTAATATGCTGTCCCAGATTTGGTGCATGGCTAATAAAAGGATCATGTGGGGTTGCTGCATGGCGTGGAGTTATTGCATGGCTAGAAAGAGTGGCATGGCGAGAGTTTGTTGCTTGGCGGCGAGAAGGAGTGGCATGGCGAGGAAGTATTATTCCAGGCAGTACAGTTGCGTGGCAAGGAATTTCTGCATGGCTAGAATTTTTTGCATAACAAGGAAAAGGACCAATCTCGAAAATTATAATTTTCTCGTTGTAATTTCCGTTTTGAGTAGGTGGTGTAATAGCACTAATAGAACAGTTTATTTGGGAGGAGTACCCACCTGTAGGACGGACCACGGTTTCCCCCTTCCCGGGTTTATCCCACGTGGTTTACCGAGAGGGGGTTTTCATCCGGAGTCCCGATGGGTGGGGAAGATGAGAGTTGAGAGAGTTGTAGCGCCGGCGTCTTCCCTTCGGGGTTGAGCGTGTTTTTTGAGCATTAATAAAATTTTTATCCTTTTGCTCAAAAAAAAAAAAAATTTAAATTCGTCACCAAATACAAATTTTTTCGTCACGAATTTGTATATTTCGTGACGGTGGTAATAAGTATGTCACGATAATACTATGTGACGATTTTAATAATAAATGGTGACGAAATTCGACGTCATGGAAAATAGTTTTTCTTAACAATGCTAAACTATCGTCACAATAATAATTGATGACGATTTTAATTTTAATAGATGACGATATTTCAACGTCATAAAAGGTATATTTTCATGACGATACTATTTTTCATCATTAATTATTTAAAATATTTAGAGACAAAATATTTTCGTCACAATAATAATTGGTGACGATCTTAATTGTAATAGATGACGATATTCGACGTCATGAAAAATATATTTTCATGACGATATTATTTTTCATCATTAATTATTCAAAATATTTAGTGGCAAAATGTTTTCGTCACAAAAATAATTGGTGACGATTTTAATAATAATTGATGACAATATTCGACGTCATGAAAAATATATTTTTATGACAATATTATTTTTCGTCATTAATTATTTGAGATATCTAGTGACAAAATAGTTTCGTCACACTAATAATTGGTGATGATTTTCATAATAATTGGTGACAACATTCGACGTCATGAAAAATATTTTTTCATGACAATATTATTTTTCATCATTAATTATTCGAAATATTTAGTGACAAACTTTTTTCGTCCCGAAAATAATTGATTACGATTTTAATAATAATTGATGACGATATTCAACGTCATAAAATATATATATTCATGACGATACAATTTTTCGGCATTAATTATTTGAAATATTTAGTGACAAATTTTTTTTATCCCTATAATAATTGATGACAATTTGAACAATTATTAGTGACAATAGTTGGCGACTATTCGATGTCATAAAAGATATATTTTCATAACAATGTTATTTGACGTAAAAAAAGATATAATGGGCTTTAATTTCAAATACAAGTTCTTAAATAGGGATGGCAATGAGGCGGGTCCATGTTATGGAATCGGCTGGAGTCTCATATAATCATCATCAATACGTTTTTAATTTATTTATGCCAAACCATCTTTTTAGAGGTTTTCGAAGATAAGAAAAGGCGACATAGTCTAGGTGTCACTGGAAAATACCTTAAGATTTTATGAGGTATCTTTTTTCCAATACCATCATTGATTTTCCAACGAGAAGTCCCACAAATAGGGCAAGCCTCTAATTTTTTTATTTTCATTTCAAAACAAGGCACAATCATACTTACACACATGAATTTTTTTATACTAATCCCAATCCCAAATCGCGTAAATAACTTTTAGATTCGTAGCAAGTATGTGGAAGTGTCTCACCATCGGGAAGAGCAGTCTTCATCAGACTCAACATCATATTTACAACTTTATTACTCAATTTGTTATACACTTTTAAATGGAGCAATATAATAATAAATGATGTCTTCGAAATTTTCTTACAACCAGAATATAATTCTACTTGAGTATCTGCAATGAGTGCCTCAGGATATGCAGGGAGACCATGAGTATTGTCATCATCGGTTGACATATTATCACCATATGCTTGAGAGTATTGTTCACCGAGATCAAACAACATTTCATTAATACCTTCCTCATAAATGTTTTCTTCTATCAAATCACTATAAGTTCTAATACCCTCATCATTCTGTTTTTTGATCTTTGAACTTTAAGTGTAAATAGTTTCTACACGGACATCGAACATCACACTCTTGACCCGTATGACTTCTAACAAATTCCATAAAACTATTCACTCCATCTACATAACTCTTAGAAAATTTTGTACCACGCATCCAAGTCTTATCCATTTCAAAGTGTACGTACCTTAGGCTTCAAAATATATATATATATATATATATATATATAAATTTTCAAATTACTAATAGTCAATAAATTATTTGTTTATTTAAGTAATTAAAAAGTGATTGTAAAAAATGAATAAAAGACTTGATGGTCTAGCCATCTAAATATGATGTTGATTACCATCCTAGCTCTATACACTTTTAAACAATTAGTATATTTTTTTTAATTTCAAATCTATTTAATTAAAAATAAGTCAATCATTATAATCATAATCGGTATCCAATACTTTTTAATAATATTAATTAGAATATATAACTATTATACCACATCAAGAACAATAAATTACCGTAGAATTTCTTTTCTCTTTTTTTTTTGATTAATAATTTTAAGTAAATATTAAATATCGGCAAAAACTTGTGTGAGACCGTCTCACAGATCTTTTTCTGTGTGACGGGTCCTTTTAACCCATATTTTAAAATTTTGGGTAGGATAACCCACATTTTTTTTCCAAATTTTGGTTTGTAAAAAAAGTGATTTAAGTAAAAAGTGATAATATTTTTAACAAAAGTGACTATCACTTTTTACTTAAACACTATCACTTTTTGTTCAAACATTATCACTTTTTATATATAACAGTCGTCTCACGGATCTCATTATGTGAGACGGTGTCACCCAAGACTAGCCCTTAAATATCTAGTTAATTATTTCAAATAATAAGCAAACCTGAATAATAATTAACAACTTAACTTTTTAAATTCCTCATCAACATCTTGAAACTAAATTAAAATGAGTGGTAACCTACTGATTTAAATTTTTAAAATCATAAGAGATTATTTAACTCTTGTACAATTAGCAAATATGCATGATAGTTTAAAATATTAATCAATCTTAATCCTGTGTTCCTAAAAACATTGAATAACAAAGACATAAATTGGCTTTGTGAACCTTTGGATAGCTTCGAAGTCTAAATGTTGCTGCTATCCCTATCTTTTTATGTGATTACTTCTGTAACTTGGGTTTTTATGTTTCTGCTTTGCTTTTCTGATGGATACTTCTTGTATCTAGATATACTTAATAAAATTCATTTTTACTTACAAAAAAAACAAAGACAGAAGCTACCATTGCATAATGCTTTTAAACTCGGATTATATGTTGCAATGGTAAATTTATAGGATAATAATAATCAAAATGATTCATTCCTTGGTGTAATGGTGACAACTTCCTTTTGTTTCTCTTTTTTTGATTACTTTTGATAAGTGCATCAACCCTCATCCCACAAACCACAATAATAATTGATGAAACGAGACCACTTTTGATCACTTACTCTCCTAAAGTCCTGTTTTGCATCATCCAAGAATCTGCTTTACTTGTAATAGAATATTTACTTAAACTTAAAAGCTTCTTCATTTAATCATCTTTTTCACAACTAAACTATTCCCAAATAATGTTTTACTTCTCCCCTTTAGCTGAAAAACGTTATTATAGAATATACTTTGGCATACCAGAATCAACTAACCCTCCAAGTCAATATTTCGGGAAAAAATGAACATCTATACAACAGACAGAGAAACTAAAAAATGAACATCAACACAACAGAAGGGAAAATAAAAGTAAAAAAAAAAAATGAATTGAGGTTCCCATCAACACAAAAGAAAATATAATGAAACCTCTTAGATATGAAGAAAAAACACCCTCCAAAAACACCCTCCAAAATACTAGACAATGTAAAATTCATTATATTTCAACACATTTAGGTAGATTCTCAGATAAAAGAAATTTCAGAATGTTATTTTTTTTTTTGATCATACACAAAAACAGACACATGAATATAAATGGAAAAATTCCCCTACAAAAACTGCTAGAAAGCAATTCTCAAATCGCAGGCTTCGGATACCACACTAAAAAAAATGAAAGAAAGAAAAAATTAAAAAAGAAACCCTACCACACTCAAGAACCGTGGTATGCTTTTAACTAGATTCTTATTTTCCTTCACATCCTCTGTGTCTTTGATCTAGAGAGAAGGCTGACAAACAAATTGAAGCTATCTCTTTCTTCCACCAGGTTTGAGAGGTTTGAGTGTCCAAGACATGGAGATTTTGTGATTCTAATTTATAACTAGATTCTTATTATTGCTCAAAGATATTCTGTTTTCTGTTAGTTTGTTAGGATTTCTAGTAGAGATATCAATACAAGAATTACGCTGAAATATATGATCAATAATATTTTTCTCTCATTCGTTTTTAACACTTATTTTCTAACATGTAACATTCATTTATAATAATTCAGAAATCTGAATTACTCGGTTTGCATAAATATAAATACAACTAGATTTAAAATTGTAATCAGCAACAACATTCAATTTACTCAGGGATTTAGAGTCGATAAAAGTGATCAAGTAAGAGAGGATTTACCTGAGATAGCAACAACGTAAGCGTAAATCGATTTCAACAGGGCTTCAAGTGATGATGCAAATTGAAATAATAGGGAGGGCTTGGCAACAGGAGATCCCGACAGAAGTTGGGGCCGCCGACAGAGGGGAGGGCGCCAGTAGAAAAAGAGTTGTGGTAGCGGCTGTGAATTAGGACTTACGATAATTCTTTCACGGAAGAGAAAAAAGTGAATTTTTATGTGTGTAGATTGAAGCTGATAATTGTTTGCGCAAGTTTTTAGGGATTTAGAATTTGGAATTTATGTTCCCTCCAAACTTACCCGCTTCTCTCAAAGAAAAATAATTAATTTATCCGCGCCTTTCTCAAATCATGAGTATTTTATATTTTTAAGCCTACTAAAGAATATATAATATAAACGCCAAATAATTAAATAAAGTAAAATTTAAATATATGAGCCATAGTTTTAAAAAATATATTATAAATCTTAAATAATATATATATATTTATTTACTGTGCGTCACACTTGTTATCAACTATATATATATATGATAGAGTCAAATTTGTTATAATATATATATATATGATAGAATCGTGCAGAATTCAAAAAAAAAAGATAGAATCTTGCAGAATCTTTTATTAAACCTATTTATTAGTTAAAGAAAAGGAAACAAATATTATAAAATACATTTCAATTAGGAAAGCTTCCAATTAAAAGATTTTATTTCCATGTCAATCCAAACTAATTCATGAAAGTGGATTTTGTCAAATATTATATAAAATAATAATTCATTCAATTATATGAATAGGTGCGAATAATTGTAATTTGTAATTATAAGCTATAACCAAGTTACTTATTTTCACAATTAATTATTTATATAATTTAATTTAGAATAAAATTAGTAAAAATTCAAAAAAAAAAATCCTAAATTCAAAGCCTTGAAAACATAATAAGAAAAAAAAATTGGATTTAATTGTGTTACTTTATAAACAAAATCAGTAAAAATGCGAGAATATAAAAAGATATGTTAAACCGTGATCCACCAGATTGAAACGTAAATTTAACAAGGTAAACCGTCATTGAACAAGAAGAATCGGCTATGAAAAAAACGTGAAGAAGAGAGAGTGAGCAAGAAAGTGGAAGCAACGAAATGAAACGATTGTATTGCACTAATCTTGATATGTGTAATATTTTATACATTAGTGTTTGTAGTGTAGAATGAATTTTTTCACCCTTTCTTTATTTCTTCTCGCCGCTTGTGGTTAGGGCTGAAAATCAAACCAAGTTATTCGATACTCGATTCAAGATCTCTCGGTAAAAGCTTGTTTGAGCTCAATTCAACATAGATATCAAACAAGTTGGAACATATATTTATGTTCGGTACAGTCTAAAGCTCGGCTAGACTGTTCGGCTCGTGTTCGGCTCAAATTTAGTGTATAAATGTTAAACTACTCGAGCTCGGCTCGTGTTCGGCTCAAATAATGCTCGTTCGAGCTCAGCTCGTTTAATTATCAAACAAGCTCGAACAATAATTTCAAATCTCGATAATATTTCAAACAAGCTTGAACTACATCGCGTTCAACTCGACTCATTTACCCCTACTTGTGGTTCAAGGTGTTGTTGTCGTCTATATTAAAGTTATTGTTTATCTACATGAAAAAATGTAAAGTAGAGAAAACGAGCAAGAAAGTTAGAAATCGACGGTTTCGGTTTAAACAAATTATTTACTTTTTCTCGCAAAGTTTTCACTTGTTTTTTTATTCGTTTTCACTCATTTTGAATATTTAGACTACATAAAATTTAAATTAATATATTTTTATACCACGTAAAATTTAAACCACCAACATAATTGTATGTTTGAGGTTTTTTTTTTTTTTTTTTTTTTGGAAGGATCATATATATTTCTTTTGAATGTCAACTAGGTGCATTTCTTTTAACCTATATAACATGGGTTATAGATTTCAATCATGCATGCAGGCTACAACTACATACAAACATGCAACTACATATAGAGTTAGAGACTAACGCCAACAATAATTTTTTAAAAAAATTAGAAAATTGAAAAAAACGTCAGTTTAACTGAAACCGAACCTGAAAATTATATAAGAATATACTAAAACCTGAAAAATTATAATATTACTAAATCTGAAAAAATATATGCCCAATACTAGTTGTCCCACCAAAATAAAAATTATATTGATAAATTTTTTACTGTTTTTTAATATGAAGAATTGAAACTTAATAAATATTATAGTAATTTATATTTTTATTAGATTTATTTAAACATTTAATAAATCCTAAAAATACTAAAAATTTAGATTGAGCACTCAATCTGGCGGGATTCTCAAAATTTTTATTAGGAATATTTCAAAATTTGATTTTATTCAATCCCCCACAAAAATATATTCTAACCCTATCTTTTTTTCATATATTCAAATGGCGTGCCTCCATGAGTTTATTTAGGTACTTTTTCTTTTTTTCATATATTCAAATCATTCTCAAACCCTCCTACTCCATTGGTGCATCTGTGTGTTCTTATCGTGCGAGGTGATTTTTCTTCTTTCTTTTTCAATTTTCTTCACTGTCGGTATAATTACTTGTTGCTATCCTTATTCGATCTTATTTTTGGGTAAACTGCAATGATTTAAACATGAGCGTGAGTATATATGCGTGTGTTGTGTGTGACTGGACTCTTGTATTTTTTATTTTATTTTTAAAAATCATATAGCAGCCGAATTTATTTCCTAGAGATCTACATATTTCATAAAATATTGTATGGCAGATTTATATATATATATATATATATATATATATGTGTGTGCACGTGCTGTGCATATATATATATAGTTATATGTGTATGACTTGGGTGAGTGTGTATATATACCTATATGTGTTGTGGAGTAAGCAATATATAAATATAACTATATGTGTGCTATATATGTATGTGTGTGGGCGCTGTATGAGTAATAGTGCTCCTATATAACAATCTGCTTTGTGTTTGTATATATATATATATATATATGTATATATATATATATTTTGTTGTGTGAGTAATATATATATATATATATATATTTTGTTGTGTGAATAATATATATGTATATATGTATGACGTGTACGTGTACGTGTGCGTGTGTATATTGTTGTGTGAGTAGTGTATATATATAAATATATATGTGTTGTGTGTATATATATCTATATGGGTGTCCTGTAGATAATTAGATAAGTGCGTGTAACTCTGATGCTCATTTTGCTCCTAGGCGATCTCATTTGGATCATGGACAAGAAGTCTGTGAAATTCAATGAACAAATCATTCAATTAATGCACACCCAAAGGAAAAAAAGATGTGTACAAAAATGAGACAGTCTAGTTCTATGATGCTATGATTGATAAGAATGGTCTTTTGGTGCGTAATTCATAGAAAGGAGATTATATTATATGGTGTGCTGTGTGAGAGTATATATACCTATATGTGTGTGTTGAGTGAGTTCAGTGTAGGTAATATATATGTGAGTAATATGTGTCTATTGTGTGTATAAACATGATTGTATTGGATTGAAGATCATTGAATCATGAATTAAAAGCTCATCCCCTTTTAGGGTACCACAATAGGATTTTACCTCTTACATGCCATGTCTCAATTAGCAACCTTTGAACGTGCATATTTTTTTAATGTGACTATTTTCATCAATGTTTAGGTAATGGCTCGTGGTGGTATGAAACGAAAACACAATTTTATTCCAAAGAAATGTATTAGAGAACGGTTAAACAGGGAAACTAGGTCATTCAATGTGGAAAAGAATACTCGAGAAACAAATAAAATGGCAACAACAAAAACATATGATCCTTCAACTGAAAGAAATCAACGTCTTAATTTGGAGGGTGGTGTTTTTGCGCTAAATTCAAGAATCGGAGTGTTGAATTACCGACCTCTGAAATTCCATCAATTGAAGATGAAGTTGCAACAATAGGTAAATTTATCATTTTAATTATTGTTACGTTTACTTAGCTATCTAAATATTATAACAAATGTTTAATTTTCACATGTAGTTGATGGGTCTAAGAAAAAATGTCGAGGTCAAACACTTGGCAAGGGAATACTGAAGTATTTTACAAATACTAGAAATAAAATGAAGAGATCCTATGGATGGAAGACCTTTAAAAGGAGACGAGTCTGCAAAGCTTGCATCCCAAATTGGGATAGTGACTCGGGATGTTCTTCCAGTTCCGAAAAAGTGGAAAGAAGTGGATACAAAAGATGGGTTGGAGCCGGGATTCGATCATTTGAAGGTATGTGTACAAAATTGATCTCATTATATTTTCACATTTTATAATTAATATGAAGTGTTTATATTAAATGTAGATCCACATGGATGTCAATATTGATGAGCCTGGTGTGAGACAAGCCCTAGTTGATAGGTTGAAAATTAGCTAGCGAAACCAACGTCATAAGTTGCATAATCACTTTGTTAAATATGCAACTTTGGAAGAAGCAAAAAATAATAAACCCCGATTTATGTCATACCCAAGAACAATGGGAAGAGCTTTGTGATATTTTTTTCATCACGTAACTACAAGGTAAAAATCCTTTTTAAAAATTTATGCTTAAATGTTATGATAAATTTATTAGTGTAATTTTATATATTAAAGTTGTATTATTTTTTTAGTGTGTGTGTCAAGTGAATAAAGAAAATAGGAGCAATTTGAAATGCAAGCATATTTTGGGAAGAAAGGCTTTTGTAGTTAAGCTCCACGAAATTGTGAGTAATTTCTTTCTCATACTTAGTAATATGTTTAATTGTTGGTTAATGGTTGAATTAATTTTGTTTAATTAGTTGACTTTAAACTATATTTGTTTTTTTTTTTTTTTAATATAGTTGTGGTGTTATTGATTTTACAATCAATTCATTTGAGCTAGCTAAATATGTTAATTTTACGATTAATTTTTTGCAGTCTAAACATGAGTTAAATGGTGAAGAGTGTGATAGGATTAGACTGTATGTTCGTACACATTCTTCAGAGAAAGATGGTTGAAAATCCGACGAGGCTAAAGAAAATTGGGTAAGTCAAGTAGGCATGTACAAGTGAGATTTCATTTTATTACTAAAATTGATGTTAATTAATTTTTTTGTCATAATTAATATCCACATAGGAGAAGATGGTAAAGAAACGAGAAGAATATGCTGAGCAAGAAATTGATAAAAGTTAAGTTGAAATTGTTCTTGAGGTCCTAGGCTATGGGGCTTGGTTATGGTCCAAAGCCTCCCAGTAGACGCAGTGTTTCAGATGATGCTTCTAACCAATTGGAAAGGGAGTTAAGTGAGACAAAAGAAAAGTTGGAAGCGTCTGAAACTCGCGAAGGTGCACTCCAGGAAGAAGTGAGTGATATAAAAGGGACCATGAACAAACTTATGAATTTCATGGTCGAGAGAGGGATAAATCTTTAAGATTTAGGAGAACCTTCCTTATATTTATATTTATACTTATGTTTGCTGCTTTTAACTTTTGAAACAAGTAAGTTCATTGTATTTTTTTTTATCTTATCATACAATTTAAATTTATTTACCATCTTTAATTTAGTGGTCAATCTAAATATTTATTTATTATAAATTATTAATTAAATTAGTTTATTATGATAATATTTTTAGTCTATTATAAATATATTTAAGTAATGACGATAAATGTTGTCAATATATATATATATATATATATATAAATATTTATGATGATTGTTATTTTGTCACTAAAATACTTTAATGACAAATTGTGTTGTCATTATATATATGCACATATGATGACAATAAAAAATTTGTAACAATAACGTAAGTATATTGTGATGAAATAATTAAATGAAGACGAAATATATGTTGTCATTATATCTAGAAATTTAGTGACAATTATCATATTCGTCACTAAATAATATTTCTTATGACAAAAAATTTCCGTCACCGTTTCTACGCTATTTAGTGATCAAAAATATTTTGTCGCTGAATATTACCATTTCGTGACGCATTGTGTCGTCATTATAAATACATATATATAACAACGATTAAAAGTTTGTCACTAAAGTGTTATTCTTTGGTGACGAACTATATAAATGGTGACGAAATTATTCGTTTAATTATGACGATATTATTGTCACTAAAATTTGACAAATGCGGTAGAAAGTGGAAAAAATCGTCACTTAAAATTATTAATTTAGTGACAATAAATCAAATCGTTATGTAATGTTGAACTATTTGGTGACGAACTATATAAATTACGACGAAATAATTAATTTATTTGTGACAGAAATTTCGTCATTACAATTTTAAAAGGTTGATATGAAATGGATAATCGTCGCTAAAATTTAATATTTTAGTGACAATAAATAAAAACGTCATTTAAAGTTGAACTTTTAGCGACGAAATATCATATTCAGCGATAAAATTTAGTGTCAAATGTGACGATTTATTCGTCACCATAGATGGAATAATATAGCGACGATGAACTTTAATGTCGCCAAAAGATGACTGTTGATGACGAATTCAAATAAAGTCACATTTACCTAATGCGACGCACCTACGACGACCTTCTTTGCGACGGAGAAAAATCGTCGCCAAACACATTTCGTGACGAAAATTGATGCTTTTATGATGAATTGTTGTCGTCGCGATTTCTCAAATTTCCTGTAGTGCTAGTGATTTTTATTTTTATTTGTTCTACATTATCTTGTGCTTTTTATACTTGATCGTTTGTGTAGGTGAGCTTAATTGCAAGATGGATGGATACAACCAATATTCATGGAATCAATCCTATGATCAATATGATATGGTTTATCCTCCTCGTCAAGAAGAAATTTGCTACGATAGTTGGGGGAACTACAATTACGATTATCAAATGCAACAAGTTCCCACCGATTATCAAGATTATGGGAAAATGGAGGCTTCACCCTATCTTTATGAGTTGCTAAATACCTTCATTGAGAGTAATGGAGGGATGGATAGGCCAAACATGATGGATCAAGTTGAGGAAGCAAGCTACTTTGGAAGACAACCTTACTCACAAGGAATTGATCTGGGTGATCATGCACCAAATGATGAGAGAAATGCTTACTTGGAACACTTGCTAGCCACTTACATGACTCAATCCAATGAAATATTAGAAAAGATGGATGAGCAACTTGTCTCACTTTCGAACCAAATGAAGAATGTGGAGTCCCATATGATTCAAATGGCTTCTTCAAGTGGGTCTAGTTATGAAGAGTCAAGCATGACGATTGATGAAAAAGAGGGCTCAAGTGAAGAGGAGGACGAAGACGTAAAGCTTATTGAGTACTTAATGGAGATTGAAGAAGATGAAGAGGAAGAAGAATGTCCCTTGATGGAGGACACGAGCAACAAAGAACAAAAAGATCAAGAAGCATTAGATGACACATTGAAGAGTGAAATGAGAATTTCTAAACCTTTACACTCTTCAATTTTCACTTTAGATAATATTGATGCTTCTATTGATTTTATCTTATCTCTTGTTAACTTTTATCTTAAGAAAGAAATTGAAAAAAGCTTGGGCATCCTCCTACAAAAAGGAAAGGAATTGAAAGAGATGATAGGGAGAGAGCAGGAGAAACTTCAATTAATGAAAATGTGCATGAAAGATGCAAGAATTTGGCCTACTATTCATGAAAGCCTCATTGACTTTGAAACTCAAAGATTGATATATAATGGCAAGGAGGACCGATATCCATGGCCATTTCGATGAGCTTGTTCATTTCCGTCCGGCTTGAAGACGTTAAACTTAGCGCTAAATGGGAGTCAACCCATTCTTTATTGCTTTCTTTTCTTTTATTTTAGCTTTGTAGTTTGCTTGATCTTTTTGTTGAGTTTTTGTTTTGTAGGT
This sequence comes from Galeopsis tetrahit, assembly GCA_963675135.1. Classification (NCBI taxonomy): domain Eukaryota; kingdom Viridiplantae; phylum Streptophyta; class Magnoliopsida; order Lamiales; family Lamiaceae; genus Galeopsis; species Galeopsis tetrahit. The sequence goes on from OY776119.1 coordinate 30,387,444, forward strand.
TGAGTGTTGTGGTGGGTGTTCAAGGATGGGAGGTGTGCTTTGTGAAGTTTAAAGATGAGATGCTTTGGTGCTACAAGGCTCAATGGACAAAACGGTTGTGGTAGCTTGCTTCGTTGGTGGAAAATTTCTAAGGTAACACACTCATCTCCAAACTTTGCATTCAACTAGATAGTTTCATTTAAGTTTGGGGGGAGATTTCGTGTGTTTACCTTTATTTTTTATTGCACCGTTTGTCCTATAATTGTTTAGCTTTGTTGGATGAGATTTTTTTTAGGCATAATTGGTGGTGATTGTTGGTTTTTGATGTTTGGTTGAGCTTGTTGGTATTGATTTGATGCTTACTTTTTCATTTGCTTATGTGATGATCTTTGCTTGGTTTAGTGCTCTTAATACATGATAGACAAGCCCGTGAGCTTTAGAGTCTTTAGACTTTCATATATGTTGGTCTATTTTCCTTCATGTGAGTATCATTCATACTTGTGTGCTCTAGAACTTGCCAATTGTCTTGTTTGATGCTACTTTTTGTGTGAGATTTATGAAAGTGATATAAGGCCATCTTTGTTTTGAATAGCCACTTAGCCAAATTGTCCATACCAAATGATATTTTGACGTAGTTAGCCACTTTGAGCCTATTGACTTGTATTCTTTGGCAATCTACAAAATTTAGCATATTTGTCCATCTTTTGTGAGCCTTATTTTCCTATGAACTAGTGGAGCTTGAATGTTGACAAATGAGGTTGAATTGTGCTTAAATGTAAATTTGGTAGAATTGTTTGGTTTGAAAGTGAAAAGATTGAAAAGAAAAGAATGAGAAAAAAGATGAATTGAAAGTTGTACACAAAAAAAATAAAAAAATATTGAGTTGATGAGAAGAGTAAAGAAAAATAAAAAAAAGAAACTCTCTTGTGCACCATAATTTGGTAGAACTTGAAGTTCAAAAGAGTTCAATGGTCTTGGTGAAGAAGAATGTGCTTAAAAGAGTGAGCAAATAAATTGTGTGAGATGGAGGAATTTTAGTTGCAATTGGCCAATTGCAATTTTCTCTTGAGTTTTAGAGATATTCGACGGGGTGTCTTTACTTCTCGCTCCACTAGTTTATGAGTCACTTTATCCAAATTCTCCTCACCCTAACCAAAGAGCCTGCATTACAACCAAATGATAAGTCCTTGTTGATTCATGAATTGAGCACATAACATATGATGGAGAATTGAAACATTTGGCAAGCATATGGTAGTGTACTTGTATGATTTGATTTTGAGAGCATACATTCCTTGATATACACTTTGAGTGATGAGTGATACACTTACTTGTGAGGAAGTTGTGAATTGAGCACTTAATATTGCATTGGTTTGATCATAGTTTGTGAACTTGTGTGTTGATGTCTCTACCTCTTGGCTTGACTAAATTGATTGAACTTGACAATCACTCATTCTATATTGTCTTGAATGAATTCCTTCGCAATTCTCCCACTTGTTCTATTTTTCTTTCGTTGCTCGGGGACGAGCAACACTTTAAGTTTGGGGGGTTGATTAGTGTGAAAATTGCTCGAAGTTCTTGTGCTTAATTTACATAATTATATAGAATTTTGTGCATTATTTACATTAAATTGACTAATTGCACTTGATTTGGAGAAGTGGTGTTGGTTTCTATTATTATAGAGAAATGAGCATTTTTGGAGCAAAACACACCTCAAATAATATTGTAGAGTCAATCGAAGGAAGAAATCGGGAAGGAGTTGAAATGAGAAAAGATTGGAAGTTAAATTAATATGGGCTTAACAATTATTTTATTGGGCCAATTTAATTATAATTTTTGAGGCCCATTGCCCATTTATTGGAGGCTGGTGATGCGTGAGCTGAAGGGAATTGGGGGCAAATGGACCAGCAACTTAACATTGAGTACTAGGCCCAATTCGAAGCCCAATTGAAACATTAGAATTGGGGGTTCAATTTAATATTTGCTGGAGGGGGCAGAACACAGAGGACGCGGGGAGAGATACACGCACGCAGAGAGGAGAAAATACAGAGCAGCTCATTGGGGAAAACCTTTTCTCCCCCACTTCATTCAATGCACTTTTAGTTTAATTTTAGTTTATTAGCTAGTTTTAAATGTAGTGTTTCATTTTCTTGTAAGCAACACAAGGCTTGAGGTGATACCTTTCTTAAATTTAATGTTTTGCTATTTATCTTTCATAAGCTTGCTTTCAATTGTTAATTTAATTATTAGCGTTTGTTGGTGTTTGGGTGTTTGAATTTATGATGAAATTAGATTCTTAGCTTAGTTTGGATTGTTTAATTATATTGGTGGTGTATTGATTAAATTAATGGGTTTTGATAGATCATTTGCTTGAATTCAATTAATAGATTATATTTTGACGCATGATTAGTGCAACGAGAGTTGGTTAATCTTGATAATAGTATAATCGAGGGTTGAAAATCGAGTGGATTGAGTATATATTGGGTTATCGCAACGAGAGTTAGGTAATTTTCATTAGAACCCCATTAATTTACACTAATTATTTGAATGAGAGTTTGAGTGATTAGTGAAAATACTTTAGGAGTTTGGTTTCTAGTATTCAAGTGGAAAAGAATGATTAGGGATTAGATTGGATTACTTTAGATAGAGTAGAACCCCCTAATTGTGTGATTACCCGGGTAAGAACGACTCTATTCTTCCTCCCGATCTTAGGTGTTTTATTAGATACATCCTTAGTGATTGCTCTTATCATATACCGACCAATGAATTAAACGTCCAAGTTAAGCTTTAATCGATTTCCACATAATGAAGAACACCCGAACACTACTTTTTCACATTTGATATTTGATCATTATTTTACTTGCTTTTTTTTCTTAGTTAGTTTTTATCTTGTTGATTTTTGCATTTTTAGTATTTTAGTCGCTCACCCCATGCTCTTTCACTATATTTACGTGTCGACACACAACACTAAGGCTACGCTAGCTAACTAGTCCCGTGGTTCGATAATTTAACCGGACACTTACTTTTACTACGAGGATCCTCTTACACTTGAGAGGTGAGTATTGAAAAATATGTGTCACTGACTATCATTGACATGTCCAAGTTCAATGTCATTTAGCCTCGTGAGCTACTCCTGTCCCAACTGTAGCAACAATGTAAACAAATTTTGGAATTTTAGGTGTAGAACTAATTTGGTAGCTCATCGTCTTGCTAGAGCTGCTATGTCATTTTCTATCTTTTTCGGTTGGTGCGAGCCTTCAAACGTTGTCAAATGTTGTGGAAGACCTTACAAATAATGTTTGTTTTTGCCAATAAATGAAACACAACGGTTGGTCTCATCTTTTTTTTTTTTTTATCTTTTCAAATACTGCTTGTTGGAGGCTAACTTGAGAACAGACGGAATCAAAGAACAAGAACTTCAAAGAGCTACTCTTGATCAAACCTTTCGACTAATTCCACCATCAATTAATGCATGAAAAAAAATACAATGTCAACCAAGACTATATATAAAATCTATAGACCCACGATCTATTTGGGCCTTTCGTAAAGTCCACTATCACATCATATCATATAACTGTCAACTTAGCCTAGTTCTTTTCTTGTAAGTAGTTATGGGTGTAACATAGTGAGAGCATGCATTTTGCAATTAGTTTCCAACTAAGTATAACAAATGCAGAAATGAAATACTGCATGTATCAACAATAAAGAAAATAGCCTAATGTTATCCAACTCTGTTTAGAAGCAATCCGTATGAATTCACCAAAATTTGGAATTTCAGGTGCAAACAAATACACAAGAATATTGAAAAACAATGTTTTGTTATTAGGGTTAATTGCAAATTAAATCACCACCTTTCTGTGAATTGCAATTTAATCTAAGCTTTTGAATAATTGCATATAAAATCATCACCTTTCAATATTGTTGCAATTTAAACTTCATGATAGTTTCATTTGTGCCCTAATCTAACGTATCTAGGTTATGTGACACCTCCTTAATGATACAACATTGTTTTTTTATTTCGATATAATCTCGAAACATTAAATTCGGACACAAATGATATTGTCTAGAAGTTTAAATTGCAACAATATTGAAAGGTGGTGATTTTATTTGCAATTATTCAAAAGTTTAGATTAAATTGCAATTCAAAGAAAGGTGGTGATTTTATTTGCAATTAACACTTGTTATTACAATACTAATCTTCATCCGAGTAATATTCATCTTCCTCTTGATTTTCTTCATCCGAGTCAACTTGAACCACTTTGCCATCTGCATACGGATAAGAGATAATGTGCATAATATATATGGGGCAAAATCTCAATTTATTATATAAAAAATTTGTGTCCTGTTAAGCTCTGCTAAAAAAAAAAAAAAAGAATGGTATGGCATGTGAATTATTGAGTTGTTACCAATAATAATTTGAAGGTCTTCATTCCCATTTTCCACCTGCTCCACTTTTATTTTCTTTCCAGAATGTTGGACAGATTTACTACAATCTTCCAACCAAATAGACTTGAGTGTTGGTATGTCTCCTATACTTGAAGGAATCTCCTTAAGATAGATAAAGTAAAGACGAAGGTGCTCAAGGCGCGGAAAGTGGGTGTTATCCGTTTCCCAGTATTTCAGATCAGAACACATATGAATTTTCAAGACTTTGAGGCTGCAGAATTGCCCTTCAGCTGTTTCCCACTTGTGTCCCCTGCAGGCAAATGGATTTAGTTTGAGAACTTGAAGAAGGGGTAGTGAACCTATCCTTATTGTCAACTCCTCCCAACTGAGCCCGGTCCTATATAAACTCAACTTCTTGAGGGAATGCGGAAAGCTCACTAAATTCCTCCTAATATCATATAGTTCCATGTTGTCAACTAAAAGATTCAAGGACTCCAATTTCTGTAAACGACCAATATTGTACATAGAGAAATTTGGTAACCCTTCTTTCTCATCATCACTACCTCTTTTATATATGAGTTTCAATTTCTTAACATTGGGTATTCTCTTAATCACCTCTTCACTAAACTTGAAATTCATTACACAGAGAGTCTCTAAGTATTTCAAGACCAAGTTGTGTTCCCCATTGGGAGGATCCGGGAGTACAAAGTTGTAGAGCTTGACATGTTTAAGTTGAGGCATCTCCCATATTTCAGACGGTGCCATCATTTGCTTGTAGAAAAAGGGATCAAAATGACCAATCCTAAGTGTTTGTAGATTCCAAAGGAGACAACACAAATAACGCAAACTCGATGCAGCTTTTGATTCCATTTTCAAAGAAAGGTACCGCAAGTTAGCATGCTTGAAACACTACAAAAAACGCGCGTCATAGAGACGGACAAATGCCGACGGATTATATTCCGTCGGCATTTCCGACGGAATGCCGACGGATTATTGTTGTTTGAAAAGTCAACATGCTTGCCGACGGATTTTCGTTCCGTCGGCATTTACCGACGGAAAATGCCGACGGATCTTTTAAAATATGCATGCCGACGGAATATCCGTCGGCATGTGACCCGTTAATTTTGCACCGCCTCGATTTCCAAAAAGATAACGGTTGCATTAAAGTCGGCGGTTACCGACGGATTTGCCGACGGAATTTCCGTCGGTAATTTTTTTTTTTTTTATATATAAGGGCCTCAAATCACAGAATTCGTTTTAGAAAATGTTGGTCCCAAAAGGAGTGTGACACGTGTATGGGGGGGGGGGAATACACGTGTGTGTGTTTTTCAAAAAACTTTTGCAAGTAATCGACACAAATAATCAGAGTCAAGTAAGTTACACAGTGTGTCAAGTCCTATGAAAATACTAACAGTAGATTCTAAGAATTCTTAATAGTATGCAACTTGTATGCGGAATAAATGATAGGCCCTTTTATACTCCTTAATTAATATGCACTTAGATACTAAGTTATCAAATAGCAAATAGCAGTTATAACAACACAAAAGCTAAAGCAATAAGATAAATGCAGTAAGTAAGAACACAAGACGTATAGTGGTTCGGAGACTAAACTGCTCCTACGTCCACTCTCCTAATTTAATAGGATAATTCCTTAATCACTTCGGAATTAGCTTGTTTTTACAGTGCCAAGGTGCACTCTACTTCTTCTCCTTCTCTTCTCTTGATTTCTTACAACCTTCTATAGTTGCAATACTTTCAATCTCTACTACGAACTCAACAATACTCTCAATCTATCTCTCAAGGTGAAAGTAGGGTTTTGTTCTAGTACCAACTAATTGTGTGATATCCTTTACAATTTGAGAACGAATATAAAGGATAGGATATCACTGTCTAGGCTTTGGATAATCAACAATAAGCTTGCCTAGTGGGGACTAAAGGTAACACTCACAAATGAATATGCTTAAAAGCTTTTTAATCTCTCGAGTGTTTTTGAATGCTTTTGAATGCTAAAACAATTGTATGATTTGTAGCTTGATGTCTGTCCCGTCTCTCTTGAAATGATTCAAGATATGGCTTATTTATAGATGAAGTAGACTATCCGTTGGTGGAGATAGTAAAACTTATCCATAAATTTGAACTTTCAAATTGTTCAGGGGCCTGCATGCAAATAGTACATGTATTCACGTCCATTCTGCAATTTGCATTCCAATATCAGAGTTTGTTATGCGCAGTGATAGGTGGCTCTCATTCCTTGGCTAATTTGGAATAATTATGTCCTTCCCGCTAACGGCCTTATACTGGGTAAGGTGCCTAGTCATTCCTTGTCTTTGTCCATAAGTATGCCAAGTCCAAGGTATATGAATATCCAAATTCATCATACTTGACTTTTGTTGTCCAGCATACTTGTCTTCATGAATCCTTGTCACTTTCTTCATAACACTTCAGCTCCTTGTCTTCAATGATACTTGTCTTTTGTGCTTTGTGCTTTCAGGTCATAGATTCAAAGAATAATCTATCTAAAAATTAAAGCTCCCTAACATATACGAGCTTTTCTAACCTGAAAATCTAGACTTGGCAAATCATCATACTTGGGGTTTTACTTAGGGTTTTGGTATCAAATCAAAATCAAATTTTCTTTTATTAATATAAACCATATCCCAACAGAAAAAAAAAGGCGTGCGTGAGTGAGTCGATTCGGGGGGGAAGACAAAGACGAGGACGAGGCTATTGAAGCAAATTTCTCCGATTACATTGATACGATACGTTTTCTTAATTAGTTCTATTACTTAGTTTTAATACTTATATATGTTTATGCATGGATATATGTAAATATGAATAATTTAATGTTGATTTGCATGTTATTGATTTAGTTAGTTGTTAAAATATTATGATCATGTTAGTATGTTATTTAATTTGTTGATTAAGCTAGAATAATTTTGATAGAGTAGTTTTTTAAGGTTAATTAATTAATTGTTATATGCATGTATAGTTAATTACTAGTTTAATTTAATGGTGTAATTTTGATATAGAATATTTTTAATGTAGGTGATGCATGTTTCAATCAATTGTTTAAATTATTAGTTAATTAGATGGTTCGACGGGTGTTATCACGTTGTAGTTAGGTTATATATTGTTTTGATTTAAATTAGGAATATGTTGATTAAATTAGGAATATGCTATATTAGTAAAAAATTTAAATTAAGAATATGTTCATTAAATTGATAATTAGAAAACTCCAGTTAGAAAACTATTATTTTAATTAGGTTTAGGTTTGTTAATTTAGGAATATGTTAAATTTTTTATTATTGATTAAATTAGAAAAATAATAATTAAATTAGGTTATTGTTGATTAAATTAGGAAAATGTTGATTAAATTGGTAAATTGTTGATTAAATTAGGAATATGCTATACTTAAACTAGTAAATCATTGATTAAATTAGGTTATAATTGTAAATTAAATTATGTATTTTTTATTGATTGAAACAGATGAGTCAAGTACCAACGAATCAGGGTTCTGGTTCAGGTTCACGTAGGTCACGTGCAAGGAGGCCTCCTCCTCCTCCTCCTCCTCCTCCTCCTCCTCCTGTGGTAGTGTCGCCGCCGCCGACTACGATGTCGTCTAGTTCGTCAACAGCCGTAGGATCCTCTTCTGGTCAGCATCTCGTTCGAGACAAAAGGCAAGAAGTTGAAATCCATTTAGGAACGTAAGTCAATAATTCTAATGTTTAACAGTAATCAATAACGATTAACTTTATTTATTTATTTATAATGTGTTAGTTTATAAATTTGTTAATAATTTTACAGGTTGTTGCCCGGTAATGAGTTGTCCAGGATCTACACACAGCATCCTTTCTGAAGTGCAAGATTTCTAAGGGTGCTATCACTTAGTCGATGGTGCCGCAAACTAAAAAGGATGAATAATTCGAGGAGTTCCAGGTATATAATTACAATAATTAATGTTTATGAAATAACTAATTATACATATTATTTGATAAATATGTTGAATATTTGTACAGAAAAAGGCCCGTTGGAATACGGCGATCTACTCGGACGACACTATTTACGAGGAGTGGTAGGGTGTTTGTTCTACTCGGTACACGAACATGATGTACGACTAGAGATTCGCCTGGCGCGAAAGTAACAAGGAGCGTGCTCTGGGGAAAGACGAGGATGGTGTTGACCTATGGGAGTCGTTGGTTGAGCAGTGGATGGACCCGGCTTACCAAGAGAAGTGTGAGAAAGCTCGGGCCAACCGCAGAACCGACGTTGGAGGCGGGATGGCAAGGCATCGGGGGGGAGCCCGGTCCGTCCTCGAGCAATCAATAGCTCTCGTAAGTTTTCATTAATTTTAAAAATTAAATAATTATATTTAATTTATTTATAGTTATCTAAATTAATTTGTATATGTTTATTTGATACGTAATAGGAGCGGGAGACGGGACGTGCACCCACCCACTTGGATCGGATGAGCCTTATTCATCCGTTTGATGCCAAGACACAGACGTCCACCTACGGGCGCACTACTGACCTCCACGTAAGTTTACTTAAATTTATGTATTAAACTATATATATAGATAATTAAATTAATTTTAATTTTTTAATTATGTAGCTGAACGTCCGGTAGAGGATTGAAGAGGACGAGACGCAAGCCGCGACTACTGCTGAATCCGGAAGCAGCGGTCCCCCTCCGGCTGTTAACGTAGACCAGGCTTACCTTGACGTTGCCCCGACCTCCAAGGGAAGGATCCTTGGCCTTGGTCGGATGACCAACGTCGTGAGGTCATCAAGTGGTCGGTCCCGGAGTGCATCGCAGGCGTCCGTATCCTCCACTGTCGTCCCAGATCCGAACGTCATGGCAACGTTCGAGAACTACTTCCGCCTCTGGAGTGGCAACGCGGGTCGGACGTTGGGGATGTCTGCTGAGCAGATCGAGGCCGTCTATCAACAAACGATGGTGCAAGCCCCCCCAACTGCAGCTCCAGATCAAGCTCCAGGTCCAAGTGCAGCGCAGGCCGACGATGACGACGTCAAAGTCAATTTGGATGGCGATATGGATGAGTTTTTTAACTTTCGTTGAACAATTTAATTTTGTGTTGAACTTATTTACTTTTGTGTTGAACTTATTTACTTTTTTGTGTTGAACTTATTTATCTTTATGTTGAACTTATTTATCTTTATGTTGAACTATATATTTTTCTGTGCGAACTTTTATTGGTGGATTGCAGTTTATTTGTGTAGTTTATTGGTGGAATAATGCATTTGGTGTATAGATGAAAATAGGTGCATTCATTTATTTCATTGAGTACAAATAACAGTGCATTCTAGTACAAAATAGTCTCATTTAGAGTGCATTCTAGATAGATTTAAACCACTTGAAGGTGGAAGTGAATTATAGTACAAAATAGCCTCATATATATAGAGTGCATTATACATATATTTAACCAAACAACTTGAAGGTTGTAGATGCAACCATGACAACTAGCACAATCAAAATGATTTTGTTCACTTTGATTAAATCCTTGATTTCTTCAGCTAAATTCTTGATCTCTATAACCAATTTCTTCATCTCTTAAGTGATTTTCTTCATGTCTTCAGTTTTTTGGTCACTTTGATTAAATCCTTGATTCTTGTCAACACCACAGTTTTCTAGAGTATCAGCCCATACAAAGAAACCACATCCACCACCACCACCATCACTTAGGGAGTCAGGACAATTATGAAATATCATCCCTTTACTTCTAGGATGTTTAGAAGCATATGTACAACATGCCTTTTCACAATAACAAACAAGGCCTTGCTTGAAACGAATAGAAGATGAAGAAGACATGATATTTTTGTTGTTTTCTTTGCAAAATAGATATGGTGTGAGCTTTGTGTGTGTTATATATAGAAAAAATTGAATTAATTAAAAAAAAAAACTGCCACATTACCGACGGAATATATGTTCCGTCGGAAATTGCAATTTGATAAATGCCGACGGAAATTCCGTCGGTAAATTGGGCGGGCAAAATGCCGACGGAATTAACTTTCCGTCGGAAATCACAATTCAATATAATGTAATTACATGTTTTATATTATAAGTTTTGTTTGAATTTATTATAAGTTTAGTTTAGTAATGTGTTGCTCCACTTAAATGTTTAGCAGATGGATTTGCCTGACCGTCGTTGGATGTACTGTACTCCTAGAATGATTAGAGGAAATGTGAATGTGGAATTTTATAATGAACTCGTGTTATTTGTTGAATTTGCAAAAAGCCAGCCACATTACATGATTGGAAATTGCATTAGGTGTCCGTGTAATGCTAAGAAATGTCAGAATAAGCAATATAAAGAGATTGATGAGGTCCTAGTACATATTGTGAAGAATGGTTTCGTTGATAATTATTATAATTGGACTAGTCATGGCGAAACACGTTGGCCTTATAGATTTGATGAAGTGTTATACTATTACACTATTGGAATCTGTCAACAAGAAGCAAATTTCGATCATGTTGGCACTAGTAACGAGGTAGAACAACAGTTTGGGGATGAAGAACAACAGTTTGGGGACGAAGAACATGTGAGTGTTATCTCATAATCTCAAAATCAGCACAGTAAAGTACTGAGCTGATTGGATCAAATAAGATAACTTAGGCCTTATCAGATGAGTTGAAGGGTTTCAATCAGATGAGAAGGTGATGCTTAGAGTTGTCCAGCAGAGTTGTCCAGTAGAGTTGTTCAGCAGAGTTGGTCAGCAGAGTTGTCCAGCAGAGTTATCCAGCAGAGTTGTTCAGCAGAGTATGGAGTCTATCACCAGAGTTAGCTTTTGATCATCAGAACAGAAGAGTTGGGTATCAGAACAGTAGAAGTGATCTGATCTTTATGGACAAGTCTTCTGGTTCGAAGTTAGTTAGTTTAACTAACTGTATTACAGTTACAACAACTTGAGGGCATAACTACCATTTTCAGTTGGGCAATAACAGAGCACATGGGTTGTTACAATTGGTTGCAAACGGTTGATAACTACTCAAACAGTTCCTAACAACAGCAACTACCTTTGGTCTTTATATACTCTTGATTGTGTACATTATAAAGGTTAACGAATTTGGATTGAGAGATTTAGTACGTTATTGTATTCTTTGAGTTATGTGAGTTCACGAGTGAAGTGAGGAAATATCCTATTCCGAGTGAATGAGTGTGTAAACATTCTTTATCAATCAAAGAAGTACTAGTCTGGTCCAATGGATGTAGATCACATTGATCGAACCACTTAAATTCTTGTGTGTTGTTTGTCTCGTTGCTTACTTTTCTGAATTACTATCCTAGAGCAGTTATTCCTTCTATATTCAAGTGTTCTAATTAGTTGGAGACGTCTAACCGATCGGAATCATCTTGACAATTGGCGCCGTCTGTGGGAAATTGAAGTAGCTGCAGATCTAAGATGGGGAATTCTACCAAGTACAACATAGAGAAGTTTACAGGCACGGGAGATTTTGGGCTGTGGAAGGTCAAAATGCAGGCCCTCCTTGAACAGCAAGGATTATTCGAGGCTCTCGAAGAATCCGAAGAGATTGTAGAAGAAACTGCAACAGCTGCGGCTGAAAGGAGCAAGTTGCTCAGAAAAGCTCGAAGCACGATCCTACTCTGCCTTGGAGATAAGGTCTTGAGGGAGGTTGCTAAAGAGAAGTCAGCGAAGGAGGTTTGGGATAAGCTTGAGAAGCTATATATGGTGAAAACTCTTGCTAACCGACTCTATTCGAAACAGTAGTTGTATGCCTTTAGAATGGGAGATGATAAACCCATTACGGAGCAGCTAGATGAGTTCAACAAGATTCTTGATGATTTGGAGAATTTGGATGTCAAGTTAGAGGAAGAGGATAAGGCTCTGATCTTGTTGAGTGCTCTGCCTAAGTCCTTTGAAATCCTAAAGGACACCATCTTGTATGGTAGAAAGGAAGCAATCACATTAGAGGATGTGATCTTGGCTGTCAAGTCCAAGCTGTTACACAATAAGACATCTCAAGGAGATAAAAGTAGTAGTGGAGAAGGATTGGCAATCAAGGGAGGACAGAAGAAGTCTGTCTCCAAGAAGGGGTCTAGTCAACCCAAGGGAGCTGATAAGGGAAAATCAGCAGTGTCAAATCAAGGGGAAGTAGTGTGCCACCACTGCAACAAACCTGGGCACTATAAGAGTACTTGTTTCAAGTACAAACAGCTTATGAGAAAATCTGGTCCTAAGAACCCTGTTGATAAGAATCAAGCAAATCAAACCCAAGATGATAAGGAGCAGAAAGGCTATGAGTCAGCTCAGTCCCTATCCATCACTTCCACTAAAGAGCAGCAAGATTGGATTTTAGATTCAGGGTGTTCTTTTCACATGACTCCAAGAAGAGAGTAGTTTCATGATTTTAAGCATCAGAATGGAGGTTCTGTGTTGTTAGGGAATGATCACACTTGCAAAGTCAGAGGTGAAGGTACAGTACACTTGAAGATGTATGATGGAGTAGTGAGGATTCTCAAGAGGGTCAGGTATGTACCTGAACTCAAGAGAAATTTGATATCTCTTGGTATGCTGGATTCATTGGGTTATAAATTTCAGTCTGAAGATGGAGAGCGCAGAGTTTCAAAGGGGAAGCTTACTGTTCTTAAAGGTGAGAGAAGAAATGATCTCTACTTTCTTAAGGGGGGAACAGTTATTGGCAGATCAGATGTGGCAAGGGTGCAAGACAACTCAATTTTGTGGCACAGAAGATTAGGTCATGTAGGAGAGAAGGGCCTACTTGAGCTAAGTAAGCAAGGATTGCTATGTGGTGACAAGATCACAAAGCTTGATTTGTGTGAGCACTGCATTCTTAGGAAATCCAAGAGATTGAAGTTTGGAAAGAGTTCACACTCTACCAAAGGAATTTTGGACTATGTCCATTCACATTTATGGGGGCCAGCTAGGAATCAGACTAGAAGTGGTGGGAGATACTTCATGTCTATCTTAGATGACTACTTAAGAAAGGTATGGATCACTATCCTGAAATCCAAGACAGAAGCATTTGAAAAATTTAAGGAATGGCTCACTGAGGTGGAGAATATTTCTGGAAAGAATCTCAAGCATTTGAGAACTGATAATGGGCTGGAGTTCATATCAGAAGAGTTCAATGTTTTCTGCAAGAAGAAGGGTATAGTGAGGCATAGAACAGTACCAGGTACACCTCAGCAGAATGAAGTAGGTGAGAGAATGAACCGAACTTTACTTGAGAGAGTTAGATGCATGTTGAGCAGCTCTGGATTGCCTAAAGTATTTTGGGGAGAAGCAGTGTCAACAACAGCCTATTTGATAAACAGAAGCCCTTCCTCAGCTGTACAATTTAAAACCCCAGAAGAGTTATGGTCTGGTCATGCAGCTGAGTACAGTAATTTGAAGGTGTATGGTTGTTCAGCATATGCCCATGTCAAGCAAGATAAGCTTGAGCCTCGAGCCTTGAAATGTGTGTTCATAAGATATCCTTCAGGTGTGAAAGGATACAGATTGTGGTGCCTAGAAGCTGGAATGCAGAAGTGTATTATCAACAGATATGTAACTTTTGATGGGAATAGAATGCCATTGAAAGAGGAGGCAAGCTCCAGTACAGCACACAACAAACCAGATGAGACACGGGTGGAGGTGGAGCATGATGACATCAGAACACTAACTGAAGAGCAGATTGATCCAGATGAGGAGGAAACTACTCATAGTGATACTGAGCTTCATGACTACCAGCTGACTAGGGACAGATCTAGAAGAGAAGTCCACCCACCTCAGAGGTATGGTCAAGCTGACATAGTATCATTTGCATTATGTGCAGCTCTTGAGGTGGAGTCTTTGGAGCCTAAAACTTACACAGAAGCCATCAACTGCCATGACAAAGAGAAGTGGTTAGTTGCTATGGAGGAAGAACTGTTATCTCTGAACAAGAACCAGACTTGGGAGATTGTTGAGAGGCCTAAGAACAAGAAACTTGTTGGGTGTAAGTGGATCTACAAGAAAAAGGTGGAGGCTCAGAGCGGTGGCAAGATTTGGTACAAGGCAAGACTTGTAGCTAAAGGATTTACACAGAAAGAAGGTATTGACTTTAATGAAATCTTCTCACCTGTTGTAAAGCATTGTAGCATCAGAATCTTGTTGGCTATGGTTGCTCAATATGAATTGGAGCTGCATCAGATGGATGTGACCACAACATTTCTTCATGGGACTTTAGATGAGAAGATCTACATGAAAATACCAAAAGGGTTAGACATAGAAGATGGAGAAGACAAAGTGTGCTTACTCAGAAAATCACTCTATGGCCTCAAACAAAGCCATAGACAATGGTACTTAAGTTTTGATGAGTACATTTGCTCAGTTGGTTTTGCAAGAAGCTTGTATGACAGCTGTGTTTACTTCAGGAGGGTTGGGAGTTCAGTTACCTATCTTCTGTTGTATGTAGATGATATGTTAATAGCAGGAGAGTCTATTAACAGTATCAATCAAGTTAAGGAGATTCTCAAAAGGGAGTTTGAGATGAAAGATCTTGGTGAAGCTAAAGTGATTCTTGGGATGGAGATCAGTAGAGTTGAGGGAGCAATTCAGCTTAGTCAGCCTACCTATCTGAGGAAGGTGTTAGAGAGATTCAGGATGAATCAAGCTAAGTCAGTTTCTACACCAATTGGCCAGCATAAGAAGCTATCCAATCAGATGTGTCCCAAGAACAGCCAAGAAAGAGCTCAGATGAGTAAGGTTCCTTATGCCAGTGCAGTAGGGAGTTTAATGTATGTTATGGTGTGTTGTAGACCAGATTTAACTCATGCAATGAGTGTAATCAGCAGATACATGAGTGATCCAGGCTTAAATCATTGGGTGACAGTTAAGTGGGTCATGAGATATGTTGTAGGATCAGCTGAGAAAGGTCTGAAATTTTCAGAAGATATCAGATGAGGCAGAAGCACTTGTGGGATATGTTGATGCCGACTATGCAGCCAATGTAGACACAAGAAAGTCCTTGACAGAGTATGTATTCACCTTATTTGGTACAGCTATATCATGGAGGTCATTACATCAGTCCGTAGTTGCATTATATACTACAGAATCAGAATATGTAGCCTTGACTGAAGCAGTAAAGGAGAGCATGTGGCTTAGGGGGATCTTGAAGGAGTTTGGTATATCACAAAGAAGTGTGATTGTCTTCTGTGATAACCAAAGTGCAATACATCTTGCAAAGCATCAGGGGTATCATGAGAGAACTAAGCACATAGATGTGAAGCTGTACTTTGTAAGAGATATTGTAGAGAAGGGGGTGGTCCAGGTAGTGAAGATTGCTACAGAGGAGAACCCTGCTGATGCGTTCACTAAGGCATTGCCAAAAGAGAAGTTTGGCTTGTGTCTTAGACTTATTGGACTACATTAATTCCTCTGAGGAGAAGGCTACTGTTCTTGTGGCAGAAGATCAGTAGTGGAGGCTATTCTTTGAGGAGAATAGTGTTGGTGTTTTTTTTTTGTGGAGATTAGTTCGATTATGAGCTAAAGGTGGAGAATTGTGAGTGTTATCTCATAATCTCAAAATCAGCACAGTAAAGTACTGAGCTGATAAGATCAGATAAGATAACTTAGGCCTTATCAGATGAGTTGAAGGGTTTCAATCAGATGAGAAGGTGATGCTTAGAGTTGTCCAGCAGAGTTGTTCAACAGAGTTGGTCAGCAGAGTTGTCCAGCAGAGTTGTCCAGCAGAGTTGTTCAGCAGAGTATGGAGTCTATCAGCAGAGTTAGCTTTTGATCATCAGAACAGAAGAGTTGGGTATCAGAATAGTAGAAGTGATCTGATCTTTATGGACAAGTCTTCTGGTTCGAAGTTAGTTAGTTTAACTAACTGTATTACAGTTACAACAACTTGAGGGCATAACTACCATTTTCAGTTGGGCAATAACAGAGCACATGGGTTGTTACAAGCGGTTGCAAACGGTTGATAACTACTCAAACAGTTCCTAACAACAGCAACTACCTTTGGTCTTTATATACTCTTGATTGTGTACATTGTAAAGGTTGATGAATTTGGATTGAGAGATTTAGTACGTTATTGTATTCTTTGAGTTGTGTGAGTTCACGAGTGAAGTGAGGAAATATCCTATTCCAAGTGAATGAGTGTGTAAACATTCTTTATCAATCAAAGAAGTACTAGTCTGGTCCAGTGGATGTAGATCACATTGATCGAACCACTTAAATTCGTGTGTGCTGTTTGTCTCGTTGCTTACTTTTCTGAATTACTATCCTAGAGCAGTTATTTCTTCTATATTCAAGTGTTCTAATTAGTTGGAGACGTCTAACCGATCGGAATCATCTTGACAGAACCGAATATGTATCAAACAATGATCAGGGAAGCTGGTTTTTCAAACATGGAAGAGGAGCCGACGAATGAGGCATTTCGGTTTTATGAGATGCTCAAATTAGTCGAAGAAGATTTATATTCGGGTTGTGAATCTCACTCACAGTTGTCATTTAATGCACGACTCATGAACATTAAGACCGAGAACAAGCTTTCTAACAGGGCATATGAGCAAACATAATAAGGTGCCTACGACGTTTCATCAAAGCAAACAAATGTTGAAGAATGTTGGTTTGCCGGTTGAGAAGATTGATTGTTGTGTGAAGGGTTGCATGTTATATTGGGGTGACGAAGATAGCAGTCTGAGGATGTGTAGATTGTGTGGCCATCCCCGGTACAAAGAGGCACGTCGAAAGGGACCTAGTGGTCAATCGAAGAAGACAAAGAAGGAAGTGCCATATAAGAAGATGTACTACCTTTCTATCATTCCTCGTTTGATGAGATTATATCAATCAAGTGCCACTGCACAACACATGACGTGGCATGCTACAGATTCCTCTTCGGCTGAGTCGAGGGAGATGCGACATCCGGCAGACTCGGAGGCCTGGAAACATCTTGACAACGTGTTTCCAGATTTTACTTGTGAACCGAGGAATGTGAGATTAGGTTTGTGTACTGATGGTTTTGCACCGTTTGGGATGCATGGGAAGCAGTATTCTTTGTGGCCGGTGATACTGACTCCGTATAATCTTCCTCCGTGGATGTGCATGAAACCTCAAACAATGTTTCTGACTGTATTGGTGCCTGGACCAACGAATCCAAAGGACAAACTGGATGTTTATCTCCAACCTCTTATAAAAAACTTGATCTTCTTATGGGAGAATGGAGTCCAAACGTACGATGTTTTTAGAAAGCAGAACTTCACGATGCGTGCTGCTCTTTTATGGACCATTAGCGACTTTCCTGCATATGGTATATTGTTCGGGTGGAGTACGGCCGGAAAGAAAGCATGTCCGTATTGTATGGAGAATTCTGAAGCTTTCAGTCTCCCGGTGAGTAGAAAAGTTTCATGGTTCGATAATCACCGTAGGTTCATACCTCGAGGTCACCCGTTTCGAAGAAATAAGAAGAACTTCGTAAAGAACAGAGCAGTCACAAACAATCGACCTCCACTTCGAGATGGTATTTTATACATTTATTTAATGAGTATTAAACGTATATTTATCTATTGCTTTTAGTGTCATTTATAATTTACTCTCCGTACAGGACGTAGGTTGTTATATGAGATTGAGTGGACGGGGTTGAAAAAAAGTACTGAGGAAAATGCAGCGGAACACAACAGACGAATTGAGGGTGGTTGGAACAAAAGGAGTATTTTTTGGGACTTACCATACTGGAGTTCACTATTGATACGACACAATTTGGATGTGATGCACATTGAAAAGAATGTGTTTGACAATGTGTTCCACACAATCATGAACACGGAAGGCAAGACGAAAGACACTCCAAAGTCTCGGGAGGATTTGAACACTCTTTATCGCCGTGAAGAGTTGAAAAAGGATGAACGTACAGGTAAATTTCCAAAGGTTAGCTACACACTGGATAAGCCACAAAAATAAAGATTGTGTAGGTGGATAAAGGAGTTGAACTTTCTGGACGGCTACATGTCGAACTTGAGTCGATGCGTAGACACAACAACGAGTAAGGTTGCAAGGATGAAGAGTCATGATTGTCATGTATTTATGCAACGCTTGATACCGATTGCGTTCCGAGAACTTCTTCCTCTCAATGTGTGGAGGGCTATCACTGAATTAAGTCTCTTTTTTAGAGATTTAACGGCTACAACGATCAAGATCGATGATATGATTCGTTGAGAGGAAGATATTCCAGTGATTTTGTGTAAGTTGGAACAAATTTTTCCACCTAGCTTCTTTAACTCGATGGAACACTTACCCGTTCACTTAGCGTATGAAGCGAGAATTTGTGGTTCGGTGCAATACAGGTGGATGTACCCATTTGAAAGGTAAAATCTTACTTATTTTATTTCATTACAATTACACATGCATTCTTATAAGTTTTATATATATATATATATATATGTGTGTGTGTGTATATCAGGTATCTCCACAACTTGAAACGCAATGCTAAACAAAAGGCAAACGTTGAAGCATCGATTGCGAATGCATATTTGAATGAAGAGGTTGGCATGTTTTGTTCTTATTACTTTGAAGACCACGTCAACACAAAGTTAAGAAGTGCTCCACGTAACTTCGGTGGTACATCCGCTGACGATATCAGTGAAGAGGTTGATGGAATGCTCTCCATATTCAAGTCTAAGGGACGGCCAATAGGAAAACCCACTGAACGATATTGGGAGACGGACTCGGAGGCGGAAATAGCACAAACGTATGTGTTATTGAATTGTGATGAAGTTCAGCCATACATTGAGTAAGTATTTCATATATAAATCGTCTATTTAACTACCACTTCATTTATGTCATTTAATATTAACCAAGTTTTTGAATGTTGTGAATTAGGATGTACACTCAAGAACTACGACGAGCAGAACCAAACATCTCAGATACATATATAGATGCTCGTATTCAACGTGAATTTTCCCGATGGTTCCAACGTTATGTGAGTACCATTTAATTATGTTTTACGTAAATAAATTAATATTTATTTTAATTAATTTTAAATTGAGCCGTATAGGGACGGGATAACGCTCTTGACAGTCGATTCTTACGAGATCTCAGCAAGGGACCACTACGTCGTGTAAAGACTTACAACGGTTATATTGTGAAGGGCTACAGATTTCATACGTCTGGGTATGCATCGACAAAGGCAACTACCAACAGTGGCGTCTGCGTTAGCAATGCGAATTACAATGCAGATGTAAATGATTACTTTGGGGTGTTACGGAAAGTCGTCGAAGTAGAATATCCAGGATATCCAGCAAAGACTGTAGTGTTGTTCAAGTGTCATTGGTTTGATTCAGGCCATTTAGGAACAAGAATTCACCCGGAGTACAAGCTCGTTGATGTTAGTTTGAAAGGGACGTATGTTGGGGATGATCCATTTGTATTTGCCCATCAAGTATCTCAAGTATACTACTGCACATATCCGGGAGCTCCACGTGGTTATGAATGGCACGCTGTTAGCAAAGTAAAGGCAAGGTCAATGGTAGAAGTCCCTAAAAAGGACAAAAATACTGAAGATGAGTCTCCATTTCAAACAGAACAAATAGAGACTCCAATTGAAGTCTTTACGGGAGATTTCAATCTTTCTGTACCCTTGACGGCTACAAATCCCCAATTAATCGAAATTGAAGGTGAAGAGGAGGGGGATGAAGAAGAGGATGAAGAGGAGAATGAAGATGAGGATGAAGAGGAGAATGAAGAAGATGAGGAGGAGGATGATGATGAGGATGATGATGAGGAGGATGAGGAGGAGGAGGAGGATAAGGATGAAGAGGAGGATGAAGACGATGAAGATGAAAATTAATTCAATTAATGTAATGTATTTATTTTTATTTTATAAAAGTTAATTAATTATTTATCATTTAGGTACAAATTATAAAAATTAAATTTACTATAAATATAAGCCACAACCAATATATTTATTAATATATGTGGAAGAAATGAATTTTGTGATTTTTAAAATAAAAAATTAGTAAAAAAGGTTTAAATATGAATATTTCAGAATTTTAATAAAAATGTTAAAATTATAATTTAAATATATAAATTGGAGTGGAGGGTGAACACATAATAAATGGGGGGAATTATAAATACGGAGAGGCCCAAGCCCATCCTTCTTCTTCCTCATTATAAATACCCACAGAAACCCTAGCATTCTTCTTCTTATTCAAAATCCCACATCACTTTGCTTCAACACCTTCTGCTGCCGCCTCCACCATGGCTACCGCCTCCAACTCTCCGGCGAAGACGACCACCACCATCACCTTTTTTTCCACCGTGAAGCTCCATGGCCGCCGCCCACCTTTGTAAGAAGGCGAATATCTGTGCTCCTCCGGCCGGAGAAGATGAAGCTTCGTGGCCGGAGAAGATGAAGCGTGCGCCAATCTGTGCTCCTCCGGCCGTCCTTCCGCTTCCATGGTCGCCCATCGTCTCCGTCCACTTCGATCCGCGTGGATGGGGCTTCGATCTCCATGGCCGCCGGTGGTGGTGATTTTTCCATGGACGTCGGAGCCACACCACCCATAAGATTTGTTCTTGCCGGAATATTTTGTGGAGGTGAGAGGATGGCCGGAACCTCCGGCTCAGACGAATCTGCCTCTCCTTCCTCGGCTCAGATTTGTTTTTCCATTTTTTCTCTTTCTTTTTCTTGATTCATTCTTTTTAATTTTTTGGTTGTTTCCTTGAAGGAGACGTAGTCACCGCCCTTCGCCGGAGACTGGAAGAAGACGAAGCCACCGTCGCGATCCCCTTGATGAAGATGGTGCCGTTCGCCATGGCCGACGAATCTCCATCGCCGTTACCGAGAAAATGAAGTTGGACCCGCATGTTTCTTCTTCCCGGTGCAAGAGCCGAAAGGCGCACTTCACGGCGCCGTCGAGCGATCGGTCCTCTCTCCGGTGACCTCCGATCCAAGTACAACGCCTGTTCCATGCCTTTATGCAAACTATTGATTAGTAGGTTGGTTAATTTGTTCTTCCGCATTTTTAATGTTGATTTTGTTGAAGATTGAGTGAGGGAAACTATGTTATATGTCTTACTTTTGATGGATATTTCGTGTTATTTCACTTTCGATAAATTTACAATATGGCTTTTTCGTAGATTTAGCATTTGATGAAGTTGCTATTACTGGTTTTTGTTTCATTAAATTCAACTCAATTGCACGTTTAAAACTGAACCAGAATTTGTTTGATTATCCTTTGTTGTTGCATTTGCATTGGAGACAAAGCATTCCCCCCGTTTTTAAGTTTCTTAAAATTACAATTTGGTTTTTTGTATGTATTTGACTGTCTTTGTTCTTTTGGATTCGTCATGACCTTGTGATTCAATTTTTGTTGATATATTTTTCAAACTTAGTAGTAATAAGAATTGTGTATATTAATGCACAACACAATTACGAGTTTGATGTGTTTTGTTTAATAGAATTAGTAATATTACTTATATTACTTGGAAAGTAAAATATTACTTGGCTAATTTATTACAAAATGCTACACTGCGGTCGGGTTGGGGCCTCCCCGGTCCGACCCATATTTTTTTTTTACTATTTTGTTTTAGTGACGGATATTTCGTCGGTAAAAAGCCGACGGATATTCCGTCGGTATTCCATCACTATATGAATTTTCGAAATTAATTTATTCAAAATTAATTCAGTCGGGATTCCGTCGGTAATACCGATGGAAGTTCTGACGGGAAATCCGACGGTAGTGCCGACGGAAATGGTGACCGATTATCCGACGGCATTGCCGACGGAAGTGACGACGGAATATCCGTCGGTAATACCGACATAATTTAATTTCTTTTATAATTATTTTAATTACTTATTTCCGACGGCATTACCGACGGAATTACCGACAGAATGTTGACCCGGTTTGTTAAACGGGTTGTCCGGATTACAGACGGACATTCCGTCGAAAAACATGACTGAAATATTCCGTCGGTATGTCCGTCGGTATTACCGACGGAATTCACAAATCCGTCGGTAAAAAATGTCGACGCCGACAAAGGAGACGGACAACTTTCCGTCGGTATATCCGTCGATAACCTCGGCGGGCGACGGAAATTTCGTCGATAAATCCGTCTCTAAAACGCACTTTTTTTGTAGTGAAAATAACATTGTTTGATTCTGTGGCACCTTCATTACCTTCATCAACCGATGAATATACCCTCAACGATCTAAGACGAACTGATGGAGAACCTTTGCCCCAAATAACATGCATACGATGCATATTTATCTCTTGTGGAGTGTGGTCTTTCTGTTGCCTTAGTACGCAAAAAAACTTTTGCTTTTGTGCTTCTCTCAAGCATACATCCCTCAACACATCATGAATTTTACACAATTTCGCTTCTCCATTCCACTTCGATTTTGCAACTAATATGAGATTCCTATCAATGAGTTCCTCTAAGTACTCTTTCAAAACCACTTCTAAGCTTTTATCATCTATTGGTCTCACAATTCCTTCTGCAACCCATAGTTTGAAGAGCAGTGACGCACTGATTTCTTTATCTTCTGAAAAAATTCCCATGTACAAAAAACATGGTTTTAGATGCATCGGCAACTCCCTATAGCTTGTGCGCAATATTCGTAAGGTATATTCATCATTCTCCAAATTAATGATGGAACTTAGATTCTCTAAAGTATTCATCCAATATGTTTTTGTCATGTTTGATTTCTTTAAAAGCCCTCCAATCACAGCTATTGACAAAGGAGGCCCTCTACATTTTCTTGCAATCTCCTTTTCAACCTTCTCCAATTCAGTCGGGCAATCTAGTTTGCCAAACACAATTTCGCAGAGCAAACCCCAACTCTTCTCCTCATCTAGAAATTGCATTTGAAAGCCGTGACAACCACTCAAGTCGAAAGCCAAATTTGATAGCCTAGTGGTTATCATGATTCTACTTCCATTGTTATTATCCGGAAAGAATAATGAAAAGTTTGAATAATCAAACCACAAATAATAACATCCAATCCTATTTTAATTTCTTTTGTTCCCACCAAATCAAGATTTACCGTGTTGACTTCTCTCTTTAGCCTAAAATGGCGGCTGCAGTGTGCTGTCTCCAAGAAAAAGGCATTAACCCTTCCGAATAATTCAGCCCATTCTCCCCTTCTTTTTCGTTGGACTTCTTTCTTTTTTGGGCGCGGTTATAGACACACCAATGTATTCAAGATACCCACACAATGAGAAAACACACACTGAGATGAGGACATCCACTATAAAAACCCCAAAATACCCTTAAGCTTCATAAAACCTAAATTCTTATATTCATTCCATATTCTTCAATTCAAATTCAGTACACCCACCTCCCTCTCCCACACTCTTTCGTCTCCTCTTCGTCTTCCTCCGTCGCCGCTCAGTCCAGGTCGCCATCCGCGTTGGCCGCCCAGCCCATGTCCCCAGCCGCGTCGGCCGCCTCCCTCTCCAGCCGCGTCGGCCACCTCCCTCCTCCCACCTAGGCGCGACCGCCGCCGCCCACGACCCATTCCCCTTCCCCTCCCAGGCTACGCCGCCGCCCCTCCTCCCCACTGTCGCGGCTCCCCCTCCCCTCGCCACCGCCGCTACACATGTAAGTTTAGGACTAGGTCTGAAAAATTAGAAAATTAGGGTTTCTGGAAAAAAAATTTACGGTTTTTTGATGTTTGGGAATTATTTTCGAACACAGTGTGTGTTTGTTCATGAATAAATTTCGAACAATTTGTGTTTGTTTTGTAAAAAATTTTGAACAATTTGAGTTTGTTAATGAAAAAATTTCGAACACAATGTCAGATCTTTTTTTTCGGACAAATGAAATTTGCAAGAATTTTTTTCGAACACCTGTAGTTTTTTCGGTAAAATATTTCGAACATGTAATCATTTTTTTTTTCCGAACACATTGAATATTTTGATTGTGGTGGTGGGTATGAATGGATTTAGGGTGGCTATGTGGAAATGAATGTATGATTTTGGTGTAAAATGAGTGGGTGAGTGTACTTGTTTTTTTTTATTTTCACAAGAGGGGTATATGTGATATTTCACATACCCTTTAGAATAAAAAATATGTTCGATGGGTGTACTCAATAGATTGGGTGTACTCAATAGATTGGTGTGTGTCTATAACCGCGCATTCCTTTGGCCCAGCAATTCAGAAGCCCATCTTCTTCCTTTTCTTTCTTTTTATCTTTCTTTTAAAGCCCAAAAAATATACATGGCCCAATTAAAGACAAGTCTTACTGATCTTAATTTTATTGCTCTCTAAATTATTTAAAAGCTCCAATTTTTCATGAATAGAATAAAATATAGAGCATCAAGATAATTTAAGGCCACAAAACTGTAAGTCAAAAAAATACACTAAGATACAATTTATTTCACATTTAATATTTAATTTAAGCACAAAAATATGCAATAATTCCAATTTATCAATAAAATAAAGTAAACTTGTTAACACTGAAACAATAAGATAAACTAAATTATAAATATGTTCTTCCTCTAATTCATACAATATCTACAACAATATAACAATTACTATATTATGTGAATTAGTTAGAGTTTATAAATAAATAAATTCGGATGGTCAAAACGCATATACCATATAATCAAATAACAACAAAATCGAGACCTAGATTAAATAAATCGTTAACCACTCAATTAAAAAGGTATAAATTAGCCACAAACCTTAACCACGTTTCGGCCGCTTCTTCCCCGTCCAAAACCCACAGCACAAAATAACCAAGCCCACATTTTTTTGCTCATTGGGCTTTCTTTTAAAGGGCGTGGCTAAAGACACACACCAATGTTATGAAGACACCCACCAAACATTTTTTTAATTTTCAGAACATGTAAAATGTCCCATATGCTCCTCTTGTAAAATTTATGAAAAAAACGAAGATGAGTACACCCACCGCTTCTATTTCACGACAGAATCATCTCCACCACCACCACTAAAACAAACACCATTCTTCTAACAAAAAAAAACTCATAAAACATAAAAAATCAACAAAAATAAAAAATTTAAGATGTTCAAAAATATTAACTAAATAAAGTTAAGATGTACAAAAAAATTTACCCAACAAACTCAATGTGTTCGAAAAAAATTCATGAACAACTTTCATTTGTCCGAAAAAAAAATTGGACATCTTGTTCGAAAATTTTTACCCAACAAACTCAAGTTGTTCGAAATTTTTTAATGAACACACTTAATATGTTCGAAAAAATATTCAAAACAACTTAAATTTTTCCGAATAAAAAAATCGAACAAGATGTTCAAAATTTTTTCCAAAACAAAAATAGATTGTTCGAATGTTTTTCCAAAACAAACAAAGATTGTTCGAAAATAATCCCAAAACTTCCAAAAACCCTAATTTTTTCACAAACCTAAATTTTCTAATTTTTAGAAACCTAAACTTACTTAAAACGGCGGCGGACGAGGAAGGAGGGCGACGAACTGGCGGCGTTGATAGTGGGGGCGTCGATGCGAACATGCGGCGTTGATGGTGGGGGAGTCGATGCAAACGGATGGCGTTGGGGACGGCTTGGAGGACGGCGTTGCTGCGAACAGGCTGTATGGGGGACGATTGGGGAGAGGCGGCGATTTGAGTGAAGAGGCTGAAGAAAATTTGGGGAGGGAGGAGGTGGGCGACGGTGTGACTGTGGGGTGCTGCGAACAAGACGGGGAGGGCTGCGGCGACGTGGCTGGTGGTGGCCGGCGAGGTGTGGCGGCGAGTGAAGAAAAGAGAATGAGAAGTTGGGTGGCTGTGAGTGTGTGAGTGAGGGGGTGTACCAAAATAGAAGAAAAACTAGGGTTAAGTTGAAGAAAGAGGGTATTTTTGTATTTTCCATATGGGTGTCTTCATAGCATTGGTGTGTGTCTTTAGTCAGGCCCTTCCTTAAACCCACATGATTCCTTTTTGGACTTGGTCACAAACCCACACGACCATCTCCTCCCTCTTTGTTAATCGTAGTTTCCCGATTGATGCACTCCTTCCCACAGAATGTTAGATGCACTCCTCCCCAATTAACAGATTGTTAGACGGGTGGCTGAAAACGATTTGATATTCTTAATCCGATCTAAAAAAAGGTCTTCTTGCCAATGATATCAATGGAGAAGTAAGAGAAAAATACATAATATGTCATATATATGCGATTTATAATTGATGATCGGAAAAAAATTATCGAAAAATGACAAAATCGAGAGAAATAAGTGTAATTTGAGGAAGTGCATCTATAATATGTCAGTTTTTTTAGGAGTGCGTGTATCGGGGAAATGCATCTGCATCTAACATTGTTGAAGGGGCAAATAACCCACGCCTTTCTACAAAGGGTTTGACTATATGCACCTCCATTTCGGAGAGATGCACTCCCCCTTTCAGTTTAATAATAAAATAATAGTGTAAAAAACTAAAAATACCCTTCATTAAAATACAGCATATTAGTTGCACCCCTCTTACGATCATTTATTTCACCTTATCCCTAAACCAAACATCCGGCCACCGTCACCGTCACCATTTTTTCCGGTAGAAAGAAATCAAAAAAATTCAAAAATTTCAACAAATCAACCATATTCATCTATAAAACACCATTATCAAACCCATTAACAAACACTATTATCAAAACTTAGAAAAACTAACTATTTTTTTAAAAAAGTTCGTCAAACCAGTGCCAACCATATATCTTCCCGTCGACAACATTTTGTCGACGGGAGGATATATGGTCGACCAACAAAGGTCGATCGACACTGTAATGTCGACCATATATACTCTTGTCGATAACAGGGTGTTGACGAGAGTGAATATAGTCGACATTACAGTGTCGAAATAAAAAATAAAAAAACTTGGGGCTAATGCCGGCGAATCGGGGTGGGTTAACATCGTGGACAGAGCGGCGAGGGCCAACGTCGGTGAAGAGAGGAGAGAAGAGAGAGGTTAGGGGGCGGCCGCGCGGCCGTTGAAAGTAGATTTTTTTTTTTTTTACAAAAAACAGACAGAAGAGAGAGAGGGGGCGGCCACGACGGAGGTGGATGGGGACGGCGGCGGAGGCCGCAGCGGCCGATGGAAGGGGCGGCCGCTGCAATTTTTTTTTCTTACAGATGGACGGGGCGGAGGCGCCATGGTAAAGGTTGGGTGGACGGGGGCGGCAGCCGCTAGCAGTGGCAATATATTTTTTTTACATAAAACGACCGAGGGTGGGGGCGAGGGCCGGGTGGGGACGAGGGCGGCCGCGGTGGCGGGGGCGTGGGCGGGTGCCGCCGGTGGCGGAGTTGGTGGTGGAGTGGGTTTGGATGGGAGAGAGAAGAAGAAGATGAAAATGAAATTAGGGTTTGAGGGGGGTGTGGGTAGTAATAGGAGTTTTTATGAGAAAGGGTCATTTATGACAATTAGGGGGTGCATCTATCGGGGGCGTGCATCTCTCCGAAATGGAGGTGCATATAGTCAAACCCTTCTACAAATCCTTTTTATCTCCAAGTTTAGGCTGCTTCTTCCCCGTCCAAAACCCACAGCCCAAAATAAGCAAGCCCACGTTATTTTGCTCATTGGGCTTTCTTTTCCTTTAGCCCACATGATTACTTTTGGGCTTGGTCCCAAATTTAGGAGGGTGTATTCAATTGAGATTCTGTTGGATTTTATTGCACTTTTAAAATCTGGGGGTATTCAATCCGAATTTTTAAAAGTCTTTCAAAATTTTGAGGTATTTAATACGGATTTTAAAAAGTCTTTAGAAATTTTTAGGTATTCAACAATCTATGGATTTTAATACTCTATGGATTTCGTTGGATTCTCCTTCAAAAATATAAATAAATTTCACTATTCAAAATCTCTTCTAAAAAGCAGAGATTTCAACGGATTCTCTCAAAAACTCTGAAAGAGAAGAAAGTAGAGAAAAAACCACAAAATCCTACACAACCTCTCTTCTTCAAACGAAATAAAATCTAACTATGTTCTTCGATAAGATTCTTCACCACCATTATTATCGTGAAAACTGTATTTTAAAATTATATTTTTTTTCTTAAAAAATTATAGTATATCGAACACAGTTATTGGGCTGGATTACATAACTTTCTTCGGGAAATAATGGATTACATAACTTTCTTCGGAAAGAATGTCGAGTAACTTTCTTCGGAAAGAATGGATTACATAACTTTCTTCGAAAAGAATGTCGAGAGTTAGTACTAGCTTGGGCTGGATTACATAACTTTCTTCGGAAAGAATGTCGGATGAATTTCAGTCGAATATGAAGAAGAATTGCTCAAAGCCAATCATAACAAAGAATTGAAACTAATGCATTGAGAACTAGTATTGTTAATGCTATAGGGAAAATGAGTAAAGGTATAACCGTGAGGAAATGAAGATAAGAATAATAATGATGAATAATAATTTTTTTTTTTGAACTAATATATTTTTGATATTTTTTCTAAATAATTTAGATAATTTTTTTTATATACAAGTGTGTTCGATATACATTTGCATCAATAGTTTTAGGGGCATAGTTTATGGAAATCCATGTAAATAAATAAAAAAATGTGTATTTCAGAATACTGTCAAATCTATGAAAATCCATATAAATCAATAAAAATGTCAGTTAAACTCTGCATAGAGTCTATGGATTTTTTATATCCACTGACTTTTTAAAGTCCAAAAAAATCCAACAGAATCTCAATTGAATACACCCTCCTTAGTATGAAACTATGAATTGGGCTTAATATTCATGTTGGGTTACGTGTTATATCATTGTGCATTTCTTCTTATCGCTTATCGCGTTCACGAATTGCCACATTAAATATTAATCTAGTTTATTTGGGTCAGCTAACATTAAATATTTCCAAGTGGAATTACATAAGGTCAAATTCACAAATTTCAACACATAAATCGAATTCCTTCTTATGCAGGTGGAGAACTATTGAATGATCTTTCTTTTACACAGAATTCTTCTATACATAAAGAAATCCTCAACATAAATTGAATAAACAATTACATATTCATCATAAAAAAAGTCAGCTAGAAAGATAAACTCAGCTACTTCTTCGTATCCACTTTAATTTGACAAGGTACGCGTTATAGATTAATGTTTGACCAAAAACATGTTTATATACCAAGACTTATGAAGACCAAGTACGTCAAACAAGCCTGCAATTTGTTGACCTACTCTATGTCATTGTCCCCACCATTATTTGACTTTCATTTCTCTAATAATTCCTCAATCACTCTAGATTTACATGATTAAAATTAAAACGTAGAATGCTACCTCCCTCGTTTTTTACTAGTTCGAGATTTTAAAATTTAAATTTATCATTTAATTATATTTACTTTTAAAAATATTTATAAATTTTATTTTTACATCATTTATTCTTACACAATCTATTAATCAGAATTTAATTTTTCATCCAAATATTCACCATACATCATACATAATCAAAAAAAAAAACATGGGTGAAAAATAAATCTTATCTAATAAACGATGGGAATATGATTTCAATATACACCAAAACTTATAATATTTCATACATGGATAGCTAATTAAATAAATTGGAGCAAAAAATTACGGTCAAAACGAGTCAAACATAATTGAACAAATGTTTTTTACACTCAAATATTGTCTTACAAGCACAAAATAAGCTACAGAGTACTATATAAAGTCAAAATATACTATAACAAAAACTTAAATTTTGGTTGATTCGTGGGCAAAAGTCTTACTATAGTACAAATTGTCCTTATAATAATATATGTTTGGTGTTGTTGTAGCTTATTTTTTTGTAGTAACTTATTTTAGTCTTGTATTAAAACATCTATTTGTGATCCATAAATTTTTTGAAGACCTAAATCTAAAAATTTTAATTGGTAAATGCACGGAGTATAAAATATTTTATACAAATGTTGCTCTTATACCTATGCTTAGACAAGTTTGTGAACACTTATTAATTGAGTGTTTCTAAATATTTTACATAAATATTGTTCATCAAATTTACTTTATACCTCACCAATCACTTAAAATATATACCCCTCATTTATTGTACATTTTCAATCACTAAATTCTCTTATTTTAAAAAGTGTGGCGATTAATTGTGCAAATCATACCGAAATGGAATAAGTATCTTCTTAAAACTTTATAAATAAACGGACAGCTATCGAGTGCATGTACATACACTTAAATGCATAGTATTGTCCAACATATGAATAAGTGACATTCATATTAAATTGTAAAACGAGGGTTTTGAGAACCAATCCATATATGCACATCATAAATTCATAAAATCTAATTTAATGACTACACTTGGATAGATTCTATAATTTGTTTAAATTGCCGAACTATAAACCAATCGAATTGAGTTTTGAAATTATGAATTTCCTCTTATTTAAAATGCTATGTGACTACAAACCACAAGTTTCAAAAAAAAAAAAAAAAGTATGTGGCTTGTAAGCACACCAAAAGGCAGTTACATAATCATTCCACTAATATTAATTATTGGTAAAATACATGTACCAACTACCAATGATAAGGATGCACCAACACAAACACAAGGCACATCATCAAGTTTCTAGCTACCTCCAGAAAACATTATTGCTAATTCCACACTTTCCTAACCAACGGCACTTGTCAATCCTCTAAATAAAAAGGATTAAGGGGATATTTATTTTTGATTTGAAAAACTAGGTTTTGGATCCAAAATCCGTTTTACTTCGAGATTTAAAAATCGGTTTCAAAATTCATTCAAAACCACCGCTATCAAACATATTGATTTCACATAAAGTTATATATATATATAATATTACTTCAAATTATATTATTTTTGATGTAAGCTGGAAAAGCGTATAAGTGATGAAAATACGAAAAACACACGATTTCGTTGATTCTAAGAATACCCGAAAAAGTGGCACGAATTCAAATACGTTGATTCAATAAGAATATCGTAATTGTAATTCAAAAGAAGCTAATCTGCTCTTTATTTTTTTATTATTCAAAAACTGATTCCTTTTCTACATGTCAAAACCCCATATATATATATAGGAGCTGACTACATAGACAAATTGTAACACAAATTGATTCTCTTGACAATCTACCAAAAAAAAAACGTGCAATAAGGAAAATACAATTAAGTCTTCAATCACGATCTTTCTTCTTAATTTCATCATCATCATTCTCACCCGGTTGAAAACGATTCGACCTCGAATCCTCATCGTCAAGGTACGAAGGCGAGCTTGAATATCTCTGTACTCTTTCGACCACAAAATAGAATCAACTTGACATTCTATCGTCAGAGCAGTGTGATTGTCATCACCATTAATAAATAACACAAAATAATTTTTTTCAACCCCCATCGTTGAATCAAAGATATTGAGATAAACATCGTCGATTATAAAAATACCTTTATTCTCCTCGTCAAAAATTGGAGGGCCGATGTAGTCATTATCAACCAGAATATCGACAAAATTATAGAAAATTGACTGTCCATCACAACCACATTCTTCATCATAATAATCATCGAAAATTGGTGGTCCATCATAACCACAATTTTCATCAAAATATTCATTAATAATTGAAATCGTCATCAAGAATCGTAACTGGTCTCTGATTACCAACTGATGTAGGCTGCGGAAGCGTATAAGTGATGAAAATACGAAAAACACACGATTTCGTTGATTCTAAGAATACCCGAAAAAGTGGCACGAATTCAAATACGTTGATTCAATAGAAATACCGTAATTGCAATTCAAAAGAAGCTAATCTGCTCTTTATTTTTTTATTATTCAAAAATTGATTCCTTTTCTACATGTCAAAACCCCATATATATATATATATATATATATATATATATAGGAGCTGACTACATAGACAAATTGTAACACAAATTGATTCTCTTGACAATCTACCAAAAAAAAACGTGCAATAAGGAAAATTGGAGCAGAAAAGGAAAATACAATTAAGTCTT
Source organism: Galeopsis tetrahit (assembly GCA_963675135.1). Lineage (NCBI taxonomy): Eukaryota > Viridiplantae > Streptophyta > Magnoliopsida > Lamiales > Lamiaceae > Galeopsis > Galeopsis tetrahit. Next base: position 30,419,700 of record OY776119.1, read on the forward strand.
CAATCACGATCTTTCTTCTTAATTTCATCCTCATCAATTTCTCAACAATAATATAGTAATACTATAATAATATAATAATACAATAATATAATACATTTAATCATTACACAATCAACTAATCATTATAATCTCACTAAACAATAATATAATAATACAAACTCATTCAATCTTACAATTTGATTTGACATAAAGTTAAATCCTCCACTATTCCAAAACCCAAAAGAAATCTGCTCTTTATTTTTTTATTATTCAAAAATTGATTCCTTTTCTACATGTCAAAACCCCATATATATATATATATATATATATATATATATATATATATATATATAGGAGCTGACTACATAGACAAATTGTAACACAAATTGATTCTCTTGACAATCTACCAAAAAAAAAACGTGCAATAAGGAAAATTGGAGCAGAAAAGGAAAATACAATTAAGTCTTCAATCACGATCTTTCTTCTTAATTTCATCCTCATCAATTTCTCAACAATAATATAGTAATACTATAATAATATAATAATACAATAATATAATACATTTAATCATTACACAATCAACTAATCATTATAATCTCACTAAACAATAATATAATAATACAAACTCATTCAATCTTACAATTTGATTTGACATAAAGTTAAATCCTCCACTATTCCAAAACCCAAAAGAAACACTCATATTACTATTCATCGGGATTTCAAAAATCCAGTTTTTAAAACCACCTAAAGCCCAAAGTAAACACCCCCTAAGGGCATGTTTGTTTTGTGATGGGAAATCCGGATTTGAGATTTCGAAACTCCACCCCCGTTACACTTTGAGATTTTAATTCAGGATTTCAAAATCCCACCCTATAACCCTATAAAAGTCAACTCTATACATACCTACAAACCCTATATAAATACCTATAAAACCTATAATCCTATAGTATAAAGTTAAATTCTACCCTACATAAATCCCAAAACAAACACAAAACATAAAAAGTATTAGAATTTTGAAATCCACTAGATTTTGAAATCCAGATTTCAAAATCCTCGAAATCCCAAAACAAAAAGTAAATTAATTCTGATGCGTTAGTCTAATGATGTAGGTTTGAAATTTAAAAGTGTGCTTCTCTCTAGGTTACAGGTTCAAAATCTCTAAGATGCAAACAGTCCAGCCCATACCTGTAAATAAATGGTAAAACTGGTCCCTCGAATTAATCGTTATTGAATCGAATATTGAAACATAAAAAAAAAAGGAATTAAATAATAATTACTCATAATTTTGAGAATTAAAAGTAGATCGAGTGTTTTTAAAAAAAAAAAATTTAAGTTAGATGATTACTGTTTTTTTAATTAAGTTAGATGATTACTAAAATAAAGATACCGATCAAAATACGAAAAATAGACAATCTAATTAGAAACAAAGAAAGTACAACCTATCTAAAAGAAAAGTTCCTCTATGAATTTGGATTCAAAACAATTTCCAGTATTGCTAATGTACATATGAAAATTCTAGTACTAAATTAATTTTTTTTAATATAAACAAATATTCACAAACAGTGACGGAGCCAGAAAATTATGATTGGGGGGCCCGATTTGTATAAGAAGTTTTGGTAGTTTCGACTTAAAATGAAGCGAAACAATTTAAAAATTGCTTAATTATTAATACCGTTAAAAAATTTTAAAATAATTTTCTTTCTTCAGTTATAATTTAATCATGAAGCGAAACAATATAATACTTTTAAATATAAATCTACAAAAAATTTAAAACACTATTTAAAAAAAAAAAACATCAATAATATTGTTCAATTTTAAGGATATTTTTGTGAGTTTAGCAAAAATTTAGACTATAATCTCAAACACATCATCAATCTATTAAAAAAATATTTTTTAAAGTATTATGAAATAAATTTAAGAAGAAAATACATGAAAAAGAGAAAAAAAAAATTATTCCTCCTAAACTTTGTAGGTAAGCATTCATTTTTTGTTCCGTCTAAATTTAATATTTATATCTTAAAATGAAAATAATATTTTTATTTATACATAATAAAAATAATTACCAAAATAATACATATATAATTATTTTTAAAAAAATTTAGCATATATATATATAAAAAAAAAAAGTGGTGGGGGGCCACTTGGGCCCAGAGGGGCCCAGTGTGGCTCCATCCTTGTTCACAAAAGTTGATGTAAGAGAAGAATTCACAATATTGCACATAAAATATCATTCTATTTAAAAAAGAAACTAAAAAAAACTTAAGATTGAAACTAGGTCAAAATTTAATTAAATGTATCACCTTTTAAAGATTCCTGAAAAGGTAAACATAAAACTTGCTTCCAATTTTGTGTTAGTGTAATAACAAAATTCTAATTTAACACACTTTCGATTCAATTTGATCCAATTAGGTTAATTTTTTTATTCATCTATTCATCAAAAGTACGTAGATTTCTCTTATATTGACAATTATTTCATTTTTACTTTATCTATTTTTTTTTAAAACATGTTTCGAAACAATAATAGCATAATATTGGGCAGTAGCATAAATTTTCAATTCAATCCAAAAAAGGTCGGTGACTAGTGGAGCATAATTTATTTTTTATTCCCATAATAAAACGATATTAAAAAAGGAAAATATTCCTTTTCAATTCAACACGTAGAAACTTCTTTCCTTGTGCAGTTTCAACTTCCCAATTCCAGACCCTTCCATTCAAATTCCCCCCCTCTCCCACACGTTTCCCCCCTTGTATAAATAACCCCTCTCTCCTCAACAAAAATCACCAATTTAATTCCTCCAATTTCCCCTGAATTCTCACATTCAATCTGATAATCTCTTACCGTTTTCTAATTCTCTCAATTCGAAATCAATCGAAAAGAAATCATGTTTATGTCGATTTTTAGCTCGTTCGACGCCGTCTGCGCCGAATCTGTCGGCCTGAAAGTCGCTCCGGCGCCGTCTACTACTAGTATTAAGCAGGACGCGGCGGCGGCGAAAGTTGGGGATCTGAAGAAGGGCAAAGAAGTAAATTCTTATTCGCCGGCGACGAAGGTTTCCGGTAGGATGAAGACGCCGAGGTTTGCTCTGGAGCTTGACGGACTTCACTGTTTCGAGACAATTCTTCCTTATTGATTCATCAAAACGTTTTTTTCTACTAATATTTTCCCTTTTTTTTTTTGTTGATTAACTTTACTGTGGAGGAAAAAGTGATATTCAATTTTGTAGATACATTCCTTGGTTTCTTTTCAGTCAATTTGTTGTTTACTTCTTCAATTTTCTTTTGATTAATTCTCTCTTTTGATATTTCTCTTCTCGACGAAAAGGTCTAATTGCAGAAAATTATTCTTAGAAAATATGACTATATTACTTGAGTAGAATATATACAACGGTCAAATCACAATTTTGTTTTAAAATATATTCCCCCCATTATTCATAAGTTTTCCAAATAATTTTTTTTTATACATGATTTTTTAAAAAATTATATTTTAATTATAAAAAAAATATGTGAGGTAACAAGTAAGTAAAGAATATTGTTGATAGATACTAATATTTGTTAATAAAATAGAAAAATACTCTAAAGTTAACTATTTCAATAGAATAAGAACATTTTTTATGGATTTAAAAAATAAAATAAAAAGACAAACTGAAGGAATACAACGAACTTATTGTAAAATTTAAAGACCAAGTTCAATAATTCTTACTATAATTCAAAAGTTCATCAAGCTGACAAGCTCTTCATGGAAGTAAAAAAAAAATCGTTAAGGGCGAGTAAGGGGTATGCGCCATGTAGGGGCGATTTCACGTGGATAAGGTGCGATTTACACCTTTTTTTAGTGCGATTTTCGAAAAATGTTCCTACACACGAACTAGGGTTTATTCTCCAAAAATTTCCAATCATTACCTTTTGGATCCTTCTTTCCCCCCAAGTAATTAGGTGTGTAAAGCAACAGTTGTCGGGCGCCTAGATTGGGTGGTTACTGGATTTCGTGGGATTTCAGCGAAATGTGGATTGGCCAGGGCAGTGGTGGAGCAGACTATATATTGGGAGGGCTCGAAGGCCAGATCCACACAAAAACATTTCAAGTTTGTTACTGAGATCTTCTTTTTCATATCAATGGCGGAACATCTGAATGAAAATATGAGAAAGGTGAGATTATCGGAAGTGGAGGAGGTCGCTATGAAAATCAACCAGGGAGAACTTATTCTCCCGAAAAATGCACTGCTAGGGCACTTCACTATCAGGAGGTCCACAAGTATCAAGGAAACCCTGTCCACTCTAAAAAAGATTTGGAGAGTGGAGGGGAACGTGAGGGTCTCCCATATGAGAGAGGGCTACTATATGTTTGAGTTTGAGAAAGATACGGACTGGAGCAAGGCCTTCTTTAGGCAACCATGGATCGTCAGTGGGCCGATGTTGGTGCTGTCCAAGATTCGGGGAGATGAACAGCCAAAAGACTTGTTCATCAATGCGATACCACTGTGGGTGCAGATTCATGGCCTTCCTATCTATGCCATGACCAGACAAATTGCTCTCAGGCTAGGAGAAAGGTTCGGAAACGTCATTGACATTGACTGCCCTGAAGGTGCCACTGCTTGGGGAAGGTGTCTTCGAGTTAGGATCCTCCATGTCTTAACAAACCTCTCCATAGAAACACCAGCATCACGATTGGAGATGACATCATCCTCTTGCCCTTAAGGTATGAGAAATTGGGGAAGTTTTGTTATGTCTGTGGTCGACTTTCTCATACTGAGAAGGATTGTCCTGATAAAATCATGGAGCACACTAGGGATTACGCTGAGTATAGAAGATACCCTTTGTGGCTGCGGGCGGATGGGCAGAAGGGTCTAGATCCAGAGCTGTACGAGTTCCTAAAGGCGAATCCACCAAGCCCTCCATCACAGCAGAATGAGCAGAATTTTGGAGGCAATGAGGGGGCTTCGTCTTCTCGGGCACTGATTCTTAACCCTACTGTTGAAGGGCTCGAGCTGATTCAGGGCCAGTGGGCGAATGATCAGGGGCAGAGACATGAAGAGCCATACTACTACATGGAGTCAGGATTAGTGGGGGAGGAGTACCAAATGATGGATAATAACAGAGGTAGGTATTTAGCTGGAGTAGGCCATGAATTAATTGCAGGAAATGAATATGAAGAGGGAGAGCAGCAGCTGCAGGAGATGATTGGGTATGAACAAGCAAGGCAGAATCAGGCAAGACAGGGGTTGGGCAAAGGAAAGGGACCTATGGTGGAGCGAAATATTAAGGAAAGAATGATGATGCAACAAACTGAGAAAAAAAGAGATGCAAATGAGGATACTCGCAATCTGACTGAGACGAAAGGCAACTGGTAGGGACAACGTAAAAGAGGTAGGCCATCAAAAAAAATCAGTTGGAACTGGAATGGCCAAAGAAGCAGAAATGGGGGATGCAGGAGAGGTCCAGAAAAGTGGCAAAAAATGATACAAGAGTGATGAGGATGGGTCGAGCTCAAACTTAGCGGAGTCTGGTGGTTCCCAGCTCCGTGCATCCGAATGAAGACTTTATGCTGGTATGCGAGAGGCTTGAGGGGGCCAAACTCATTCCATAAAATTAGGCGTGTAGTAGCCTTAAATAACCCCTTTTTGTTTTTTGTCATTGAATCAAAGTTGTCCTCTATTTTAGTGCAATCTTGGAAAACAATGCTCAACTTTCATTTTTGTTTTGTTGTTGATGCTATTGGAACAAAAGGAGGACTTATCCTTTTTGCTACTAATGAATTGGATGTTTGTGTGAAATCTTTTTCTTCTGCTCACATTGATGCTCTTGTTTCTTGGAATGGTTTGAAGTGGTTTTTCACTGGGTTTCATGGAAGTCCATACCAACATTCTAGACTTCACTCGTTTGAATTATTGTACAGAATTAAAGATACACATGGTGATAATCAGGCCTGGCTTGTGGGAGGGGATTTGAATCAATTTTTGGCATTTAAAGAGAAGTGTGGGGGAGTGATAAATGGTCATATTAAGCAGAATATGCAGCACCTGAGAACAACAATTAACAACCTGGAACTGCATGATTTGGACTTCAAAGGTCCATGTTTTACATGGACAAATAAAAGAAAACACCCGTTTTCTATCAAAGAGAGGCTGGACCGTTTTGTTGCTTCAACAAATTGGATCCAATTGTTTGACTCTATTGAAGCTGAAAATTTGCATTGGTTTGGGTCGGATCACCGAGTTATTTCGGTAAAAATTGGTATCAAACAACATGTGTGGAAAAGAAAAGATAGACATCTTATGCGTTTTGAAAACGCATGGCTTCAAGAACCATCGTTTAGAGAAACGGTCATACAAGAATGGACGAGAAATGAGGATGACTTGACACTGCCTAGGAGACTAAAAGAAATGAGTGAACATCTAAAGAGGTGGTCTTCTAAATGTGTGGGGCAAATAGAGGTACGTATAAAAAATTTAATGAAGCAAATAAATGAGGAGGAAGGTGAAAATGAAGTCATTTTTACAAAACAAAACAATAATGAGAATGAAGTGAAGCTGGAAAAACTATTGAACTAGCAAGAGGAGTTGTGGCACCAAAGATCAAGGGTAAACTAGATGCGAAGTGGTGATAGAAGTACTGCATATTTTCATAAAAGGGCATCTGAAAGGAGAAGTAAGAATGCAATCCTGAAACTTAAAGATGAAGGGGGAATTTGGAGATCAACGAAAGAGGAAATATCCCAAATTTTGTCAACAAACTTTGGCAAGCTTTACACCTCATCAAGACCTTCATTGACACAAGTAGAGGTGATCACAAGTCATACGGATAAGGTGGTAAGTGTGGACATGAATCTTTTCTTAAATGCAAGATTCACCTCGGAAGAAGTTCGAAAAGCCGTGTTTGAAATGCATCCAAACAAGGCTCCAGGCCCAGATGGGTTCAATGCCAGATTTTATCAAGAAATGTGGGATGTAGTGGGACAAAAGGTTACACACGAGGCACTGGATATTCTGAATGGAAATAGGGATATTAGGGAGTGGAATCACACCCTTATCACTCTCATTCCGAAAACAAAAAAACCAAGTTCACTTAATGAGTACCGTCCTATAAGCTTAAGTAATGTAAGCTATCGTATTGTGGCAAAGGTAATTGCAAACCGTCTTCGAGTTGTGTTACCACATGTAATTGATGAAAAATAAAGCACGTTCATTCAAGATCAGTTAATCTTTGATAATGTCCTTCTGAGTTACGAGTGCATGCACTGGCTTAGAAATAATAAGAGTATAACGGGATATGCGGTTGCAAAAATGGATATGAGCAAAGCTTACGATCGTGTGGAATGGATATTTCTTGAGAAACAACTACTTAACTTGGGCTTTTCAGAAAAAATCATCCATCTCATTATGAAGTGTGTATCTACAGTGAGCTATCAGTTTTGTGTGAACAACACAATTGTTGGAAATATTAATCCTACAAGAGGAATTCGACAAGGGGATCCGCTTTCTCCGTTTTTGTTTATCATATGTGCACAAGGTTTGTTGGCAAGTATCAATGCACGAACGAGAGATGGACTAATGGAAGGAATTCGGGTGGCTCGAGGGGCTCCGATGATCTCACACCTCTTTTTTGCTGATGACAGTGTAATCTTCTTTAAAGCTAAGAAAGAATGCGGACAAAACTTGCGGAAAGTGTTGGAAGAATATGAGGAAGCGTCAGGGCAGGTTATCAACTTTGCCAAATCCTCACTTCTTTTCAGTCCAAACACTTGTCCCGAAAATAGAGATGCAATATTAGATATATTGAATGTGAGATTAACTCAAGGACATCAAATGTATCTTGGTTTGCCTACGTTTTCAGTCCGAGGAAAAAAGATGCAATTTGCATATCTCATTGATAGGTTGAAAAGGAGAATCGACGATTGGAAAAACAAGGAATTTTTAGAAGGGGGAAAACAGGTTTTGATAAAATAAATTTTACAATCTATCCCTACCTATGCGATGTCGTGTTTTAAGATTCCTACTCAAATTTGTAAGGAAATAGAGTCATTGATTGCTAATTTCTGGTGGGGAGATAAGGATGGGAGTAGAAAAATTCATTGGATGAGATGGAAGAACTTATGTAAATCGAAGGAGGAAGGGGGAACGGGTTTTCGAAGAATGGAACAATTCAACCAAGCCTTGTTGGCAAAGCAAGTGTGGAGGTTAATTGATAACCCAAAGTCATTGGTGGCACGTGTTTTTAAGGCAAGGTATTATAAGCATGTAGATATATTGGATGCTGAGATCGGATGTAACCCATCGTTTACATGGCGTTCGATAGCTTCAAACAGAGAAGTGCTACAAAGAGGATTAAGATGGTTGGTGGGGAATGGGAACACTGTCACTTTGTTTAAACATGCATGGGCTACTGGAATTCACGATGGGATGATTAAATCAAGAATAGCCGCGGGCTATAGGATTACATCTTTTTTGAATGAAAGGAGAGAATGGAAAGAAGAGATGGTTAGACAAGCATTTTTACCATTTGAGGCGGAAGGTATAGTTAGGACGGTGGTGGGCCAAGAGACGGATGAGGATAAAAGATATTGGAAGGATGAGATATACGGAAACTATACGGTGAAGTCGGGATATTAGTCCATAAGAGGTGAGGAGGAGGAAAATGAGAGAAAAATCGGAACATCAAATGCTGATTATCGGACTAGATGGTGGAACAAGATTTGGAAATTAAACGTACCGCCAAAAATTCGTATCTTTGCGTGGAAGTTGTGCTGGGACTTGATTGCAACAGAAGTAAACATAGCAAAAAGAAATATTACAATCCATCCGAATTGTGTATTTTGTGGGGAATACATGCCCACAACAGTCCATGTGATGTTCATATGCTACGGAGTGAGAGAAATATGGAAGAAGTTGGGCGTTTAGAAGTGGATACAACGTGGTAGATATCTAAAAATGATTCAAATGCTCGAAAGTTTGGATAAGGAACAGAACGAAGTCAGTTTGGAGTGGATAATCATGGTTGCTTGGGGAATATGGAGGGATAGGTGCACGACTTTGCATAGTGAAACGAAGGAAAGAAGACATTGTCATGAGAATACTGGATACAATGTTCTAAATTATTTGGAAGCGTATCAAAGAGAATGTAAGAAGATGACGTGCGAGGATGTTGAGGAAAGAAAATTACACATTGAGAGGGGGGAGAATCTTCATGAAAGGGAGGTAAGTATCCATCTAGGGGTCGTAAGGTTTGAAGTGGGCGGTGCTTTCAACGCGGATGCTAGAAGATTTGGAATTGGGGGCGTATGCTTCAATGAAGAAGGTGAGACTTTGCTGACCTTTTCTCATAGAATTGCACCTCAAAGGGAACCCTTGGGACTAGAACTTAAAGCCATCCAACATGCTCTGAAGGTGGCTAGAGATCGAAAGTTCTTGAAAATTGAAATTAAGACGGATTCTAAGCAAGCTATATCTCTTTGCGGGGGAGTCGTTAAAGGAGCTAGTCCAGAGGTCGATACTGCAAGAAGAATCCATGTGGATTCTAAAGAATTTGTAGTGTGCAAATTCACATATATACCAAGGACGAATAATCGTAAAGCACATAATCTGGCACAGGCAGCGGTATCTGAATAGAGTGCTTTGTTTGATTTCTTTGTACCCTACCGTTTCACGTGTTTGAAAAGGAGTGGTGTTCTTTCATAGGACTCTGTTTTTGGTTGTGGCCTTATTGAGTAGTTCTGTGAGTCTATAAAAAAAAAAAAAAGTTCTTCATGGAAGTTTTTCAAATTCTTAGCAAATCAACCAGATTAGGGATGATGGTGCTAAACACCCAATATTTTTCAAGTCAAATCTAGTGATGCTCTTCGTGGAATCAACCACATTTTCAAATTCTAAACGTTCTTCACGAAAATCAACGGACAATGATTGATGTTCAATTCAATATCAAAGTACAATATATGTTACATTTCCATGGTCAGACGTGAATATTTCATCGGACTTAGATTGAAATTGAGTGTTAAATTTCATGTTTAGTCTCATAACTCTAACTCATCTATATTGGGATATTATATCCTATCAAACTAGACCTTAGAAAATTCTTGATAATCATATCTAAAGAAATTTAAATTGATTTGTATTTTCATCTATTTAAATAGAGCCCACAAAATTTGTAGTTGCACTAAGGATTTCCCCCTTTTAATTTACTTTTTTTTTTTTTTTGAAGGATTACAAGATCAGTACAGAAGATAATACATTTTTAAACACTAGGATTTACCTTTCAATTTACCTAACTACTCTTGAAGCTCACCCAATTCGAAGAGAGATCGACGGAGGGAGTATTTTATATGAGGTGTGCATAATAGTTATAGCGTAAAACTGAGTGTTTATTTAGTAGTAACCTTTAAAAAAAATCCTTTATTTTTTCTTTCTAGGATTTATCAATTGACACTTTTGAAACTTTAAATACAAAATATTATTATTTTGATATTAGATTATTTGAAGCGACACATATATATATTTAAAATAATATTTAATATTCATATTTTGCCTTTTTTAATAAAATATTGTTATTTTAAATTTGAATTAATAGAATGCAGGTGTGTGAAGTAGTGGTAATAAACATCAGCAAAGACCCTTTTGGCCATATCTCCTGCCTTACTCACTGGGGATAGAGTAATTGATATGCCCTTGCTTGCTCCTGGTACTGAACATCAGCAAAGACCCTCTACTTCTGCTCAACCAGAACCAACCAGACCCTCTACTACTGATCATCCTGAATCATCCAGATTAAGACAGAGAAATGCAACCCCAAATGTGGAGAACATCCGTATCAACATTTCTGGTAATGTGTATCTTTCACAGGAATTCATCAAACTCCAACTCCAACACTTGCAGGACACAATAGATGAGCTTCAGTTCCTGAAGAACAGGTGGACCAACCTACTTTCACCTACAACAGGGGGAGTACCACCACCATCCAATTCCAATGTGGTCATTGAGAAGATTAATGATAATGGAGTTTCAGCTGCTGCTGATGCTGGTGATGGACCTGATGCTGCTGGAGATGCTGCTGTTACTGATGTAGTGGCACACCTTGCATCTACTTACTTTGTTGATGAAGGAGATGATGATGATACTGCTGAGATGGACACCTTGTATGGTGATCTACCTGGAGAAAGCTGCTAGACAGGGGGAGATCTGAATTCCACAATGGCTATGGTGCAGGAAGATGATGCTGCAGCTGTTTCCACAGCAATATAAGCCATTTATTCAGTTCTACCTTTGTATTAATGTTTAAGTTTTTGAATTCTGAAATTCTGATACACTTATTGTTATTTATTGTCTAGATTGTAGGATGTTTTTTTACTGCAACTTGCTTAATGGTTCCACTTGATATTTGTTTACTGCCTTGCTTAATTTGTTTGCAGATTATCATGTGTCTACTATTGCAGGTTGTGTATAGTGTAGTTTCTGTTTGTTTATGTTTATGTTTTTGTTTTCCTTGTTTGTTGCTCTGATTTTTTTTTGTTTTGTTTTTGTTAGTGTCTTACTTAAATTTTAAGTCAATTTCTTCCAGTTTAACTTATGATCTTAGTAAAGTTACTTATGTTGTGAATAAGTGTAGTGTTTATACTTGTTCTATTTTGGATAAAATTTATCTTGATCTTATGGCACAGATCATTTTAAAATTATCCCTGATCTTCATTTGATTTGATCGAACGGTTACAACATGTATTGTCTTGACTAGTGCTTAGCAATGATGTTAACCTCAACTAAGTACATAATACTGAGTATGTATAGAAATATATGTGCATCAGGTGTGTTGTAGTCGAAAGGTCAAATTGGGGGAGATTGTAGATGTTGTTAATCCTTAAATGCCTTAACATTATCAACAACATCTTAATTTGACCTTCCGAGATTTTTTCTAAGTCTTTTCTGAAATGCTACATTAAATGTTGATCTAAATGTTGTCGCATTTCTGGCAGGATCTAGAAGCTTCTACAAGGATCTGGAACCTGGAAGATTCCAGAACATTGGAGAACATGCTAGAACGGCCTGGAACCATTTGGAACGACCTGGAGCATTCAAGAAAGATCTAGAAAGATCATGGAAGTTGAGTTCCTAAAAAATAGGACCTCATTGTGGAAGCCTCTAGAATCAGCACCCCACTACTATAAATACCGATGGAAGGCTTCTCAAATCAGTGTACTCTATTCGATCAACTTCCTAGACCGAGCGTATATCCCTGTTAGGAATTGTGGCCAGTAGAACTACCTTTTAGATCATACGTTCGTATCCCACCCGTATGGCTGTGTGTCTTCTTATCTATTGAGAGTGTAATCTTTAGATCGACTAGGCATTTCGACAGTGTATACATTATACACTTAGTTCATTTTTAGAACAAGGCACCTGCCTCGTTTGTAGTTTCTGTTGTGAATGTTAATACTGTAACATTTCACACAACATTTATACTTGAAGATAAGTATTGGTTTTCGCCGTAAGGCTAGCATAGATTTTTATTTATAAAATCGATGTGAAAAATTATTTCCATTGTGTCACGTTTTGTTTTTAGTGTTTCAAGTCTTCCGCTGTGTTAATCATAATTTCTGATATTCTGTTAGAGCCAGTGTTGTACCAATTGTCACAACATTTAGTACAACATTATTCTACTTAAACTTAAACACTTCATATTCATACACACCACACACTTTCAGTTGGTATCAGAGCTGATACCTGACGACACTAGGTTAGATCTTTGGTCAAGTGTGTTTTTAGTGTAGGTTAGCAATGGAAACACATCACATATCCACGGCACTTAGGCCACCCGTATTAGATGGATCGAATTACGCTTATTGGAAGCCTAAGATGCGTATGTACATCAAGTCAGTTGATGAACGTGCTTGGAGGACTGTACTTACAGGTTGGGAAGCTCCAAAAAGACCAGCAGACGCAGATGGTGAAATACAACTCAAGAGAGAAGTTGACTGGACGGCTGATGAAATAACAACAGCAAGCTACAATTCTAAAGCTTTAAATGCTATTTTTACTTCTGTTGATGTTTCAATGTTTAAAATTATATCTAACTGTTCTACTTCTAAAGATGCATGGGACAGGTTGCAAGAGCATTGTGAAGGTTCAGAAAGTGTTCGAAGGACTAAGCTTCGAATGTTGGGAACAAAATTTGAGAATCTCCGAATGAAGGAAGATGAAACAATTACAGCCTACAATGAAAGGTTAAGTGAGATTATCAATGAATCACATTCTCTTGGTGACCCTATTTCTAATGTTAGAGTAGTTCATAAGATATTAAGATCTGTTCCTAAAAGATTTGATGCTAAAATTTGTGCTATTGAAGAGGCAAAAGATACAGATAAGTTAAGTCAAAATGAGTTAGTGAGTATTCTTAGAACATATGAAATAAACACTAATCAAGATGATGAAGCTAATGCTGATAAGAAAGTTGTAGTTTTTAAAGGGGAAACATCAAACACTTCTAAAGCTCAACCCATCATTACTGAAGTTGACTCTGATGAAGAATTGCTTGATGTATGCCTCAAAAATCCGAACAACGTTGCCTTGCTCACTAAGCACTTTAATAAGTTTCTTAAGAAATCTGTGAACAAATCTAGAAACATTCAGCCTAAGATTCAAATCAATACATCAACACCTCAACCAGAAAGGAGGAAAGCTCAATTCACACCAAGACTATCAAAGAGTGAAGGTAAACCAAGGTATGATCCTGAATTTCGAAAATCAGTTCAATGCAATGCTTGTTCTGGTTATGGCCATTATGCAAATGAATGTGCCAACACTAGACTTAAGCAAAAGCTGAACTTTAGTGCTACCTTGAGTGATGAATCTGATGATGATGATCTTGATGAATTAAATCAGAATGAATATTCAAATTTACCAGAATTGATTATAATGATTCCTCAGATGATGATCTGGATGAAACAGATTCTGATGCTGTACCTGATGTCTCAACATCTACAGCAACATCAGAACAGAGTCACCCAGATTTGAACTGTTTTAATGGTTTAGTTGATGATGCAGGAAAAAGGACTGATGACAAGGAACACCAAAAGTTGTTAGATGATTGGAACAATCAGAAACTCACTCTTAATTCCTTGAATAAAGAGAATGAGGATCTGAAAGACACAATCACCAAGCTAGAGGTTATTCTTACCAAAAGAGATCTGGAAATCTGTAACTTAAAGGAGAAATTGATAAATTCCACCTTATGTTTCAAGAAATATTCCAAGAGTGCTTCTGAGGTAAATAATTCTATAGCTACTGGTAAGTCTAATAATCATGGTTTAGGTTATGATGGTACTACTGCTTCTATTTCTGAGAAATTTAGAAAACCTGTGAAATTTGTGAAGGCAAATGTTGTCACATCTGATGCAACATCTGCACAATCAAATCCTCACAAGGTTAAAAGGAAGTATATCTGTCATTACTGTTCTAAAGTTGGTCATATTCGCCCTTACCGTGTAAAATTGTTTGAAGAACAGAAAACTTTGAAAATGCTGCATAAAAAACTGTCACATTCTGGTAAACAGTTTATGAAATCTGCTTGGAAACCAAAAACTACCTGTAATGTTGCTCATACCTCCTTAAAAGCATGTCTACCTGACTCATGGTACTTTGATAGTGGTTGTTCTAGACACATGACAGGTCGTACTGATTTCTTATCTGATTATGTGACCTTGAATAGTGGTAATGTTACATATGGTGGAGGTTCTAAAGGAAAGATTCTTGGTAAAGGAACTTTGAATGTTAAAGGTTTTCCTAAGCTTAAAAATGTCTTACATGTTGATGGCTTACTTGCAAATCTGATTAGCATTAGTCAACTTTGTGATGATAATTTGCATGTGAAATTTGATAAAGATTCATGTTATGTTCTTAATAAAGATGAAGTTTGTGTTATGACTGGTACTAGGTCAGCTGATAATTGCTATCTTATTGGAACAAATATGTGTAACTTGTCAAAATATGATGAAAATGTCTTATGGCATCAAAGATTGGGTCATGCAAATTACAGAGCAATGAATAGACTAATTAAAGCAGACGCAGTAAAAGGGATTCCAAAACTAAATCTTCACAACAACACTGTATGTGGACCATGCCAAAAAGGTAAGCAGGTAAGAATGTCGCACAAAATGCTGTCACATTGTACTACACATCGATGCTTTGAATTACTGCACATGGATTTGATGGGTCCTATGGAAACTGAAAGCATTGGAGGAAAGAGGTATTCCTTAGTTGTGGTAGATGATTTTTCTAGATATACCTGGGTAGAGTCTTTGAGAGACAAATCTGAAGCATTTGCTGCATTTAAAATTCTTTATAAGAGGTTCAAAAATGTGTTTAACTTGAAAGTTGGCCGTATTAGAACTGATCATGGTAGGGAATTTGAAAACAGCATGTTTAATGATTTTTGTGATAAAAAGGGTATCTTGCAAGAATATTCATCTCCTAAAACTCCACAACAAAATGGAATTGTTGAAAGAAATAATAGAACTTTACAAGAAATGGCTAGAGTTATGCTTGCATCCAAATGTCTTGCTAAGAAATTTTGGGGAGAAGCATTGAATACTGCATGTCATATTATTAATAGGGTTTTTATTCGTTCTAATACTAATCAAACACCTTATGAGATTTTGAACAACAGAAAACCTAATGTGAAATATTTTCATGTATTTGGTTGTGTGTGTTATATTTTGAATGATAGGGATCAACTTCATAAGTTTGATTCTAAAAGTGATAAATGTTTCTTTTTAGGCTATTCTAGAAATAGTAAAGCTTATAGAGTTTATAACCTTAGAACTAACACTGTTCAAGAATCTGTTAACGTTGTGTTTGATGATGATAAAGGTCTTACAGATGACAAAGATGAAGAAGATGTATCACAGGTTACTGACACTTCTGAGAATACACTGAAGTCTGAAAATGTTGCACCAAATGTTAACACATCTGGGTCAACATCTACAGAACAGTCAGCTATAAATTCACAGAATGATCAGTACATTCCCAAAACGAATCCTTCTTCAAAAATAGACAAAAGTCATCCTTCTGACCAGATCATAGACGATGCTACAGTTGGAGTGCAAACAAGAGGAAGAGTAAGATCAAACAAGGTAGATGTGGTAAGAACAATATGCATGTCTTCTATGTGTAATGTTGTAAATGCTGAATGCTATTTATCTAAAATTGAACCTAAGAGTGCTAAAGAAGCCTTAACTGATGAAAACTGGATTAATGCTATGCATGAAGAACTTGGTCAGTTTGAAAGAAATGAAGTATGGACACTTGTTCCTAGACCTAGTCATACTAATGTCATTGGAACAAAGTGGATATTCAAGAATAAAACTGATGAATCTGGTAATATTGTTAGGAACAAGGCTAGGTTAGTAGCACAAGGTTACACCCAAGTTGAAGGAGTTGATTTTGATGAAACTTTTGCATCTGTTGCTAGGATAGAATCTATTAGATTACTGCTAGCTATTGCATGTTTTATTGATATTAAATTTCATCAAATGGATGTAAAGGCTGCATTTCTAAATGGCATATTAAATGAAGAAGCATATGTTGAACAACCTATAGGATTTGAAGATCCACAGTATCCTGATCATGTATATAAACTTAAGAAAGCATTATATGGCCTTAAACAAGCTCCTAGAGCATGGTATGGTAGGCTTACTAACTTTCTTTTGGAATATGGATTTATTAGAGGAGAGGCAGATAGAACTTTGTTCATTAAGCACACTGAAAATGATATACTAATTGCTCAAATATATGTTGATGACATTGTGTTTGGTTCTACTTGTGATAAAATGTTGAGTAAATTTGTTGAGGCAATGACTGTAACATTTGAAATGAGTATGGTTGGAGACTTGAACTATTTTCTAGGTCTTCAAATCAAACAGT
The DNA here is from genome assembly GCA_963675135.1 of Galeopsis tetrahit. Taxonomy (NCBI): domain Eukaryota; kingdom Viridiplantae; phylum Streptophyta; class Magnoliopsida; order Lamiales; family Lamiaceae; genus Galeopsis; species Galeopsis tetrahit. The sequence continues at coordinate 30,436,577 of OY776119.1, forward strand.
GCAGAGATGGTATTTTCTTTTCCCAGAGTAAGTATGCTAAGAACTTGGTTAAAAGATTTGGTCTTGAGAATTCAAAACCAATGAAAACTCCTATGGGATCTACTTTGAAACTTTGCAAAGACAGTGCTGGAACAGATGTTGATCCAACACTTTACAGATCCATGATAGGTAGTTTACTATATTTAACCTCTAGTAGACCAGATATTATGTACAATGTGTGTGTTTGTGCTAGGTACCAAGCAAATCCAAAGGAATCACACCTGAATGCTGTGAAGAGAATCATCAAGTATGTTTCAGGAACAAGTGACCTTGGAATCTGGTATACTAAGGACACCAACAACATTTTGATTGGTTATAGTGATGCTGATTGGGCTGGAGACATAGATGATAGAAAGAGTACGAGTGGAGGATGTTTCTACATGGGAAACAATCTTGTATCATGGCACAGCAAGAAACAGAATTGTGTTTCACAATCCACTGCAGAATCTGAGTATATTGCTGCTGGAAGCTGCTGCACACAACTCTTGTGGCTGAGCAAGATGTTCCATGACTATGGTATTGAGAATGGTATACTTACTATCTTTTGTGATCATACTAGTGCTATTAACATTTCTAAAAATCCTGTACAACACTCACTCACAAAACACATTAGCATTAGACACCATTTTATGAGAGATTTAGTAGAGAAGAATATTGTTAAGTTGGAGTATGTACCTACTGAAAAACAGAATGCTGATATTTTTACTAAAGCCTTAGACCATGAGAGATTCTCTATCTTGAGGAAATCTCTTGGCATGAGCACTATCTGAAAAGAATCCGGATGGATGGTGTCACAAATGCGTCAGCATTTGGGACAACATCATGGGTTGTATAAATTTTATAAGTTGAATTTATTTCTTACTTAGTTAAATAATTCCTTTGTAAAATATCTACGAATCTAAGAACCTTAGAGTGCAAAAATAAACGTCTTACACCTCTCAAATGCATAAAAATGAGAATGTTATTAGCATACTAAAAGATGTACCAAATCACTGAGTAACTATGGAGCACGGAGTTCACTACTACGATGCCTTCTTTTCAAAAGGTGATATTTGGTAAAAACATCAACATATTTGTAATCCATTAAGTAAGTATGGGGCACGGAGTTCGCTACTACGATGTACTCTACAGGAACAATGGATCAATACAAATTAGATGCTATAACACAAAAAAAAAAAAATATGGTGCAACACTAATGATGCAAATTCATGTAAAAACCGTGTTGAGGTGTTTGTAACATTTTTGAGCACAACATTGCCTGATTCGAATTTATTTTTATCTGTGTAATTATTTAATTATTTATTGAGATTCGGTTTATTTATTTAATTAATTACTGACCCGTATCTATTTTTTTTCAGATTATGCGAAATTAATTCTGGAATCTTCCTAATTATCTAATTAATTTAATTAATTGATTTTTCCCACTAATTAACCATGATCTAGGTTGTGGCTAATAATGTGGAGCACTTTCGAAAATTCTAGATTAATTCTTCTGTTTTATTTTCTTAACCTCCAACTACATTACTCTCTCTATAAATATCGAACATAAGATGCCATTTATTTGCTAATTGTGAGTTCTGATTGTGTTGAGTACTAAGATTGCAGAATTGTTATTTGGTTGTGTATATCTCAAAGAAGTGTGTGCAAATTTCCATCCTTACCTTGAAATTCCAACCGCCTAATGGCTGGAACAAACTCGAATTCCTCACAATCTCTCTCTGATTCGAAAACCTCATCTCACTCTCGCACAAATCCTCTCGAAATTCTTGCTTCCATGGCTTCACAAAACTCTACCGCTTCAAATGCTGACTCGAATGTCTCTGCAACTCCATCAACAACTGTTCCCACTCCTCAAACCACTCCTCAAACTGCTCCTCAAACAAACTTCCCTCAAGATGCAACTGTTGAACAGGTCACTAGAGCTATCGATGAGGTGTCTGATACTCTTCGAACTACAGGCCATTTTCCCGTGATGACTTTTGGAGGAATCACGGTGGACATATCAAGCTATTTGACTGAGCAAACCGCCCAAATGGCTTCTGCTTCAAAAAGCCCCAAATCACCCTCTGTTCACGAACTGCAAACTGAGAATGTTGAAGCTTCTGTTGAAGAAGAAGCCACTGCCACGTCTGACCCTGAAGACGTTGAAATGGAGGATGCAAACATTTCTGAAGGTACAAACTCTTCACTCTCTGTTTCAGATGAGTCTGCCCCCATTCCTCTCAAGAAGAATGCACAAAAAGGGAAAAGACAGAGAAGCCCTATACAAAGAAGGAGGAGATCAAACCGCGTTTTTACTCGTGTGGATTATTCTGAATCCATGAGGAAGAAGAAGAAGGCTGGAGCTGATGCTGGTGAACCCATCCAAGTGTTCAAAGATTCTGAAGATGAAGCTCCTGTTGTTGCTGAGAAACCAAAGAAGGCTAAGACTGTTGTTGCTGAAAAATCCAAAAAGAAGGTTGTTGCTGAAGAGAAAGGGAAAGGGAAGTCTGTTGCTGAACCAAAAGGCAAAGAAAAGATGATCACTGAAGATGAACCAGCTGAGTCAGAGTCCAATTCTGATTCTGAAAGATGCTTGAGAGACATTCTGAAGTCTCTTAGGAAAAATGTTGAGCACTATGCTGCTGCAAAGGAAGCTGCACCAGAACCTGAAGATGGTGGCAGTGGAGATAGCTCTTCCAGTGCAGCAAGCAGCCCTGAACAGAGCTCTGCTAAAAGCTCTACACCAAGCTCAGATGACCTTGCTTCTGAAGAGGAAGGTATTTCTGAATCTCTTGATACACTAGAGAATAGATTGGCCATTTATTCTAAGAGAAAACTGCTGATAGAGAAGAGGATCAATATACCTGATTTTGATAGTAAAGGCATGGTTAGTTTCTTAGAAGAAAGGAATTTGATGCATGCTGTAAATTTTGGTGAATCTTTCTTGACAAATTGGGCATATGAATTCTATGCATGTTTGAAAAAGAGCACTGGTAGGAGATCTTCTAAGTGGTATGGGACTGTTAATTTTAGAGGGGGGGATGTACCTTTTACTCCTGAATTGATAAATGAGTTTTTAGAAATTCCCAATGTTGAGGTTGATGAAGAACCTGACATGGATGTGGTCATTTCTGCTATAACTGCTGGTAGGGTAGTTAAATGGACTAGACACATGCTAGCCAAAGACCTCACTTCCCTACACTCTGTGTTATACAAACTCATCATCTACAATTGGATTCCCACCACAAATACTACCAAGATCACTAAGGATCAAGCTGTTTTGATATATAGGATTTCTGTGCTTAAGAAGTTTAATTTGGGTCTCACAATATTCCAACATATGATGAGATTTACTGGGAGAGTTTCTGAGAAAGGCAATTTACCCTATCCTGTTCTGATTTCTAATTATTTGAGACATCATGGATTTGTTGCCAAGAACACTGATGTGTTGAGGGGGAGAGTTCCACTTTTGGCCATATCTCCTGCCTTACTCACTGGGGATAGAGTAATTGATCTGCCCTTGCTTGCTCCTGGTACTGAACATCAGCAAAGACCCTCTACTTCTGCTCAACCAGAACCAACCAGACCCTCTACTACTGATCATCCTGAATCATCCAGATCAAGACAGAGAAATGCAACCCCAAATGGTGAGAACATCTGTACCAACATTTCTGGTAATGTGTATCTTTCACAGGAATTCATCAAACTCCAACTCCAACACTTGCAGGACACAATAGATGAGCTTCAGTTCCTGAAGAACAGGTGGACCAACCTACTTTCACCTACAACAGGGGGAGTACCACCACCATCCAATTCCAATGTGGTCATTGAGGAGATTAATGATGATGGAGTTCCAGCTGCTGCTGATGCTGGTGATGGACCTGATGCTGCTGGAGATGCTGCTGTTACAGATGTAGTGGCACACCTTGCATCTACTTACTTTGTTGATGAAGGAGATGATGATGATACTGATGAGATGGACACCTTGTATGGTGATCTACCTGGAGAAAGCTGCTAGACAGGGGGAGATCTGAATTCCACAATGGCTATGGTGCAGGAAGATGATGCTGCAGCTGTTTCCACAGCAATATAAGCCATTTATTCAGTTCTACCTTTGTATTAATGTTTAAGTTTTTGAATTCTGAAATTCTGATACACTTATTGTTATTTATTGTCTAGATTGTAGGATGTTTTTTTACTGCAACTTGCTTAATGGTTCCACTTGATATTTGTTTACTGCCTTGCTTAATTTGTTTGCAGATTATCATGTGTCTACTATTGCAGGTTGTGTATAGTGTAGTTTCTGTTTTGTTTATGTTTATGTTTTTGTTTTCCTTGTTTGTTGCTCTGATTTTTTTTGTTTTGTTTTTGTTAGTGTCTTACTTAAATTTTAAGTTAATTTCTTCCAGTTTAACTTATGATCTTAGTAAAGTTACTTATGTTGTGAATAAGTGTAGTGTTTATACTTGTTCTATTTTGGATAAAATTTATCTTGATCTTATGGCATAGATCATTTTAAAATTATCCCTGATCTTCATTTGATTTGATCGAACGGTTACAACAGGTATTGTCTTGACTAGTGCTTAGCAATGATGTTAACCTCAACTAAGTACATAATACTGAGTATGTATAGAAATATATGTGCATCAGGTGTGTTGTAGTCGAAAGGTCAAATTGGGGGAGATTGTAGATGTTGTTAATCCTTAAATGCCTTAACATTATCAACAACATCTTAATTTGACCTTCCGAGATTTTTTCTAAGTCTTTTCTGAAATGCTACATTAAATGTTGATCTAAATGTTGTCGCATTTCTGGCAGGATCTAGAAGCTTCTACAAGGATCTGGAACCTGGAAGATTCCAGAACATTGGAGAACATGCTAGAACGGCCTGGAACCATTTGGAACGACCTGGAGCATTCAAGAAAGATCTAGAAAGATCATGGAAGTTGAGTTCCTAAAAAATAGGACCTCATTGTGGAAGCCTCTAGAATCAGCACCCCACTACTATAAATACCGATGGAAGGCTTCTCAAATCAGTGTACTCTATTCGATCAACTTCCTAGACCGAGCGTATATCCCTGTTAGGAATTGTGGCCAGTAGAACTACCTTTTAGATCATACGTTCGTATCCCACCCGTATGGCTGCGTGTCTTCTTATCTATTGAGAGTGTAATCTTTAGATAGACTAGGCATTTCGACAGTGTATACATTATACACTTAGTTCGTTTTTAGAACAAGGCACCTGCCTCATTTGTAGTTTCTGTTGTGAATGTTAATGCTGTAACATTTCACACAACATTTATACTTGAAGATAAGTATTGGTTTTCGCCGTAAGGCTAGCATAGATTTTTATTTATAAAATCTATGTGGAAAATTATTTCCATTGTGTCACGTTTTATTTTTAGTGTTTCAAGTCTTCCGCTGTGTTAATCATAATTTCTGATATTCTGTTAGAGCCAGTGTTGTACCAATTGTCACAACATTTAGTACAACATTATTCTACTTAAACTTAAACACTTCATATTCATACACACCACACACTTTCAAATAATATTGATCGAAATTGATAATCCGAATCTGAAAAAATGAAATTGATGATTGAATTTGGGAGATTCTGAATCTGGAAAAATGAAATTGATGATTGAATTTGGGAAATTTCCTTAATTTGGTTTAGCCGAAAAACAAGAAACTTCTGTTTCTGCATTTCGAATTTGGAAAGTCAAAACTTTCTGGTAATCAAAAAACTAAATTATAGGAATTAATTTCAAATCTATTATAACTTTTAAAACACGGATATATTTAAAATCATTGTTTTAAGGGTAACATGGGTATTTTGGATTTGATTTGACTCTATTAGAAAAGTATACATATTGGTGTCTCTATTAGCTTAATGGGTTGTAATAGTGGACTTATTAGATAATAATCTCAATAATAAAAGTAGTCTAGAAACGTATTAAAAAATTAGAAACATGTTTTTTAAAAGGTAAAATAAGTAATATATATTGAAATTTGAAACCACCTAAAAAATAATAAATTAGGAAAAAATAAATATTATTTAATATAAAAAAAATAAAAAATACTCCCAACCCCCAACCCCCACGCCCCACTTTCACCTCCACCCCACCCATCCACAAAGATTCCATGGGCGCCCATACTATAGGCGCCACCCTCTCCATCTAAATATCCCTACCAACCTTCTAACATGATTCCCCTTGGGCGCCCATTCATACGGCGCTTTAATGTATATTATTAAAGCATTTTCAAACACCTACATTCTATTAATTCAAATTTAAAATAATAATATTTTATTAAAAAAGCCCACATATATAAAATATCTATAAAAAAATGATAAAATTATACTCCCTCCATCCAGGGATGGCAACGGGGCAGAGCAGGGCGGTATCTCAATATCCAAATATGCCCCGCGCGCGCATATACACATTTGTCCTGCCCTGCCCCATGATCTGCTACGGGGCAGCATTTTATGCCCTGCCCTGCCCCGCGCGGGTACCTGCCCTGCCCCGCTCTGCCCCACGCTTGATATGGGGCAACATTTTTTAGTCTCGCCCCGCCCTACCCTGCCCCAAGTCTCATTTTATATGTATATAAATTATTTAAAACGATATAAACTAAACATTAAAATTCATCATTAAACTAAACTAAAATAAATATTTTCGACCAATCAGTGTCGACCATATACACTTTCGTCGACAATGATTTGTCGACGGGAGTGTATACGGTCGACATTGGTTGTTTGAAATTTATAAAAAAAATTGTGATTTTTCTAAGTATTTTTTTGGAATTTCTGGATTTTCTTGGTTTGGTGGTCATCGAAAATGGTGTCGTCGGCAACCTGACTTGGTTCATATTTTTGCACTTTTTATAACTATACGATCCCCAAAAGCGTATGGGTTCGTTAGTAGTATGATAAGTATACCAAGTAGATTTTCGTTCCAAGGATTTACTTGAATGAGACTGAGTCCCTAAAGTTGCAAGTTATCGTGCTATTGTAGTAACTAAATGTTGTTGTTTTTGGAAGTTTTAACGAAACACACGTGATAGCTAACTAGATCAATGAATGGAGAAAACAAGAGATTAAAAGAGAGATACTAAATGTGACACAATGAAGAATAACGATGCAAATTAAGTAAACGAATTAACTAACTTTCTTTTGGAAAAGGCAAGGGAAGGGTATTGCCTCGGGTGTTTCCGTTTTGTGAGTAATTAAGTGAACTAGTGAACCAATTACATGAATTAGCTATGAATTAAGATTAAGCTAAAGGATATCACATCTATGTGTAGACCCCCTCGAAAGGCATAGGTATACAGCGTGCATTGATTAGCAATTATAGGATCTAACAAAATACCATAAGCTCATAAGATAGTGTTGCATAAGCACTTTCAACATGGTTACTAATGCTTATGAAACTCCCTCTCACCAAACTCCGGGACGACCTCTATTCGTTTGGTGTCTAAAGTTGTCGGTCTAGCGATTAACCTCCTCTCGGTTAGCTAATTACTAATTAACTTCTATTCAATTGACCAAAGCTCACACTCACACTCCCAATCATGCTTCCCAACTCTCGTTGCAATAAACATAATCGAACATGCTCGCTAATAGGGTTGATCAACAAAATGAATCAATCAAATTACAACTCTAGAAGCATAGACACCCAAATCCTAAGCTATTCATGCATTAATCTACAATTACATTAAACACCCATCAAAACATCCACACCCAAGGCAATTGGAGATTATCCCATGATTCTAGAAGAGAATTCGATGGCTACAACAACAAATAACATCAAACTCATAGTAAAATAACAATATAAATAAGAATTTAAGAAAATACCAAATTGAATTGCAAAATAGAGTAATATCACCTTGATCATGAAAATGTAGCTACAAACCGATGTAATAGACGATGCTCGATGATAATCGTAGCTTAATTTGGAGTAAAAACCACCATTCTAATCTAATCTAATGAAGAAATTAAACTAAAATATGAAGAACACCTACTACTATGTTGGGATATGAATCCTAATACAAGTTCTATTTGATGATGAGATGAGTTTTGATAAAGCCAAAAAGAAGACTTGAATATATTCTAAGTATTGACTGATCTGTTATTGAAGTCGTCTTGTATAAGACAAGATCAGTTGACAAAAGAAGACTTGAATATTTTCTAAGTGTTGACTGATCTAGTCTAGTTAAGTTGAAGTCATCTTGTACAAGACCAGTAGAGTTCACAAGACAAGTACTAGTTCATGAAACGAATAAAGTTAAACATGATAATTGATATCGTATTATTACTTCATATATGTTTAGATTGTTATTGAGCTATTTGAGATGTATAGAAGCATATATTTTCGATTATGATGATTGTATATTGATGTATAGTTTTATAAGTTGACTAAGCTTTATAACAAGAGCTTAATATAATGTAATAGTCTTGTTAGGATTAGATGATAGGACTAGATTAGTTCTATGTTGTAATCTGAAGAAGTCTACTGCACAAGACAAGTAGAAGACGCAGTCTACTACTACTGGACAAGACAGGTGCGCAACAAGACAAGTGCTGAAGGAAGCTGAAATATTCTAAGTGCTGAAGACAAGATGAGTCAAGACAGTTTAACAGAATTGAAGGTTCGTATTTCTGAAGATAAGAAGTTGGTTACAACTTAATTAACAGAATTAACCGTCGTATTAAGAGATACTTATTCAGAAACGGTTGAAGAGTTTGTTGAAGGAAGTTATCAAGAAAGTTTGTTGGATAACTAACTTATCTTGATAAAGTGAAGTCTATAAATACTTGAAGGCATTCAACGATTAAAGACAACTGAGAGATTACTGAAAATTAAACTACTGTGCGTATAATGAAGAAGTTCAAAGCAAGGAAGCTCACAGAGTTCAAAGCAAAAGTTTGAAGTTCAAGAAGAAGCCCAGACAAGAAGAGACTACTCAAGAAGGCTTATTGAAGATACAGAGAAGTTTTATTTATTGTTTTAAGCTTGCTAGTTGCTTATTAAATCACTAGTAGACCGAAGATATATCTGGTGGTATAATCGAGAAGATCAAAGTCTTATTTCTTGGGACTTAAAGCTACAAGAACATATTACTCCATTGGACGAGTTAATAAGAATTTCACAACTGGGTTTGTGAGAGTGGATGTAGACAAGTTGTCGAACCACTATAAATCTCGTGTTTGATTTACTTTACTGTTTTGTTTGTTTTAATTGATTGATTGTTTACCTGTTAAACATACATAACTGAACAAGACTAGTTGAGTAAACTACTGAAACAGAGTTCTCGAAATAAGTTGAGTATAATCTTTAATTGGGCTCATTGTTAATTTCGTATTCCGCACATTGTAATTCTGATATATCGAAAGATTTTAGAAAAGTCTATTCACCCCCCTCTAGACATTTTCTTTAGCTTCCCTCGATATTAACTCAACTTAGGGACCTACATACTATGTGAATGTGTGTGAGAATAGCTTTATAAAAGTGGGAGTCGGTTTTCTAATTCAAGAATGAAAGTATTTATAGTGTTGGGATAGGTCTTGGGGTGAAATTTGCACTTAAGTCCTTAAAAATTGAACAAAATACACAAAAATCGCAGAAAACAGGGATGACTCGGCCGAGTTGGGATGAGTTGAAATAGTTGATTTTAGAAGCTATCTCTCTGGCTCGACCGAGTTGGCTCACTCGGCCGAGTTGGGTAGCTTAGCCGAGTTGCTGCTCGTTCCAGTCTCTGGCCATCGATCCTACTCGGCCGATTCTGAGCATTCGGCCGAAAAATTGAATTTTTTCATCCACTCGGTCGAGTTGGCCAACTCGACCGAGTTGCTGAATGTTTAAGTTTGCACCTCGAACTTGTTTCGTGCATACCTTTTGCTTCCGACCTCCAATCAACTCGATTCTTTTTGCTATTCCACTCCATTTTTCGAGACGAACTCAATTGTCAACTTCTCTTCTTGATCCAGTGAAGTATGGTAGGTGTTTTGCTTCCAAAATCCATCATTTTTCCTACAAAATTGGCAAAACACTACCTTTCTCTTATTTCGACCAAAACAATCATAATCAACAAATTAATCAATGAAATCAACATCAAATGAGCTTCAAATATGCATCTAAATCGTGTAAATTCTACCCGAATCACGACCGAAAGTAGTGGTTTAGGTGAAATAAATGACAATATGGGCTGCGTTCAATAGGGGTGGTGCATCTAGTATGCTGCGTTTTAGTTAATTGTATTTTTGATTTTTTGTATGATTATTATATTAACTAAATGAAAGGGGGAGTGCATCCATCGTAAATGGAGGTGTAAATTGTCAGACCCATTGTGAAAGGGTACGACTCTCTCCTCCATCTTTGTTAATCGTAATTTCTCGATTGATGCACTCCTCCCCAATTAACAGAAGGGTGGGACTATTAACACCTCATAAAATATTATACATACCCCAAATATTATACACAACCTACTAAATTTTAAAAATAATTTTTTATTACTAAACACACTCCGATTCTTTCCTATTTACCCTTTATTCCTCAATAAAAATACAAATTGAATAAAAACAAAAAAATATATTATAAAAAAAAAATCTTTAAAAGTATATAAATTTAAAAAAAATAACATTCAATAATACGAAAAAAATAAACAAAATGTTAAGAATATTAAATAATCAACTAAACTTTAAAAAATATTTAATTAATAATCGCATGGGCTTTCAACCAGTATAATAGGCCAACAAACTCATATTCCCAATAAGGGTAGAGGTAAAATTCGGTTGGACAGTATTAATAAATTTAAACTTTAAAATGAGACAACAACTTTTTTTAGAGTCGTTCAATTTCTCATGGGACTCAATAATAGCTATGACACCTCCAATCAACCAGTGTTTAATATGATGGTGATAGTTGAGAGGCAAGTAGGCAACTATCTAATCTTCATTTTTAAGATATTTCAATTTTAAAAGTTAAAAATTAATACGTATAATACTATTTGAAATTAATTGATCGATTATTTTCCAAAACTTTTTTAGATTTATTCAAAAAAAATAATTGATTTGAAATTAAAAAATAATTAAAATATAATACGTGTAATATTATTTGACAAACCACATCGTTGACCGGAGAAAAAAAATAAAGTTCCATAGAGAGGTGGATAATTAATTCTTGTATATTAATTTCTATTACTCTCCCTCACTTGTGGGTCTTAACCCTTTGGGGAGAGGTCCAACGAGTGGACAATTTAAATATGTGGAGTTGCTTTTAGTAGGTATCGAATCAAAGACGTGTGGGAATGAGCTTTATGGCTCTGATACAATGAAATTTTTTTGTCTCATCTAAAAGTTCAAAGTTTGTAGAGAGGTGGAGAATTAATTCTTCTATATTAATTCTTATTATCCGAATACCTAGAGTAACTCGAAAATGTAAGTTAAGTTGAATTAATTAAATTATAGAAATTAACATGTCGGTAGCTGTTTTCACTATTTATCTTGTCTTACCTTATCCGCTCTGTTGCACAGCCTCCCCCCCATACGTACAACACACAATCTATTCTGCAACTTTTGAGAGAATTGAAACTCCTGAGATGGCAGCATCTTATGCAGCTCTTTCTCTGTTCCACACCTTAAACCAAATCAACATTCATCCTTTCCCTCCCATTTTTCTCGACCAATCTCAGGTGGAATCTCTCACACAAAACCTCACTTTCTTGCTAGATCTTTATGAGCGTTATCCCACCTACGAAGACGACGACTTGGAGAGTCGCATCGCTGCTGCAGCTTATGCAGCTGAAGATGTAATCGAAACCCGAATTGTGGATCAAATTCATGATGCTACATACACAACTAACTTGTATGGAGATGTAGAGAGAGTGATACAAGACATGGATTTCATCAAGACAGAGGTAATGGAGATCATGAGACCCCAACATCAACCCCATCCCCATCCGCATTCAAATTCTTCAATTTCTACTGCTTCTCATCTGCCTCCACACACAACACCACACATATTTTGCAACTTTAGAGAAAGAAGCTCTTCACTTGAAATGGCAGCAGCTTATGCAGCTCTGCTTTCTCTGTTCCACACCATAAATCAAATCAACATTCATCCTTCCCCTCCCATGTAGTAGTAATTGAAGTATTTGACCAAGTAGTATCGATCTAGGAGGTGGGTTTGTGCAATGTATCCATAGAGTTTTGTGTCGTCATAACTAATGTAATTAACTACAGTTTCAGGTTTTTGGATTTCTAAAATAAAACTAAGTTACTACCAAACTTCAAGAAATTAAATCAGACACCAACCTAGAACTAACAAGTAATTTAAACTACTAAAAGTAAGCAAATGACCAATAAGAGAAATTACCACAACGAGAAGGAAAATTACTATCAAAGCAAGAAATTGACAAACAAAACAAAGAACAACTAAGAATATAATTCGAAGAAGTGCAAGGGTGAGAGAATGCTTCGAGTGTTCTCCACCTAGTGAAATTAAGAGGAATTGCTTTTACTTTATTAATGCTTCAATTAAGTTTTGCTAAGAGCACCTAAATGCTAGGATGAAAATCATTTCCCTTCGGGTAATATAACCTTAATTCTAAGGTGTTCCCAAATCCAGCAATAAGGTTTTCTTCCTAATCCTCACCAACTACTCAAACAACCATTCAAGTAATTAATGTCCTTTAATGGGGTTCTAATACGATTAACTCTCTCTCGACGAATTAAAAGTATAACTAACACATTTGAATACCAACAACTCACACCATAAATATAAACATGTCCATATAACTCTCATCTACGCTAAACATGCATCAAAATATGGACTAATAGAAATACACATACAAAGTACCAACAATACCTAATAAAAGAAGCAATAAACCTAATATCAACCATAACAAAGCTCAAAAAATTCCAAACTTAATATTCACATGGTTTTAGAACACCCAAAGCATAAATAAACTTAGCCCGTGGTGTTTGGAGAAACACTCATGGCCAAAACAACACAAAAGAATGAAATAAACATGAATCTTGTGATTAAATAGCAAAAAAGAGTATAGTTTGAAGTCACCTTGATGTTTCTTCTAATACCCAAGCTATTACAAAAGAGCTTAACCTTAATCTTCAAAAACCCAAGCTAAATACTTAACTTGGAAGCTAATCTATGAATTAAATGAGCAATAAATGATAAACTATGCTAAGAGATGAACTAGGGTTTGAGTTATGCAATAAAAATGAGGCTAAAAGCTCCTCTACAAATTGAGTTTGAAGCTATTTAAAGTTTCCAAGAGTGTGTGAGACAAAAATTAGCATTTGGGTCCTTGAAGTTCTTCAAAATTCGCAAAATTCCACAAAAAATGTAAGTTCAAAAGGTCAACCGAGTGACTCCAAACGACCGGCCGAGTTAAATTGAAAATCAGAACCAAACTGGGTTCCAGATCCCAAACGGGTGCCAGTGTGGGCTCACTCAACCGCCAGTGTGAAAATAATTCACTCGACCGCCAGTGTGGACTCACTCGACCGCCAGTGTGATATTAGTTCAGTCGGCCACTAGTGTGAGGTCACTCGGCCGCCAGTGTGAGATTAGTTCACTTAGCCGCCAGTGTGAGATAAGTTTCCTTGAATTTTTCTATAACTCGACCTCACTCGGTCGTCAGTGTAGTTTCTGCGTGTTGGACTTTTTCTTCTATTTTTCTCGGCTTTCCTTGCTCATCCTCCAAGCGAACTTCAATTCCATGTGCCTATGCTCGTTTTTCCTCTAAAATGGACCATTTCACCTTGTTTCCTACACTTTAAACATATTTCTTGACAACAAGGTTAGTGGCACAATTTCTATCAATTACGCCCAAAATCACATCAAAATGATACAATAATATAGCAAAAATGAGAACAAATACGAGCAATCTCACACCCAATCATACCACTGTAGAGGAAGCCTCAATGAACGTACGACGAGTACGAACTGAACACAGAAAATATTCTGGCCGAGCAAGAACAGTATTTGCTTTGGGGAGCGAAATATTGCAGAGAGGAGATGAGTTTAATGAGCCAACTTATTATGAGGGAAGAGCCTGGTATTTATAGGCAGATCAAACCCTAGGGAGTTGAGAATTTTGTGCGTGGGCCGAGGCCCAACTCGTTGGCTTATGGTGCGAAAATCTCGCAAGACGTGGAGATGAACCTTGAAGACCAAGTTTGAGTCTTCAGATTGTTCTAGAAGGTTCTTGAAGTGTTTCGAAATGGGCCAAGCCCACAACCGAATGGGTCGGTCTAATTCCTGTGTTGGGCTTTTGGAGTTTTTTGGTCTGCAAAAAGATAGGCGGGCCCTAAAGACCAATTTGCCAAATTCAAAGCCGAAGCCGAGCAGGGGCGGGTGCGCGTGCGTGCGTGACTTTTTGGGGAGTGTACCCCTAATACATGGTTGAACTCCATGTTCACTTCAATGCCTTTAATGTCCTTAAATGTTTTGTGGACTTCCTACGTGGGATAGGTGACCCTTCACCTTCCCACCTCTCAAATTCAAAGTTGGAACTCTCAACTTCATTAATTAATTTCTCACTCACCTAAACTCGGTTTTGAGATATTAAATATACCACGTTCATCTACTCCGAGAGTAGATCAACTATGTCATGTTTAATTATTTAATAATTAATGTTTAGTCTCTCTAATTAATTTAATTAGATAAGGGTATCAAACCCCAATTAATTTTTAAATTAATTCCAACAATCCCCCACATGAGTGAAAATTGTGTCTATATAACATCAGACTCAGTGTTCAGTTCGATTGAGATCTCAGTGCATCCGGAAAAGTAGTTTTTTGCTTTGAAATTTTCGTAGCCAAATACTATCGGGTACACCGGCGGCTTAGTGGACGCAGTGCCTTGAAGTAATCCTCCATAGTGTATACCTAATCAATAGTGTCAGCACACGTCAATTTCGAGTTCGTGACGTTCTCACATTTTTGTCCGTTTTGGCCATGGACGTCATTTGTGTTCATAAATGTTTGGTAGAAGCGGCCCTCACTTCTCATTTATAGAGGTGATCTCCTTTAGAGTATCCCGTTATACTTTAGGAATCATTAAGAGTCAAAGACTCAACCTTTACCACATCTTACGGGTTGTTAACACTTGAGATAGTGCTGTCAGGAATAGTCATGTTTTTCAAATGTTGTATCACTAACTTCCACAATTTCGTTTTCCTACTGAACCAAGTTCTTGGGATCTCTAGTCATCATGGTTAGGTTTCCACAGTTTTGGTTTTTCTTGTGGGTTTTAGACCCATTCCTTCAACCAGCTCGTTAATTTGATCTCGGTTTATGCTCTTCGTGAGGGGATCCGCTATATTATCTTTTGAATTCACGTAGTCAATGGAAATTACTCCAGTTGAGATCAATTCTCTAACAGACTTGTGTCGACGACGTATGTGTCTCGACTTTCTGTTATACATGACATTCATAGCTCTACCAATAGCAGCTTGACTGTCACAGTGTACTGTCACAGAAGGTACTGGTTTGTTCCAACATGGAATGTCTTCTAGAAAGTTATGCAGCCATTCAGCCTCTACACCGGCTAGGTCTAAAGCGATAAATTCTGATTCCATTGTGGAAAGGGCAATACACGTTTGTTTCTTGGATCTCCACCACACTGCTGCTCCTCCAACTCCAATAGTGAATACATATCCACTAGTGGATAACGAGTCTTTAGTGTTTGATATCCAATTTGCATCATTGTATCCTTCTAGTACAACTGGATGTCTCGTGTAGTGAAGCCCATATTCAAGGGTGTACTTCAAATATCTTAGCACCCTTTTCAGTGCTTTCCAGTGCTCGTGACTTGGATTGTTCGTGTATTGACTCATCTTGTTTACAAAACATGCAAGATTATGGCGTGTACAATTCACAATGTACATCACACTTCCAATCATCTTTGCGTATTCCAGTTGAGCTACTGGTTCTCCTCTATTCTTTTTCAAGTGAACGTTAAGTTCCAAAGGTGTCTTAGCAGGTGGATCGTCAAAGGCATTAAATTTCTTTAGTACCTTCTCCACATAGTGAGATTGTTTCAAGGAAATTCCACTAGATGTTTTCTCAAGTTTGATTCCGAGAATCACATCTGCTAATCCCATGTCTTTCATGTCAAAGTTTCTACTTAACATGTTTTTCGTATTAACTATGGCATTGTGATTGTTACTCATGATTAACATGTCATTGACATATAAGCATACGATAAAAAATCCATTTGGTGTATCTTTCACATATACACACTTGTCACATTCGCTAATTCGAAACCCATTTGACAACATCGTATTGTCAAATTTCAAGTGCCACTGTTTAGGAGCTTGCTTATGTCCATATAGTGATCTAACAAGTTTGCATACGTTTTTTCTCGTTTCCAGGTGCAACATAACCATCTGGTTGATCCATATATATTTCAACATCCATTTCACCATTAAAAAACGCAGTCTTAACATCCATTTGGTGTATTTGGAGATTGTGCAGAGCGACAATAGCGAATGGAGGTGATCCTTGTCACTAGTGAATATGTATTGAAGAAATCATACCCTTCTTTTTGTTTAAAACCCTTTGCAACTAGACGAGCTTCTATAGCTTCGTCCTTACTTCTTAAAAGATAAACGTAACAAAATCTGGTACAATCGTCTATGAAAGTAGTAAAATACTTTTTCCCTCCTCTAGTTTGTACGAAATTTAAATCACATACATCCGTGTGAATTAAGTCTAGGGGGGCAGTGTTCCTTTCAACAGTTTTAAATGGTAGTTTGATCATTTTTGCTTCAGTGCATATTTCACATCGTTTTGATGTATCAACATTATAAATTTTAAGTAAATCGAGATTTACTAAACGTTTTATGAATTTTAAATTCACATATCCTAATCTAAAATGCCATAAAGAGGAACACTCAATGATGTAAGCAGAAGTAGAAGTAATTTCACTAGCAATTTGTTTGCCTTTGGGGCTTACAACCATAGTACTCAACTTAAACAAACCATTTTCGAGATAACCATTCCCGAAAAAGTGACCAAACTTACTTCAAACAACTGTATCAGACTAAAAATCTAGCCTGAATTTACTACTAACTAAGAGAGACCCCGAAATCAGATTCTTCCGGATGTCTGGGACATGCAACACGTTCTTCAGAGTTAGCTCATTTCCAGATGTCAGCTTCAGCACCACTGTTCCGGTTCTAGCCACTTCAGACGAGGCTGGGTTGCCCACGTACAACTTTCTCCCATCAGCAGGAGAATAGTTGGAGAATACAAACCTCTCCAAGCAAACGTGGCAAATGGCACCAGTTTCCACGAACCACTCTTTCTTGTTATCCACCATGTTGACCTCCGTCACCACAGCAGACATATCCAAATCAGTAAGTTTCATAGAATCTTGCACTTTCTGCTTTCCTTTTCCATTGTCGTCACGACGGGGTTGACGACACTCGCTGGAATAGTAGTTTGGTTTCCCACACTTGAAACAGTTTCCAGTGAATTTCTGCTTAGGGCAGGACCCTTCCCCTTCACAAACTTCGTTGTGCTGGCAGCAGACTCATTGGGACGTTTCCTTTTCTTTGATGGACCCTCTTGTTCCATCAAGTTTGCTACTGCTTCAATATGGAGGGCAGGTCCCTTACCTTCTCTTCTTCTATTGTCCTCCTCAATTCTGAGACGAACAATCAAATCCTACAAGCTCATTTGCTTTGGTTTGTGCTTGAGGTATGACTTGAAATCCTTCCAAGACGAAGGCAGTTTCTCGACTACAGTTGCTACCAGAAAGGCATCTAGCAGAACCATGTCTTCAACAGCTATCTTATGGAAAATAATCTGCAGTTTCTAGACTTGATCCACTATAGATTTCTTATCTTCAATCTTAATATCGTACAGTTGTGCAACGACGAATTTCTTTAGTCCTGCACCTTCAGTCCTGTACTTCTTCTCCAAGGACTCCCACTGTTCCTTGGTAGACTTAATGTCACAGTAGACATTGTAGAGGGCGTCAGACAGTCCTCCAATGATGTGGTTTCTGCACAGATAATCACCATTCATCCACTGATAATAAGAGATCCTTTCTTGTTGACTTGTGTTTTCGTCAGGCACTTTCGGTTTGTCCTCTTTCAAGAACCTCAAAAGTCCATCTTACTCTGCAATCTTTTAAAGTCAGTACCTAGAAATTTTTTAGGTTTCTCTCCTTGCATCAAAACTAGCCTCGGCCCAGGCTGAGAAAGGAGAAAATTTGACCCACAAACGGATCCTTGAAAGGATGAAGTTCTCCCAAAAGATTTTCCCCATTTCTGGCTTTCTGAACAAAAGGTTGCCAACGTTTTCACCAGCACCGTGAACGACCTCTGTATATGTGGGGTCAATGTCCCTGTTATCATTCGATTTCAACATTGCAGTAATTAATTAAGCCCAAAAATTAAATCAATTAATTAATATATTTTGTTCTGCAATATCGAAAACAAGGATACTGCAATATCGAAAACAAGGTAACAAAGTCGAGTCAAGGGAAACCCTTTTTCCGCGTTACTGCTCAACTGTTTCGGCGTTCTGTTCTCAAAGGTAAAACAACTTTCTAATTCGTCTACATAAAATATTATGGTCGAGCAAGAACAATATTTGCTTTGGGGAGCGAAATATTGCAGAGAGGAGATGAGTGAATGAGCCAATTTATTATGAGGGAAGAGCCTGGTATTTATAGGTAGATCAAACCCTAGGGAGTTGAAAATTTCGAAATATTTTGAAATGGGCCAAGCCCATAACCGAATGGGTCGGTCCTATTCCTGTGTTGGGCTTTCGGAGTTTTTGGGTCTGCAAAAAGATAGGAGGGCCCCAAAGACCAATTTCCAAATCCGAATCCGAAGCCAAGCCGGCCGGCCGGATAGGCGGGCGCGCGCGCGCGCGTGTGGCCTTTTGGGGAGTGTACCCCTAACACATGGTTGAACTCCATGTTTACTTCAATGCCTTTAAAGTCCTTAAATGTTTTGTGGACTTCCTATTTGGGATAGGTGACCCTTCACCTTCCCACGTCTCAAACTCAAAGTTGAAACTCTCAATTTCATTAATTAATTTCTCACTCACCTAAACTCGGTTTTGAGATATTAAGTATACCACGTTCATCTACTGCGAGAGTAGATCGACTATGTCACGTTTAATTCTTTAATAATTAACGTTTAGTCTCTCTAATTAATATAATTAGATAAGGGTATCAAAATCCAATCAATTTTTAAATTAATTCCAACAAGATCTAGCTTGATGAATAATCATTTTCTTTTCTTATATGGTACGGATCTTGCTGTGACTTTTCTTTTCTATCTTTAATTCTTGCAGTTGTTTTCTTGTTGTTGACTTTTAATTATTTGGGGAATTCGAATATGATCGAAAATTAAATTGAAATTTGTAAATATAGTGAAAAGTGATAATAATGATAAAGGTTGAGAAATTAATTTGGAGAATTAGAAAACAACAAATGAAAGGGAGATTTGTTATGTAGGACCGAGGAGGCACCCTATTAATGATGAAAACAATTGTCGTAAAAGCCTTGACCTAAAAGGTCATACGGACAAATGAGTGAAAAAGTAAACCAAGAACCATTTTAGTGTTTTCGTTCAGCTCGGCCATTTTGGGCCGAAGTGTAAGGACACGACATAGTGTGTCTTATACCATTTTGACGAAGTAATTATTGAATTATATTATTCGTAAATTCAGTTCCACCATTTAATTGAAATCTTTTTATTTTAGAAGAGAATTAAGTTTCAACAGAGGTGTTAAATTGCACAAACACAACATAAAAGTCGGATTTAAGGCAAAGAGGATAATAGCAGAAAGTAACCAATAATAAAAATATGGAAAAGTCATCAATAAAAATAACATAATTATAGTTGAAACCATCATGCTAGGTGATGGGCAGGACCCATAGATCATAATGAATTAAATCCAACATATGCGATGCTCGTTTATATTATTGTGAGAATTATATTCAATCACTATTAATGGGATGATATGAATGATCCACTATACACAGGGATTACACGTGAGATAAATAAGGAAATAAATATTAATCATACCTTTGAGAATATATTCAAAGATAATGATTAACATAAATAAAAGATTGCTACCAATAATATATTATATTATATTATTCTATTATATTCTCTAATACCCCCCGGTTAAGCGAAACTGGGAATGTAAATGAAAACGAGCTTGGTACGCAACAATCTGAAGCGAGTTTGAGATAGAAACTTTGTGAAGAAATCCGCAAAACAATGCACTTTTGTTGTCAAACAACGGAAGAAATAACGAAAATTCAGAATCACCAAAGAGGGCATGCCAAGGTGCATAAAATCGGAAAGCAAATGGATCGAAACACCGTAACCCTAAAAGCAGCTGGGAGAAGGAACGAGGGAGACCAGCTCATTTGAGAAGAAGATTTGGGGGGGGGGGAGGGACAAGGGATACTAGCTCATCAGTAGCGGCTAAAAGCGCCCAAGAGAGGAAGCGAGGGAGACCAGCTCATTTGAGATAAACAAGGCGGCGACGAGGGATACCTGCTCGTTAAGGATGCCGAAAAATAATGAAGAAAAGGGAAGGGTATTTGAGTTTTTGTGTGAGGCAAGGCGGTGACAAGGGATACCAGCCCGTCAGAGATGCCAAAAAATAGGGAGAAAAAAGAGAGGAGGAAGGGGAGGAGGCGTGAGAGAGGGAGAGAGAATGGGAGAAAGGGAATTGGGGTTTTAGTGTATTAGGCTGATACAATGTGAGAATTATATTCTCGATCTAATAATTATCCATAAAGGGAAAGTGAGTACTCTTAGCAAGTTGACAAGACAAACATAAAATATGTAGATTATGTTGAATAAATTTAACAGAGATGAGACCATTATTGTTTAACAATTTGATAATATCATGGTGAACTTGTTCGAGATGGTTATGCCATAAATGAAAAGAGTCGCATACATGGTGACTGGTTGTGCCTTAACTATGGTCGGTTGTCCATGCTCTAAGATATAGAGACCATTATCACAGCACCCCTCGAGGTAATACTATCCTTGTGCCTTGATTCTAAATTTTATAAAAAATTATCAGTGAAAACAATATTGACATTGTGAGGTTTATCTCATAATCTCAAATCAGACGAGTTATAGTCTGCTGAAGTACTCAGCTGTTGGAAGTATCAACTGGTTTACTCAGCTGGTGGAAGTCGTCTGGTGGACTCTGCTGATGGGCGTATTAGCTGGTGGAGTCAGGCACAATGACCTAGGCCTGATCAGATGAGTGGAGGATCCAATCAGATAAGAAGGTGATGCTTAGAGTCAGATCAGATGAGGTGTTCGTAAGAGTTCACATCAGATGAGATGATGCCTAGTAGCAGAGGAGTCTTTTGGCTAAGTGTTGGGATATCAGAAGAGAACAAGTGAAGGGCATTGGGGTCACTTCAGATTGGGCAATGCAGAAAGCGTGAAGTTGTTAGGCCACTTGGCAATGATCACGCAATCAACGCACGTTGCAATCATCCTTGGCTTCTATAAATACCCCATTGCTTGTAATTGTAAAATTTTGACACCCACGAGCATTCGTTCTTGAGTTGAGAGTTCACGAGTGAAGTGAGGAGAAATCCCTTTCCAAGTGTTGAGTGTTTTAAACATCTCTTTTATCAATCAAGATTGAAGTCGTGTGTCCAGTGGATGTAGATCAAGTTGATTGAACCAATTAAATCTTTGTGTGCTATGTTTTATGTTCTCGTTCTTTATATTTTTGAATTGCCTTCTTTGTTGGATTGTATTTGTGGTCTGATTGTTCATTTGGTATAGGAGACGTCCAATCAAGTGGATAATTAACTGACAATTGGCGTCATCTGTGGGAATCAAGATTCAACCATAAAGGAATTACTAGATCGGAGATGGAGAATTCGATCAAGTATAATATTGAGAAGTTCTCAGGCACCAGTGACTTTGGGCTGTGGAGAGTCAAGATGCAGGCTCTTCTAGAACAACAAGGTTTGTTCGACGTGCTCGAGGAATATATAGCCCCAGCTGGTGAATCTGCAACAGCTGCTGCTGAAAGGAACAAGATGTTACGGAAAGCTCGAAACACGATTCTGCTCTGCCTTGGTTATAAGGTTCTGAGGGAAGTTACTAAAGAGAAATCCGCGAAGGAGGTCTGGGACAAGTTAGGTAACTTTACATGGTTAAAACCTTGGCTAACCGTTTATATTCGAAACAGAAGTTGTATGCCTTTGGAATGGAAGATGACAAACCCATTCCGGATATGCTTGATGAGTTCAATAGAATTCTTGATGATCTAGAGAATTTAGATGTCAAGTTAGAGAAAGAGGATAAAGCTCTGATTACCATATTATATGGTAGGAAGGAAATTAAAGTATCACATTAGAGGATGTGATGTTGGCTGTCAAGTCCAAGCTGTTGCACAACAAGACATCTCAGGTAGTGGTGGTGGATTGGCACTCAAAGGTGGCCAGAAGAGATCTAATGCCAAGAAGGGGTCCAATCAACCCCAAAGGAGCTGATAAGGGAAAATCAGATGTGTCCAATCAAAGGGATGCAGTGTGCTACCACTGCAACAAACCTGGGCATTATAAAAATGCTTGTCAAGTGTTAGGTATGTGCCTGAACTTAAGAGGAATTTGATATCTCTTGGGATGCTGGATTCTATGGGCTATACATTCCAGTCTGCTGATGAGCTCAGTGTGTCAAAGGGGGAGCTGAATGTCCTGAAAGGTGTGAGAATGAATGATCTATACTTTCTGATGGGAAATACAGTAGCTAGTAGATTAGATGTAGTAGAGGTGCAAGACAATTCTATGTTGTGGCACAGGAGACCATCTCATATAGGTGAGAAAGGCCTAGTTGAGTTGTCTAAACAAGGTATGCTTGGAAATGACAAGATCACTAAGCTGGAGTTATGTGAGTCATGCATCCTTGGGAAAGCCAAGAGGCTTAAATTTGGGAAGAGTGTTCACTCTACCAATAGGATCATAGATTATGTCCATTCAGATTTGTGGGGGCCATCTAGGAATTAGACGAGGTCTGGTGGTAAATATTTCTTGTCTATCATATATGTCTTTTCAACGAGGTTTGGGTAACTATTCTCAAGTCCAAATCAGAAGCATTTGAAAGATTCAGGGAATGACTCATAATTTTAATTTGTAATTTTCAATTAATTATTTAATTTGTAACGCATAATTTTGTAATTTTTCATTTAGAAACAAATTTATTATGTATGTTTTGATAATTTAAAAATAATAAGAAAGTAAATTTGAATTAATTGAGTTAAAAAAGAAAAATAGAAATTGTAAGATGTATATTAATTGCATTCAACACATAACGACTAAAGCTCCTAGCCTAAACGGCACACGAGGGGCGCATAAACACTTTCAATTGAGAAGTCACGTGTTCAATTCTCGCTTGTGCGCATGGGGGAAATATTATGCCATTAAATGTGACCTGGTTGGTCGAGGAGGGGCTCACTACTACAAAAATGGGCTTTAAAGACGCTCAGAAGTGTCACTAAAAATATATTGTAGTGACGCTTTTACTATAGTGACGCTTTGGTCAAGCGTCACCTGATTTGGCGTTTTTATAGAAAGTTATTATGACGCTTCAAACGTGTCACTGTAAGCGGTGAATGTGACGCATTTATGCATCATAAGAGTATTATTTGGTGACGCTAACCAACATCATGATGGTGTACTTTAGAGACACTTTCTCACGTCACTAAATAGATGATAACTAACTAAACCACCTTTTTTAATGATGCTTTTATGCGTCATAGTAACACTATTTGGTGACACTAACCGACGTCACAATGGTTTATTTTATTGACTCTCTCGCGTCACCAAAGCTTTTATAACTAACTTAACTATCAAATTTAGTGACGATTTTTAATGTCATATAATATTAGTAACAATATAGGCTATGTCATATAATAATTTTATAATTTCATTTATTTATATTATAGCAATAAAATATAATCACACTTCTAAAACTGGAATAACTAAATATATAACAATGAATTGTTATCACTTGTTAAAAAACAATCAAAGTTTAAAACATCCAACTTGTAACTGGAATCAACAACATAACTATCAAATTCAGTAGACACAAACTAAAAAAATCAAAAATAAAAATTTTCAATTCAAAGATAAATTGCACCTAACTATGCATGATAGAATCTATGTTGCTATCTTTATCTTGCATTTTCCACTTGAATCTATAATAATAAACGAAAGAGAAAATTAATAATATCAAAAGAAACTTATATGACAATTAAGAAATTAAGCTGAATTAATAATGAATATAATAACAACCTCTCATGATTCCCAAATGGAATCATATTCACAAAAAAAAAAAAAAAAATTAGGAAAAGGCAAAAACTAATATTAGCACATTGCTTAAAAGACCTAAGAAGAGCATGTAAAGATTTGGTTAACCATATAACTATCACGTCAATATTCCAAATTAAAAAATCAAAATCAAAAGCTTGATCAATCTGCACAAACAACAAAAGCATATATAAATAAATGTACTTATATATGAAATTTTACCATAATTTGAAAACAATACAACGTAGGAATAGAATAATAGCAATTTTAGTGAAATAATCTCACCTGTATACTAGAAAGCATAGTTACAATTAGCAACATCTTCTGCATCTTTTATTCTAGGGACGTTACACATTGCTACTACCTAACAAACAAAATCACCAAAAATAAAAATTACTTGTAAAGCCAATATGAAACTTGTAACAAGTAATCTTGTAAAAAATTTTTACAGTATCTAATATAATACATAGACCACTCTCAAACTAATCATATTGGACAAATTGAATACGAAAGGAAGAGAAGAATCTTGAAATAAATAGAAAACTATACATGTTCAGTTAATAATTTAATATGTCTCCACTCTATTAAAAAAAAGTAAAATAAATTATTGAGAACTTCACCCTTGTGCAGATTTCATAAGTAATCAACAAGAAGACAAATGCCACACTTGATAGGAAGAAATAGTACTTGAAACATTTCATGGCAAATGTGTAGTAAAATGTCTCCACTCTAATGCATAGACAAATGTCTTCACTGTGGTACTGCTAAGAAGCATCAATAGTACTTGCAACCTTTCATGACAAAGGTGTAGTAAAATAACTAAATTGACCTCTTATTTGAGTCCCCTTCTTAAAAAAAACTTCTTTGAGTGAATGCTTATAGACAACTACATAAGATTCTGCCTTAATGAGCATAATCAGAGATTCAATTAATGTCTTAATGCAGGTGTTAAATCTAATACAAGTTTATAACTAACATATACTTTTCAATTAATGCCTAACTAAGAATTCACCCTACAAAGATACGAACAAGCCTAAGTGCAGAAGACAAGATCAACCCGTAATTTATTATTGAAGCACCTTTCCAGTAAAGCCTTTATATGTTACCACTTTTATTGACAAGAAAAAAAGCATTTGAATGAACAATTCTTGAAAAGTAAAAATAACATTAAATTTTGAAAAGATATAACACATAACTAAATTGGCCAAATCAAACCCAATGATAGAATGAGCATCCATCTCACAGTTGTAAGTCGAAAATGCATCATCTTCAGCAGCGACATAAAGTAAAGCCTGCAAAAATGGGTCCATCATAAAAAAGGTAAAAAAAAAAAGATTAATATCGATAAATTTCCAGCTTCTAGTTAAGTAGCCCCGAACTTGCTAACAAATGCTTGGTTCCCCCAAACTCGGGAAAGTAAGAAATGGTGAGAGTTCTTACATTACGTGTCCAAGGTCAAAAAAGGAAATCTTAACCATCTTAGAAGGTTGAGTAATATTAAAATACCTTTGCAAGTGAGATATCTTTGTCCTTGGACTAGAAATATATCTCCCTGGTGAATTTATCTCTAGTAGGTTCAAGGATCTGATAGATCACCATAACAAAAGTCAATACTCGTACGTATATTTTAACCAATTCTACATAAAACAATGTTATGAGTGATATTCATGAAAATGCTAGATCAACAACAAAAAGATGAATTTCAGGAAAATTAAGAAGATCATATAATATAGTTCAAGATCCTTATAAAAGTTGGGTGTCGACAAAATAGGGGATTCTTCCATAAAAGAAAAGCAAGAGGTGAAATCTCTAACCCCATCTTCTTTACTGCGGCATTTCTGGTTGTTACAACAGTTATATGGTTGATCTTTCCTTTTCCACAATCAATCCAAAATCCACCACTACCATCAAAACAGATGAATATTTGGGATTGTCAAGTACATATGCATCTTCAATCAATTACACCATAAATTAATTTGCATAAAATAAATTCATATCCATCAAAACAGATCTACAGAATTACCAATTCCATAAAATTGAGAAACAAATTTAGACAGAGCAATTGAAGTTGTTGAATTGAGAATGATGAGATTACCTTGCACAAGAGTACGTAGCCAGTGATAAAGATATGAAAGATGCAAGTTCTAGCTGTCGCCATCTTTGTCATCTAATAATTACAAATTACTGCACAAAATTGATGTTGAATTAATCTGAAAAGTGAATGAAACTGTTCTAACTTTTCAGGAGAAGTAGAAAACGGTTGCTGAAATTTGGCCAAATGGGCAACACCTGTTCAGCATAAAAAACTACAAAATTCAAGAATGAAAAACCCATTAAAGAAAAGGATGATTTAGAGAATTTAGTATATGCAACTACAAGTAGCAGGACATGAATTATAGTGGAAGCGACACAACTAATATTTGTAAAATTCCCAAGATCCATGCATAGTATTGGAAGGTGCAAAAGAATTCAAAAATATTAATATCCAAACTCAATTCCACTTTTTATTCTCCTCCATTCCCCCAATCCCTTTTCAAGAAAAGCAACTCTGTATGTACTACAAATTTCTGGCTGATACAAAGTACAGTGTAGGAGAATTGTAATTAGTATGCAAAAAAAATAAAAAATACAACGGAAACAAACAAATATGTGCTTCAAACAGAAACATATGTATAAATGAAAAACAAAATAAATCAAGAAATATGAAACTCGTATGAACCAGCAAAATAGAGAGAGGGTGGAAGAGAAGGGCCATAACTTTCTTTCTCTCTTACGATTCCTAGACCGTGCGGTGGTGGTGGCGGAGGAGAGAAGGCAGTGGCGGTGACGCGGAAGGGCCGACGATGGCCATATTGGGGTTAGGGCTAGGACACGAACGGTGCGCTGAAAAAATGATTAATGCACTTTCAAATTAATAGAACGACAATCCCAAAATTTGAGAATGAAATTGAAAAACGATAAATCAAAGACTAATAGAATCACATCCGAAATCGTCAGCGACCAGGCTGTCGTAGGGCCCGATTGAGAAGATGAGAATATATTTTCTTATGCTTCACGCGATGAAGATGGAACGTGGAGCGGATCGAGGAAGAACACGGAAAGAAATTTTTTAAGGCAAATTAATTAGGGTTAATTAGAAAAATGATTATGAGCGGGAACACAAATTTTGACTTCACTTAATCTAATTAAACAATTAAAAAATAGATTAGGGGCGGAAGTAAAAAATACGAAAAAAGAATCAAAATTTTCGTTCCATAAGAGACTCGAACCGAAGACCTCAAGGAGGGATAGAAGCATCCCAGTCAGTTGAGCGTCACTAAATATAATTAAAAAATGAAAGCATCATTATATATTTAATATGGTCACGCTTAATTAAAAATGTCATTAAACGAGCGTCATTTTAGGGGATATATTTTAGTAGTGGCTTTGAAAGTAATTGGGTTGGAGAACCCCTTGTACTACTAATTTTATAAATTTGTTGCTGTTTCAAAAAAAAAAAAAACAAAAACGGGTTACCCGTTTTTTTTTTTTTATGCTAGATGCATTCTGAATATTCTTCAAGTGCTTCGGTTTGGTCTCCCCCATAAAACAATAACCCTGAGGGACAAAATTCTACATATTCAGGGGATAACATGCAAAATGGAATGTCTCACCTAGCATGTTGAGACAGTTATAAACAATCCTAAGGTTTGCTGCTCTCTTGTGTCGTCGTGCCTATGAATTTTTGTTTCGTTTCACTTGCTTTCTTAGCTTATAAATGAAAAGATACAGTTTGTGAATGGAACTACTTTCAATGTAGTTATTTTATATTGGCGAAAATATGACACGAATCAATGTAATTGATTCAGGAACTCGAGGATGATCTGCAAGAACTAGGGAGGGAAATCAAGCATCATGAGGAAAATATCAACATCTTAAAACGTTAGAATAACAAATTGGACAACTCAATTCATGACATGGAAGGTATCTTGTCGAAATTAAGTTATTTCGAATGACTCTCGTAATCAAGCTATTTTTCTTTCCTACTTTTCTTTGCAGTTGCTATTGGAAAGCATCTTACAACGAGTTCCTCCAAAGAGGAAAATGACAACCCTGAACACGTGGACAACGAGGAAAAAACAATACAACAATTCTAAAGTGCAAGAACTCTACAACTGCCCTCTTGTGTAATAATGCAAATGAAGCTCAGGTTTCTTCTCATTTCCTATTTGAGGATGTGGTTGGTATAGTTGCTTTACTCGGAAAATTGATGATCCTAACCTTAGCAGGTTCGTCTAATTCGTCTGTTATTTCTTTTCCTTCCAAAAAATATAATGCCAGCATCATTTATTGTGGATTTCATGGTTCCACGTACAACGACGAAATCTGTCATTTCATATAATAAAAGAATTAATTTCTAAAATACTTGAAGGAAATATCAATTACTCATCCACTCATTAAAAAGTGTGTACAAGAAAATCATATTCAGATCCTCCATTAAGAAATTTTTTGGTAACGAAAAATATAGGAAAAATATATTATTCAATAAAGGCTAATTCTATAATGCTTTGTATATCCACAACAAATGATGCTTGCATTATACTTGTTGAAAGGAAAAAAACAACATACGAATTAGACGAACCTGCTAAGGTTAGGATCTTCAACCTTCCCAAGTAAAGCAACTACACCGACCAAATCCTTAAATAAGAAATGAGAAGAAACATGAGCTTCATTTGCATTATTACACAAGAGGGCAGCTGCAGAGTTCTTGCACTTTAGAATTTGTTGTACTGTTTCTTCCTCGCTGTACACGTGTTCAGGGATTTCATTTTCCTACTTGGAGGAACTTGTTGTAAGATGCTCCCCAATTTCAACTGCAAGGAATGTTAGAAAATTGAGCACCGCAGACGGCTAAAATCACTTTTTAGAAAATAAAGAATCGAGCCTTGTGTAAACACAATTTCCTTAAAATAATATTCATCCTTCACTCTCGGTGCTTGTGACTATTAGGACGTTTGTTTCCAGGATACAACGATTAAATAGCAAAAATACTAGCACAAGTATTTTGTTTACGGCGAACTAAGAAGTTGTCCGAAATATATCTTCAGAGTGCCAAAGGAATGAGATAAAAAATGAATGTAAAATAGCGTAGCAATTGCCGGAAAATGTTTGTTTCTCTTTCCAATCTTTGTGTTTTTCATGTATTTTTGGGAGTGGGATTGCAGCTACGTATAGCCAATCCAAATGAAAATGAAACTGATGTGGATTTATTGAGGCACTAATGCCTTTGACGAAAACTGCCACAGGACCAAAACTGTCAAAATAAATTCAGATTTAATTCAGCACAAACTTTGTAACCTTCAGATTTAATGCACGTAACCTTCTGCCTCTAACCTGATCTAATTTAGATTTAATACAACTATACATTTTTTTAAAAAGCACCAAGGGAGAAATAGGAAACTATTAGGTCACTTGCGACATTGATGACTAAGGAATCCCCATTCCTTGAGATCTAGATTATGGGTGGAATAGTTATGATAATCATTCGGATTATCAACCAAACAATAAAATAATATGCACAATACTACCATTTTCATTCCTAATAACAAACTGACCAGCCCTAACCGAATTAGCAATCTAGTTTAAACATTGAAAAAAAGAGGAATCTAGGGTTTCGTGTGCTTTCTCAACCAAAAACAGTAACTGAAAGTACACATTGTCTCAGTGGCAGTGGAGCGGCGGAAGGAGAGTGAAGTTTTTTGTGTAACCCTAATCCTTCAGAGTTAGTTTAAGCATTCACTACAAGAAAACTGCAATTTAGCCGCGAAAAAATTTGTCGCTAATTCTAATATTTTCGTCGCTAACGTGAGTTAGCGATGAAATAATTTTGTCGCAGGATTTGTTGCTATACGCCCGTCGCTAACGTGTTTGCGACAAAAAAAATTAATTTTGTTGCAAATGTTTGCGATGAAAATCAAATTTTCATCGCAAAATATTAGCGACGAAAATTTGAGTTTCATCGCAAAATATTAGCGACGAAAATTTAAGTTTCATCGCAAAATATTAGCGACGAAAACATAAGTTTCATCGCAAAATGTTAGCGACGAAAATATGAGTTTCATCACAAAATGTTTGCGAGGAAAATCAAACATTTGTCGCAAACACGTTAGCGACGGGTGTATAGCAACAAATCCCGTGACAAAATTATTTCATCGCTAACTCACATTAGCAACAAAAATATTAGAATTTTTGTTGCTAATATTTGGCTATGATATCCGATTTACGAATCATTCTCTAAACCCACTTCCGTACTCGACCAACCCAACCCGCACCCACACCCGCCCCCGCCCCAACCCACACCCGACCCACCCCAACCGAACCAATTCAATCGTTCTCTAAACTCACTTCTGCACTCGACCCACCCCAACCCGCACCAACACTCGACCCGCCCGCCCCAACCGGTACCCAACCCACACCCGCCCCGCCCCAACCGACCCCAACTCAACCCAACCCAACCCAACCCGCACCCACATACCCCCTCCCCCATTTTATTTAAATAAATATTTTATTTGGTCTTAGTGGGAATTGATCCCGGGTGGATGGGCGCTCATAGCTGGGCGCCTACCATTCGGGCAGACAGCTCTTTGGTTCGGTTTTTAATATTAATTATATATGTATTCAATTGTTACTAATTTAGTTATTTTTACTCATTTAATAATTTATTTCACATTTATTAATTGATTAATTTTTAACTTGTAACAACTATATATGTATATATACATGTGTATATATATTGTAATTTTTAAAACAATTCCAATTGTAAAAAATCAATGTTACTTTAAATTTTTTTTTGAAAATAATAAATATTAGAGCCAATCTTCATTCTCCCATCTTTAATTATGTCCATCTTCATTTGCATCATCATATTTATAAATATTTTTATAAACATTCATACTGATTTATAAGACATAAAATTTGGAGAATTATTAAACATTTAATTATATAAATCGATTTTCTTGATTTAATAAGCATAGTTGATTTAATATTAGCCACAAAATATAATTATCATTGTTGTTCTTATTATTAACAACAAAATAAAATAATTTGATAAAAGTGTAGTGATAAAATATTTTAATTTTGTTGCAAATATTAATTCCAAGAAATTAGCCACAAAAAATATATTTCATCGCAAAATAATAGCGACTAAATATAATTTTCATTGTTGTCCTAATTATTAACAACAAAATAAAAGAATTTGTTGCTAGTTTCGCGATGAAATATTTTTATTTCATCGCAAAAAGTAATTTCAATAAATTAGCCACAAAAAATTATATTTCATCGCAAAATATTAGTGACAAAATATAATTTTCATTGTTTTTCTGATTATTAACAACAAAATGCAGTACGTTGCAAGTATAGCGATGAAATATTTTAATTTCATCGCAAAAATTAATTTCAATAAATTAGCCACAAAAATTTATATTTCATCGTAAAATATTAGTGATGAAATATAATTTTCATTGTTGTTTTGATTATTAACAACAAAATGAAGGGATTTGTTGCTAATATAGCAATGAAATATATAAATTTTGTTGCAAAAATTAATTTCAAGAAATTAGCCACAAAATTTTCAATTTCATCGCAAAATATTAGCAAGAAAATATAATTATCATTGTTGCTCTGATTATTAACAACAAAATGATGCAGTTTGTTGCTAATAAAGTGATGAAATATATAAATTTTGTTGCAAAAATTAATTTCAAGAAATTAGCTACAAAAATTTCTATTTCATCGCAAAATATTAGCAACGAAATATAATTTTCATTTTTGTTCTGATTATTAACAACAAAATGAAGCAATTTGCTGCTAATATAGCGATGAAATATATAAATTTTGTTGCAAAAATTAATTTCAAAAAATTAGCCACGAAAATTTCTATTTCATTGCAAAATATTAGCAACGAAATATAATTTTCATAGTTTTTCTGATTATTAACAACAAAATGAAGCAAATTGATGCTAATATAGCGATGAAATATATAAATTTTGTTGTAAAAAATAATTTCAAGAAATTAGCCACGAAA
This sequence comes from Galeopsis tetrahit, assembly GCA_963675135.1. Classification (NCBI taxonomy): domain Eukaryota; kingdom Viridiplantae; phylum Streptophyta; class Magnoliopsida; order Lamiales; family Lamiaceae; genus Galeopsis; species Galeopsis tetrahit. The sequence continues at coordinate 30,469,007 of OY776119.1, forward strand.
ATTTCTATTTCATCGCAAAATATTAGCGACGAAATATAATTTTCATTGTTGTTTTGATTATTAACAACAAAATGAAACAATTTATTGCTAATATAGCGATGACATATATATATTTTGTTGCAAATATTAAATCTAACAATTTAGCAGCGAAAATTTATATTTCGTTGCTAAAAATTGATTTTAGCGATGAAATTTAGATTTGTCGTAAAATTTTCGTCGCTATTCCCCCCATTTCTTGTAGTGATTAAAGTTGAAAGTGGTCGTCTAACCCTAATTCTAATGGGCCACTAATGGGTTACAAAGCTGATGTCTACAATTTCGGGATGTTGGTCACCAAAATTGGATATGTGATTGTTTTGAACAATACAGGGTATTGAAATTGGAAAAAATGATGATGAAAACGATGTGAAACGAAAATTGTGTCCGGTAAATTAAATAGATATATGAAATAATTAATTAAATGAAATTAAAAAAAATTGTGTAATGTGACAAAACCTGACACAAAATACCGAGCAGTCACCGGTTCAATACCTGATTTCGGACTAGCGAGTTTTTCTATAGATGAAATTAGAGTGAGAACTGTTTGTTACAATTACAAATTGAAGTTACTTCAAGATATTTTTGTTCGGTAACTGGCCGTAGAAGGTGAACACCCAATTGACGCGACAAGACAGAGTTATTCCAGTTGTTAGGAAATAAACACACGCTCACGATAACGAAAGAGAAAATAACACGCGATTTGTTTACCCAGTTCGTCTTGCGACTACGTCTGGGGGCGATGCCAAGCCAGGTATTTCACTATGTTTTTCGGATACTGATTACAATGAGAGAACATCTATTTATAATAGAGAATTTGCCCTAACCCTAAGCCCATTAGGAACAAACTTGCTCCCTACTCCAAGCTGGCCCATTAGGAGCAAACTTGCCATAATTAGCCCTAATCATATTAGGAACAAACTTGCTCCCCACTCCAAGCCCATAAGGAATAAACTTGCTCCCCACTCCAAGCCCACCTTTCGAGTGGAGTCATCGATGAAGGTCATGTAATACTCCGAACCACCAAGGGACTTCACGAGCGCTGGTCCCCATAGATCGCTATGCACCAACTCCAGCTTTTCTGCCTTCAATGCTCTACCACCTCTCGAGAAACTCACCCTTCTTTATTTCCCGAAAACACAGTCCTCGCATTGGCCAACTTCAACAGATTTCAGCCCTGGAAGTCTCCCTTTCGAACACATTACCTTCATCCATTTCTCGCTCATGTGACCCAACCGACAGTGCCACAAATCAACGTTGGTCGTAGCTCCCACAAGGTCAATACAATCCTTGGGGTTAGATGTAGTATACAACATTGGTCGTAGCTCCCACAAATCAACGTTGGTCGTAGCTCCCCCGAGCTACTATCATGGCTCCTTTACTGATCTTTTAACTGTTGTTGCCGAAAGTCACTGAGTATCCTTCTACATCAAGCTGTCCGATTGAAAGGAAGTTTCTTTTCAATCCTGGAATGTGTCTCACACCATTCAGCTTCAACATCGATCGGTTTGGTGTGGTTATCCGAACATTTCCTTTTCCCACGATTTTCAGGGGCTCATCATCAGCAAGGTAGACTTGTTCGAATTCGCCAGACACATAGTTCTCCATTATTCCAGCATCATTGCAAGAGTGGAATGATGATCCAGAATCCAACACCCATGATTCTAGCGGACTACTGACACTCAAGACCAACGCGTCTCCAATATCATCTGTGGTTGCGTTTGCTGTATTTTTCTCGTTCTGTCCCTTCTTATTTTTCTTGGGTGCTGAACACTGGTTCCTATAGTGACCAAACTCATCACAATTCCAGCACTGGATCGAGTCTTTATCTTTCTTGGATTGACTCTTTCCTCTGGACTTTGATCTGCCACGATTCTGCCCCTTTCCTCTGTGTTCAGCGCTGACCCTGAAGTGGATCCAGACTCTTTCTTGCGAACCACCTCGCTAATCATCAGATCCCTCACTTCGTCAAGCTTCAATTTATCTTTCGCGGATTAAGCGCTAATTGCAGTTACTGTTGCAGCCCAACTGTCAGGCAAAGAAGATAACAAAATTAAAGTAAGTACCTCGTCACTGAATTCGATCTCGACAGAACACAACTGCCCAATGATCATGTTGAACTCGTTCAGGTATTGTTGCACGGGTGTGCTCTCCGACATCCTGAGGTTGAACAACCGTCTGATCAGGTGAACTTTGTTCGCCGTTGTGGGCTTCTGATACATCTCCTCGAAGATCTGCAGCATCTCCCTTGTGGACTTGGCTTTAGTCGTGTGGTAGGCTACATTCATGGACAGCGATAAACGTATCGCACTCATCGCCTTTCTGTTCAACAGATTCCACTCCTTTTGTTCCATCTTTTCGGGTTTCTCCTTCTCCTCTAGGGGCACATACAAATCTTTACCATAAAGGTAATCCTCGATCTGCATCTTCCAGAACCCGAAATTTGATCCGTCAAACTGCTTGATTGAAATCTTCTCGTCGCTCATCGTGACTGCTCCCTCTGAACCCAAGGCTCTTGATACCAGTTGTTCGGAAATAAACACACGCACACGATAACGAAAGAGAAAATAACAAGCGATTTGTTTCCCCATTTCGTCTTGCGACTACGTTTGGGGGCGATGCTAAGCCAGGTATTTCACTATGTTTTTCGGATACTGATTACAATGAGAGAACATCTATTTATAATAGAGAATTTGCCCTAACCCTAAGCCCATTAGGAACAAACTTGCTCCCTACACCAAGATGGCCCATTAGGAGCAAACTTGCCATAATTAGCCCTAATCATATTAGGAACAAACTTGCTCCCCACTCCAAGCTCATAAGGAATAAACTTGCTCCCCACTCCAAGCCCATTAGGTTAATTCAGGCTCCACACTCCAACACCAGCAACTGTCATCATTGCTTTCACCTATGTACATACGTATTTTCGTTCCTTTTCGTTGAACAATATACAGGGTTGGACGAGACGAAGTATTTGGTATAAACAAGTGCTTATGTGTGTGTTTTGAAGTTTATGTCAAAGATTCTAACTTTGTTGAGAAATGTTGCAGTTGTATTTGCCGGGGTAAGCATTAACTATTGTCCCAGACAGATTTCTTAGTTTGTCTAGTTACATTTTTTTTATATATTATTGCAGTAAATCGATATTCATATATTGAAGTTATAGTGACTCCCGACCCGTTCCTTATGGCGTATATAGGTGCGCTTACACTGAATGCAGTAAATAATTTCAAAAGTTACAGAGCGTTTTTTTTTTCAATTTTTTCATATAATTCTGTCTAGAATGATTTCTTGCTTATATTTTGCAAAACACTGGAGCATCTGTTTTGGACTTGATTTTATTTTAGGCATCTTTTGAGATTGATACAGTCAAAATTCATTAAGAAATCATAAGGAAAAATGGTTACTATTGGTGGGTAAATGAACAAAAGGGTTAAAAAAATGCATATGTACTAAACTAGATCAAATTAAATAATTTTATAATAAGAAAAAAAATAGTTTCGTGTTGTTATTCATGGAGATGCCGACTTTATCTTTTATTAATGACTAAAGTTTAGAAAGGTTAATGCTCTCAACACACTGTTGATTTGGATGATTTTTGCTCCGTACTTTATCATTACGCTTATTGCTTGTTTTAAGTGTCTTATAGTGTTATCAATATGTTTAATTTTCCAGGTTCTTGTAATGGCTCCAAAAATCTTGCTTGATGGTTTGAGGCACAAATTTATAAGCCTCGATCAGATAAAATATTTGATGAATGCGATAATGCAAGAGGAAAGCATCAATATGCTTGCCTAACAACTGTACAGAAAGTGACCTGACCTTTTTTTTAGGATTAATATCGAAAAGGATTTTATTCCATTTGGCCTCTGTATCCTGTTTGGGACTATTTGTATTATTCCTTCTAGTTGAGAACATCTTGTTCTTAACCATTAATAAATTGTTGTTTAAAAAAAAATTGAAAATGATTTATATTCAAGTAATGAGTTTCAATAATATTATCTTGCAGGAGTTGTATCATCGTGAACTGGCAAATAACAGTCTACAGCTTCCTAGAACTGTTTCTCCAATAAAAGTTAAAGGTAAGTGCTGCAATAAAACAACTAGAAATATATTTTTATATATTGTAGCTTGTTCACTTTCGTACATTTTTTATTGTTGACTTTGCATGCCTTTCCTTTCATTTTCTTTTCACTTTCTACTTCAGTTGAATCCTATATGTAATTTTAGATTGAAAATTATATGTAGCATATCAGTGAATACGAAAACCCACTAACATTGTATATAAATTAAAGTTGTAAAATACATAATTGAGCATGATTTGTATAGTGAGCATATATTTTGCTCTTGAGCAGAATTTTGAATATAAAAAATTCATCTTCTTGTTTACTACTTTATGCTTTTGGAAGAGAGAAAATGATAGATGGCTTAGTAGTATTTCACCAATTATTGGTTCATATTGACTGCAAATTCATTTGCTATTCTTTGAGGCAGCCAAACAGAGTTGCAATGCTCTGGCTCTTCAGGTATTATGTATTCATCTTCTTAAATTATATCAAGTTTTTCTCTTTGTTTTTATATCAGGAATTAAGCTTCAAAGTCATAAGGAGCCCTTTAAAGGTTAGTGTTAATTTGTGTTTCTCTTATTATATTTGTTTTATATTTTTAGGCTGTAATTGTTATAACTTTTTTAGTCCAAAACTCCTATTCTTAGGTCCATATCTCCCTCAATCCTTATCCCACAATATATTTTTTCATACACTGAGTTTCAATTTGTTTTTTACAATTTATCATGATTATATGATAGTGCCTTGTTTAATAGGGAATTATGATTTCTCTATACATGAATTGTGGAATTGTGTGTACTGAAGAATCATTGTTTAAAAGATACAATATTTGTTTTAACAAGTTGGGGTAAAAGTTCTTTTAAAAGGCATACATGCTCCAGACAATATTGCACAAGTTATTGTTGAAAGCTTAATTCCTGTTAAGTTGCTTGGCAATGGAGAATTATTAGGGCGTGAATGGTTTAAAGTGAAAGTTATTGTGACCATTGAATATAAGGAACCATTAATTTTGAAATTTTGAGATGTTAAACTTCTAGAAATGTGGAGGTGTTAAAGTTGTTGGGCAAGTTATAGGGATGTAGGCCACGTAGCATTGCTTGGCCAAAGCATCTAGTACGTTTCTTTTGATATTATTTCATTTGTTGTAGCTTAGTTTTTTTTTTCAATTTCAAGTATTAATAATTTTCCCTTTTGTTCATTATTATAGGTTCAAGCAGAAGATGCGAGTTAAAGATAGCAAAATGAATTTTGCCACACATAGTTTAAGTGCAATTTTATATTGAACATAAAAATGTAATATTTTGTATTTGGAATGTTGGACTTATTAGTTATGTGGTTAGTTATGTTATAAAATTTTAATATACCTTTAGTAGTTTAGGGGTATGTTTAGCGCCTATGTTGTCACTAATATTATGAGACATTAAAATTGTCACTAAATTTGGTAGTTAAATTACTTATGAACTTTTTGTGACATGAGTAAAGCGTCACTAAGACACATAGTCATGATGCTTCTAAATGTCATCAAATAGTGTTACTATGACGCATGAAAATGTCACTAAATGAGGTGGTTAGGTTAGTTACAATTTTTTTTGTGACACGAGAAAGTGTCACTAGAGCACACGTTAGTGACTACTATTAACGTTACTAACTAGTATTACTATGACGCATAAAAGCGTCACAGTGATCACCTGCAGTGACCCTTTTCAAGCGTCACTACATGCAACTTCTGCTGACGCTTTCGAACGTCACTAAGCCCATTTTTGTAGTAGTGTTTCTTGGATTGACTCTTTCCTCTGGACTTTGATCTGCCACGATTCTGCCTACCCTTCAATCTGCCCCTTTCCTCTGTGTTCAACGCTGACCCTGAAGTGGATCCAGACTCTTTCCTGCGAACCTCCTCGCTAATCATCAAATCCCTCACTTCGTCAAGATTCAATTTATCTTTCGCGGATAAAGCGCTAACTGCAGTTACTGTTGCAGCCCAACTGTCAGGCAAAGGAGATAACAAAATTAAAGTAAGTACCTCGTCACTGAATTCGATCTCGACAGAACATAACTGCCCAATGATCATGTTGAACTCGTTCAGGTGTTGTTGCACGGGTGTGCTCTCCGACATCCTGAGGTTGAACAACCGTCTGATCAGGTGAACTTTGTTCGCTGTTGTGGGCTTCTGATACATCTCCTCCAAGATTTGCAGCATCTCCCTTGCGGACTTGGCTTAATTTAGTCGTGTGGTAGGCTAAGTTCATGGACAATGATAAACGTATCGCACTCATCGCCTTTCTGTTCAACAGATTCCACTCCTTCTGTTCCATCTTTTCGGGTTTCTCCTTCTCCTTTAGGGGCACATACAAATTGCTTGATTGAAATCTTCTCGTCGCTCATCGTGACTGCTCCCTCTGAATCCGAGGCTCTTGATACCAGTTGCTAGGAAATAAAAACACGCTCACGATAGCGAAAGAGAAAATAACACACGATTTGTTTACCTAGTTCGTCTAGCGACTACGTCTGGGGGCGATGCTAAGCCAGGTATTTCACTATGTTTTTCGGATACTGATTACAATGAGAGAACATCTATTTATAATAGAGAATTTTCCCTAACCCTAAGCCCATTAGAAACAAACTTGCTCCCTACTCCAAGATGGCCCATTAGGAGCAAACTTGCCATAATTAGCCCTAATCATATTAGGAACAAACTTGCTCCACACTCCAAGCTCATAAGGAATAAACTTGTTCCCCACTCCAAGCCCATTAGGTTAATTCAGGCTCCACACTCCAACACCAGCAACTGTCATCATTGCTTTCACCTATGTACATACGTATTTTCGTTCCTTTTCTTTGAACAATATACATGGTTGGACGAGACGAAGTATTTGGTTTAAACAAGTGCTTATGTGTGTGTTTTGAAGTTTATGTCAAAGATTCTAACTTTGTTGAGAAATGTTGCAGTTGTATTTGGCGGGGTAAGCATTAACTATTGTCCCAGACAGATTTCTTAGTTTGTCTAGTTACAATTTTTTTATATATTGCAGTATATCGATATTCATATATTGCAGTTATAGTGGCTCCCTACCCGTTCCTTATGGCGTATATAGGTGCGCTTAGACTGAATGCAGTAAATAATTTCAAAAGTTACAGAGCGTTTTTTTTTTCAATTTTTTCATATAATTCTGTCTAGAATGATTTCCTGCTTATATTTTGCAAAACACTGGAGCATCTGTTTTGGACTTGATTTTATTTTAGGCATCATCTATTTAGAAAAGAATATCATCCTATTTCCTTGCATGATTGGGTTCTTGATCTACAAGTTTCGAAGAAGGTATTTATCGATGTACGGTGAAATTGAATAGTTCTTCCAAAGTGACAACAAACTCATGCACATCAAACTGATGGAGGGGTCAATATTAAATTAGGTAAATTGGTGAGATACTTATTGAATCAAATATTAGGTTAAATATTAAATTAGGTAAATTGAACGTTGAATTCCAAGTGTATTTATACACTCAATTGCATTTAAGAGAATTTACTTATTGATATTAGTTTGATACGACTTTAAGATAAAAATCCAAATTATATAGTGTTTTTAATTTTATGTATACTTTTTTAATTTTTAGTAACTTAATATTATAGTAATTTTTAGTTTCGATTCGGTTTGATTTTAAGAAATGAGTAACTTTCGTTGGGACGCCCAAAAATTGTCAAAGGGTTTCGACTTTCGAGGAGTCTGGATAAAGTATTAAACTAGTATAACATAATAAATTGAATTTATGGTTACGCATTGATATCTTTGTGTTAAGTCTATTATGAACTTATGTACTATATTATTATGTTAATATTATAGATTTATGAACTACGTTTGGGTTTAATAGTGTGAACAATATATGAGATATGATCACCAATAAATTGGTGAGTGGGGAATGACTTGTATTTATATGAGTAATTACAGTATAACCTAATTACATGATTTTAGAAAAAGATAAATACAAAAGGTAAATATAACAAATATGTCCTATATACAAGGAATATTTGACTATTCCTTAATATCCCCCGTCCAGCGATGCGTGGGATGAGGAAAAACGCAGAGCTTGGATCGAAGGAACTCAAACGTCGGGCGAGAAAGGCTCTTCGTGAAGATGTCGGCGAGCTGGAGATGTGTGGGGACGAACTGTGTGAGTAGCTTGCCAGAGGTGACGAGCTCGCTAACAAAGTGACAATCAATGTCGATGTGCTTTGCCCGTTTGTGTGCCACTGGATTTTGGCTGAGAAACAGGGCGATGTTGTTGTCGGAGAGGAGAACGGGGCAAGCTAGTAACGGAACGCGGAGCTCGCGGAGCAGAGAGGTTAGCCAAACGACCTCGGCAGCTGCATTGGCTAAGGCACGATACTCCGATTCACAGCTGGAGCGAGCAACAGTGGGCTGCTTCTTGGCACTCCAAGACACTAGATTTCCACCTAAGAAAACTAAATAACCATAGGTTGATCGGCGAATTTCTGCACAACGAGCCCAATCTGCGTCCGAGGAGGCGACCACAGAGGAGTTTGGTCGTCGAGTGAAGGAAAGGTCAAAGTTGACAGTGTGCTTAACATAGCGAAGAATCCTCTTTACTGCCGAGAAGTGGTCGCTGGTCGGCGCCTGGAGAAACTGGCTGACATGATTTACCGAGAAGGATAGATCAGGTCGTGTAATGGTGAGATACTGGAGGGCGCCCACCAAGGAGCGATAAAGAGTTGGATCCAAAAAAGGGTCACCAGTGCTGACCAGGGTTTCGCCTGCGGCCAAGTGAGTGGCAATGGGCTTGGAGTCTTAAAGTTCGGCTCGCTCAAGAATCTTGCGAGCATATTTGGACTGCCCGACGAACAACCCAGAAGGGGTGTAAGAGATTTCCAAACCCAAAAAGTAATTAAGGCAACCGAGATCTTTGAGTGCGAACTCCTTGTTCGCCCTAGCAATAAAGCGAGCAACAGTGGCGGGGTCATTCCCAGTGACAATGATATCGTCCACATACAAAAGTAGATAGACGACCGAGGAACCCTGAAATAGGTAAAACAGAGAGGAGTCAGACTTGCACGCCTTGAAGCCAATGCCGAAAGAGCTGAACCACTGAAACTAGGCCAAGGGGGCCTGGAGAAGACCATATAGGGCCTTCTTTAGTTTGAGAGACATGATCTGGGAGTCGAGGATCGACAAAGCCAGGAGGTTGAGCCATGAAGACTGGTTTCTGGAGATACGCGTTAAGAAAAGCGTTCTTGACATCCAACTGATGGAGGGGCCAATTGTTTTGAACAGAGAAAGCCAAAATAACACGAACAGTGGTCGCCTTGCCAACCGGACTGAAGGTGTGCGAGAAGTCTGTGCCAGGGATTTGGGTGAAGCCTTGAGCGACCAGTCGGGCTTTGTGTCATTTGAATGGAACTATCCGATTTGTACTTCGTTCTAAAGACCCATTTGGAACCAACAATGTTCGCATCCTGAGGGCGAGGAACAAGATCCCAATTTTTATTAACTCGCAAAGCATCAATTTCTTCCTGCATGGCGGCCAACCATTCAGGGGACTTGGCTGCAGACTTGAAACCACGGGGTTCCGATGAGGCAGTGAGGGAACTGAGCAGGGCAGTGGAGGCTAAGTTTAGTGGGTACTTCGGTTTGAAGATCCCAGATTTTGCTCGCGTTATCATTTGGTGGTTGGACCGTGGTCGCTCCATTGGTGGGTCCGTGGTCGGCAGAGGTTGCTCGGCCGGTGCAGGGGGAGCAGGTGGCTCCGCAGTAGGGACTGGCGGAGGAAGTGGGTCCTCGCCAGGATCAGAGATACATGCCGAGCAGGGCATGGTTGAAGTAGGAGCAATAGACTCAAGAGAGGAGTCATTCGAGGAGCCCAGGTCGGCGTCCAAGAAGGAAGAGACCACTGCATTGGTCGGCAGGGGCCGAGCAGAACCTGAAAAAGGAAAGCAACCTTCATCAAATATAGCATGTCGAGTAACAAAGACTTTGGAGGAGTCGGGATCATAACACCGGAAGCCCTTGTGAAGGCTACTGTATCCCAAGAAAATGCATGGTCGGCTGCGAGGAGATAGCTTGTTCGAGGCATAATCGCGTAAGTATGGAAAACCCCGACAACCAAAGGGCTTGAAATTCCCATAGAGAGGCATAGTACCGAATAGAACCTGAAACGACGATTGACCACCCAAAATGGAGGATGGAAGACGATTAATGAGATGTACTGCAGTAGCAAAGGCATCGAACCAAAATTCACTCGGAGCACGGGCATGGAAAAGCATGGAGAGACCAGTTTCAGTTATATAAAGATGTTTTTGCACGGCGCAACCATTCTGCTGGGGTGTGTAAGGCCATGACACTCGATGTAATATTCCATGGGCGGTCATGAAGGTGCGAACAGTCTTGTTAACGAACTCAGTACCACCATCACTCTGAAAAACTTTTAGAGATGTCAAAAATTGGGTGCATACAAACTTGTGAAATGCGACCAATGTAGCAAAAAACTCAGATTTCACACGGAGAGGATATATCCATGAGAAACGAGAAAAGTCATCGACGAACACAACATAATAGCGAAAACCAGAAAGCGCAGTTACGGGGGCGGGACGCCAAAGGTCGCAATGAACTAAATCAAGAGTAGCAGAAGCACGTTTTTATTAATGTGAAAAGACAAACGTTTACTCTTGGCCAACTGGCAAGAGGTGCAAACAGTAGGGTTCGGCAAAACAGAATTAACAGATATATGCCCTAATTTATTTAAATCCTTAATAACATCAAAAGGAACATGTCCTAAACGAGAATGCCATAAATCAAAGGAGGCACGAGCAGCACCGGGCTTCTTCAAGGCAGCGACCAATGCTGGGAGTGCCCGTTCCAACACGTACAACCCCTGTTCACAACGCCCCTGAGCCACCACCTCCTTGGTAGCCCGATTATGAACAACAAATGTCTTGTCAGAAAAGCAAACATCAACTGGAAAGTCAGACGTGACCTTGCTAATAGATAAAAGATTCTTGGTGATATGAGGAACAACAAGAACATCTAGAAGACCAATATCCTTAGAGATTGAATGCAAACCAACATGAGAAATCCGTAATGAGTGACCATTACCAACAATAACCTGACCATTAATTACCAGAATATGGAGCCGAAGATTCCAGATGCGAGGTACTGGAAGTCATATGAGCCGAGGCTCCTGAGTCAACAAACCAATCCGAGAAGGCCGGCGAGGAGACTGTCCAAGCCGAGTGAAAGGCTTGAGCAAGGTTGGCGGATGGGTCCTCAAACAGGCGGGCAGATGGGCGAGCAGGGAGACGAGGATCTAGTCCGCGAACAAAACGTTGAGGGCATTTGGTGGCATAGTGCTCGCCACGACAAATTTGGCAACGAGGGACGTAGGATTTCTGCCCTCCGCGACCACCAGAGAAGTCAGGGCGACCACCACGAGAGAACCCAGAAGAGCGACCACCAGTATGGTTGCGAGTGTTCGAGCGAGCAGAGGGTTGATCGCGAGCATAAAAGGCAACTGGAGCGGGTTAAGCGAGATCAGGCTTGTTCATGATCTCAAAGGCAATTTCCTGATGTAGTAAGTCACGGAAAGCAAGCACAGGTGAGAGGGCCATTCTGGTGTCGGCAAACCCGCTGAATTTGGGGCCAAGACCCCGTAGAAACCAGTGGGACATGTCAGATTTATCCACTGGTTTGCCAATTGTGGCAAGTTGGTCGCACAATGCCTTAAAGCATCGTCCGTAGTCGGCAACAGGGAGAGAGTCAGGCTTGAGGAGAAGGAGCTCCTCACGAAGTTGGGTGATTCGTGACTGGGAGGAGTGACTGAAGGCATCCTCCAGAGCAAGCCAAGTGTCACGGGCTGTGTCACATTGAACGACCTCGGCCAGGGTTTCTTCAGTGAGAGAGGAGAGGAGAAGGGCAAGTACTTTTTGATCCTTCGTTTTTCAGGCAGCGAAGGTCGTGTGAGTGGCGACAGGGGGGCGGATGTGCCATCCACAAGGCCATAGAGATCGGCACAAGTGAGCATCGGGACAACCTGCTTCTTCCATAGGAGATAATTGGAAGAAGAGAGTTTCACTGTAACCATATGAATAAGGACATTCATAGGGATAGAAGAGTCTGCCATTGAAGGGAGATGATCGAGGGGGACAAGCTCGACGATAGGTGAAGTGGCGGCGGCACAGTGGCGGTGGCGGCGGTAGAGAGGGAGAGAGAGAAATTAGGGTTAGGGTTTAGGATCGTGTTTAGGCTGATACCATGTGAACAATGAGATATGATCACCGTTAAATTGGTGAGTGGGGAATGACTTGTATTTATATGAGTAATTACAGTATAACCTAATTACATGATTTTAGGAAAAGATAAATACAAAAGGCAAATATAACAAATATGTCCTATATACAAGGAATGTTTGACTATTCCTTAATAAATAGGTTGTTGATATTATTAACTAATTTGATTTTGTAAATTGTGTTGTTTATGGACAATTTTATCACCACGCATATGCATGTCTTGGACGCAGGTAGAAATGTCAGCAATGTGGCTAGTACCACAACACAGCATCGTCGGACTAGGCGAGGCGTTCAACGCTATCGGGCAAATCGAGCTCTATTACTCGCAGTTCCCAAAGAGCATGGGGAGCATCGCTGTCTTGCTCTTCACCCTTGGAATGGCCGTTGCCAACCTTGTCGGAAGCGCTATCGTCAGCATTGTTGACGTGGCTTCCAAAAAGGATGGGAAAGACAGTTGGGTTTCGAACAATTTGAACAGGGGACATTACGACTACTATTACTGGATTTTGTGTCTCCTTAGCATCCTCAATTTGATCTACTTCACAGGGGTGGCCCTGAGGAAGGGCGACCGCCATGGGCCTCAGAATTTAGGGGGCCTACTTTTATATATATATTATAATTAATATTTTTAAAAATGAAATAATAAGTGAAAATAATTAGTATATGTATACGATATTTTAAATTCGAGATCATTAATAGTATAACATTAACGGGCCGCAGTTCTTAAAAATGATGAAATGTAATTGGAAACTTGGAATTCTTCTATGGTTACTGCTAAACATAAGTTTTCAAATTAATTCCCAATTACAATGATGTTCTATTACCCTGTATATAACATATTTCATTCATTCTATATATTTTGCATCAAACAAAATATAACATACTCCGTTGCATTTTTTAGTAGTAAAAAACTCAGAATTAGTGGTGTTAATTTTCTTATCTTAAGATTTGAGTGGATTGATGATCACATTCTCACCCTTCTCTTTCAATTATTCACGTACACGAAATCACGATTACATTATTCATTTTTTATTATTTCAATATTTTATTTATTAAATATTTATTATTTAACTTACTGTGTTTCTTTTATCTCTATAATACTCGTATATCTTTTATTTTTTTTAATATATGTCATTTATGTTTATATTTAGTTGAACTATTTTTAATTATCAATTGTTACTTTTTAACGTAAATAATTTTTCTAAAAACATGAATGTTGCAGCAAGAAAAAAAAATTGAACAACTAATTTTATCATAAAAAAGACTCTAAATTTTTTAGTTTGTAAATTCTTTTGAGTTGCTATTCTAATGTTTGATTGCGTATAAAATATTATTGACTATTCATGTAATTGTGACATTTGCAAAAATAAATTTTTCTAAATTAAATTGTTAAAAATATATACTCCCTCCGTCCATATTCACTTTTTTTAAACATGTTATAAAAAAAATCATATTTTAATTATGAAAAAGATATGTGGGGGGAACGGGTAAATAATGTTGTTGGTAGATACTCACTTGTTAATAAAGTAGAAAATATACTCAAAAGTTAACTATTTAAATAGATAAGCATATTCTTTGTGAACCCAAAAATAGAACTAAGCACACTTTTGATGGACGGATGGAGTACGCTACAAAAAAAGGCCTGATTGCTGACTGATTTATCGATCGATTTTCGGTCTGCAACAAGGCGTACCGACGGATTATTTCCGTCGAAAGTGTCTAGGTCGGTAAACCTTACCGACAAAATTTGACTATCCGTCGGTAATTACCGACGAATTGCAGACGGTTTTTGTATTGAAAGATATATGCTAAAAAAATTTAACTATGAGGATATTATTGACGAATTTACTTCTCAAAATGCTAGAAGAAGTCATTTTAAATGATTTAGTTTTCATTCGTTTTTAATATGTGCATACATATGACACTTAATTTTTTATTATGAGAATTTTTATAAAAAGGGTCATTCTTAGAGACACTTTTTTAATTAAGAACAAAAAATATAATAATTTTAAATAAGGTCAAAGTTGAATGTAAATAACCGTTATGCCCTTATCTTTAAATATCAAGACTAATTTAAAATATAATTATTTAATTAATGAATTCTTCATATTAATTACTTATATCTCGTCTCCTTATCCTTATGTCTCTCTTTTTTTCAACCATCTTCCATTCCATTGAATCAAAATTTATTCCTTTTTCAAATCAGCCATTATATTGATTTTTTTTTAAAATTTCTTTAATTCCACCCACAAACGTCGATCAGTCTTCCCCACGAACATAGGCACCGATCCGAATACAATCAAACCCCCCGAAGGAAGGCAAACACATTGTCGATGGCAGATCTTCCTTGCCGTCGTCCTCCACGATCGAACCCCCCACCCAATCTCATTCGCGGCGACGTGACAACATCGACGTGGTGCAAGTGACTGGTTTTTACGATTTCAATTACTGTGTTAAATCATTGATTCCAGTTTCAAAAGTATTTTATGTTCATATATTTGGTCAAACACAGAGATGACACAAAGATGCAGATTGATCATGTTATTTTGTTATTATTCTAGGATTTTCTGATAAATAGCAGATTATCAATCAATGGATTATTTCGTGATACTCAAGATTCAATTTGATGGAAAAAATCAATGGATTATTTTGTGATACTCAAGATTGAATTCGATGGAAAAATCAAGTTGATTCGTGTTACTCAGTCTTCAACGTTTCTAGAATTCTTGAATCAAGTCATTGGTATGTGACCCACATTAATAGACTGATTTTATTAATGCATATCTAATTTGCATTAATGTTGTTTTTCTGCATAATGATATTTGCATATGCACATAATTTACTGCACACTTTTGCATTATTAATATGTTGATGCAACTTTAGTATTTTTTTTTCTGCATTATAGTCAAAGATTTTTCTGCAGATTCTGAAGAAAATATCTAATTTGATTTGATGATTTTTCTACAGATCTTTAAGTCTGAAAATGAAATTGAATATCAGAGATTTAGGAAAGACTGAAATATCAGACTTGAATATCAGGGATTTGGGGAAAGTTCTTAAATTGAGGATGTAGAATAATCAGCGGATTTTGAGAAAGAGAGAAAGATTTGCATTCAAATTTTAAAATTATTGACTTAATATTATATTAAAACACAATTTTAAATATTAAGGGTAAGATGGTACATTTAAGTTGGATTTTGACCTTAATTTGAAATTAGCTTAAACCTTGTTCTTATTTGAAAAAACTCTATGTGAAAAGATCTTATTGGTGAAATTCCCTAAATTTATTTGATTTTGTTCAAAGAAGGGGCCCATTTTTTTGTGAGGCCTACAAAAACTCTATGTAGTACTTCATCTTCTGTTATAAATGCTGCGACCAAGTCAAGGTTTGGGATGAGGAGGAGGACCCCAAATCTAAAGACCAACACTCAATCTCCACGTATTTATCTGCCTGATTGATTTTTTATTATATATGAAATGATGCTTTCATTTTTTTATCAAAAATTTAGTGACGCTAAAAATTTAACTTGTTAGAGTGTGGAGCCTGAAGTGATCCTAACGGGCTTGGAGTGTAGGACAAGTTTGATCCTAACGGGTCTGGAGTGAGGAGCAAGTCTTTTCCTAATAGGCTTAGGGTTAATTATGGTAAGTTTGTTCCTAATGGCTTGGAGTAGGGAACAAGTCTTTTCCTAATAAGCTTAGGGTTAATTATGGTAAGTTTGTTCCTAATGGCTTGGAGTAGGGAACAAGTCTTTTCCTAATAAGTTTAGGGTTAATTATGACAAGTTTTCTATTATAAATAGATGTTCTCTCGTTGTAATCAGTATCCGAAAAACATAGTGAAAAACCTGACTTGGCATCGCCCCCAGACTTAGTCGCAAGACGAATTGGGTAAACAAATCGCTTGTTATTTTCTCTTTCGTTATCGTGTGTGTGTGTTTATTTTCTAACAACTGGTATCAACAGCCTCGGGTTCAGAGGGAGCAGTCACGATGAGCGACGAGAAGATTTCAATCAAGCAGTTTGACGGATCAAATTTCGGGTTCTGGAAGATGCAGATCGAGGATTACCTTTATGGTAAAGATTTGTATGTGCCCCTAGAGGAAAAGGAGAAACTCGAAAAGATGGAACATAAGGAGTGGAATCTGTTGAACAGAAAGGCGATGAGTGCGATACGTTTATCGCTGTCCATGAATGTAGCCTACCACACGACTAAAGTCAAGTCCGCAAGGGAGATGCTGCAGATCTTGGAGGAGATGTATCAGAAGCCCACAACGGCGAACATAGTTCACCTGATCAGACGGTTGTTCAACCTTAGGATGTCGGAGAGCACACCCGTGCAACAACACCTGAACGAGTTCAACATGATCATTGGGCAGTTGTGTTCTGTCGAGATCGAATTCAGTGACGAGGTACTTTCTTTAGTTTTATTATCTTCTTAGCCTGACAGTTGGGCTGCAATAGTAACTGCAGTTAGCGCTTCATTCGTGAAAGATAAACTAAAGCTTGACGAAGTGAGAGATCTGATGATTAGCAAGGAGTTCGCAGGAAAGAGTCCAGATCCACTTCAGGGTCAGCGCTGAAAACGGAGGAAAGGGGCAGATCGAAGAGTAGGCAAAATCGTGGCAGATAAAAGTCCAGAGGAAAGAGTCAATCCAAGAAAGATAAACACTCGATCCAGTGCTGGAATTGTGATGTGTTTGGTCACTACAGCAACCGGTGTTCAGCACCCAAGAGAAAAATAAGAAGGGACAAAACGAGAAGAAGACAGCAAACGCAACCACAGATGATATTGGAGACGCGTTGGTCTTAAGTGTCAGTAGTCCGCTAGAATCGTGGGTGTTGAATTCTGGAGCATCATTCCACTCTTGTTGTGATGCTAAAATAATGGAGAACTATGTGTCTGGCGAATTCGGACAAGTTTACCTTGTTGATGATGAGCCCCTGAAAATCGTGGGAAAAGGAAATGTCTGGATAACCACACCCAACAGATCGATGTTGAAGCTGAATGGTGTGAGGCACATTCCAGGATTGAAAAGAAACTTGCTTTCAATCGGGCAGCTTGATGTAGAAGGATACTCAGTGACTTTCGGCAGCAACAGTTGGAAGATCAGTAAAGGAGCCATGATAGTAGCTCGGGGGAGCTACGACCAACGTTGATTTGTGGGAGCTACGACCAACGTTGTATACTACATCTAACCCCAAGGATTGTATTGACCTTGTGGGAGCTACGACCAACGTTGATTTGTGGCACTGTCGGTTGGGTCACATGAGCGAGAAAGGGATGAAGTTAATGTGTTCGAAAGGGAGACTTCCAGGGCTGAAATCTGTTGAAGTTGGCCAATGCGAGGACTGCGTTTTCGGGAAACAAAGAAGGGTGAGTTTCTCTAGAGGTGGTAGAGCATTGAAGGCAGAAAAACTGGAGCTGGTGCATATCGATCTATGGGGACCAGCGCCCGTGAAGTCCCTTGGTGGTTCGGAGTATTACATGACTTTCATCGATGACTCCACTCGAAAGGTATGGGTTTATTTTCTAAAAAATAAAACAGATGTTTTTGATACCTTCAGGAAGTGGAAAGCTCTGTAGAGAATGAAACAGGGCTGAAAGTAAAGTGTCTTCGTTCTGACAATGGAGGTGAATATGAACTCCGTGAGTTCAAGGAATATTGTGCAGAGAATGGGATTCGCATGGAGAAGACTGTGAGAGGAACTCCCCAGCAGAATGGAGTGGCAGAATGAATGAACAGAACGTTGAATGAGCGAGCCAGATGCATGAGATTGAAGAGTGGGCTGCCTAAGACGTTTTGGGCAGATGCAGTAAATACAACAGCATACCTGATTAACAGAGGTCCATCAGTTCCGTTGGAGAACAAAGTACCCAAAGAAGTATGGACGGGAAAGGAGGTAAGTCTGTCTCACTTGCGTGTCTTTGGCTGTGTTGCTTATGCTCATGTTAGCTCTGTTGATAGAAGTAAATTAGATGTTAAATCTGTTAAATGTACGTTCATTGGTTATGGTGGTGATGTGTTCGGTTATAGACTTTGGGATGAGAATAACCGAAAGATTACTCGCAGTAGAGATGTAGTTTTCAATGAACAGGTTATGTACAAGAATAGATTGGAGGTATCAGATTCTGACAAGACCAAAACCCAAGAGGTCGAGTTAGACATCTCAAACTCGAGTGGGAGTAAGGAGAGTTAGAATGAAGAAGAGGTTCTTATTGAAGAACCAAGGACCCCACCGCCACCGGAGAATCCACTGCAAAGACCCGTTAGAGAGCGACGTGCACCTAATAGGTATTCGCCCTCTAACTACTACTTGTTACTTACTGATAGTGGTAAACCTGAATGCTATGCAGAGGCAGAGCACGATGCAGATAGACGAAGGTGGAGAGTTGCTATGGATGATGAGTTAGCATCTCTTCTGTTGAACGACACTTGGGAACTTTTTGAGCTCCCAAAGGGCAAGAAGGTCTTGCATTGCAATTGGGTCTACCGAATCAAGAATGAATCCGATGGTAGCAAACGTTACAAAGCCCGGCTGGTTGTCAAGGGGTTTGAGCAGCGACATGGTATTGATTATACTGATGTCTTTACTCCTGTTGTGAAATTGACCACTATTAGAATGGCGTTGAGTATGGTAGCTGCAGAAAACTTGTTGTTACATCAGATGGATGTGAAGACATCATTCCTCCACGGTGACTTGGTGGAGGAGTTGGACATGACACAGCCTGAGGGGTTGACTTGGATCGATTTTTTGCACTAGCACAACAATAACAATCCCCACAAGCGTATGGGTTCGTTATAGTTGAGTAAGTATACGACCTAGTAGTTATCGTCCAAGGACTTAATTGAGTGAGAATGAGCCCCTAAAGTTGCAAGTTATCATGCTATTGTAGTAACTAAATTATGTTGTTTGGACTTTCGGGAATAAGCACAAAAGTAGTAAACTATATTAACTAAAGTAATAAGAACTAGTGACAAGAAATAACAATCTATCTAACTTTCTTTTGGAAAGTGCAAGTGAAGGGTATTGCCTCGGGTGTTTCCGTTTTGTGAGCAATTAAGTGAACTAGTGAACCAATTACATGAATTTACTACCAATTTGGGTCAAGCTAAAGGCTATCACATATGTGTGCAAACCCCCTCGAAAGGCATATGTAAACATCGTGCATTGATTAGCAATTATAGGATCTAACCAAATACCATAAGCCCCTAAGATAGTGTTTCATAAACACTTTCAACACGGTTACTAATGCTTATGAAACGCCCTCTCACCAAACTCCTAGACGACCTCTACTCGTTTAGTGTCTAAGGTTGTCGGTCTAGCCATTAACACCCCTCTCGGGTGAGCTAATTACTAATTAACTTCTATTCCATTGATCAAAGCTCACACTCACACTCCCAATCATGCTACCCAAATCTCGTAGCAATAAACATAATCGAACATGCTTGCTAATAGGGTTAATCAACCAAATGAATCATCAAATTACAGCCCTAGAAACCTAAACACCAAAATTATAAGCTCATCATGCAAGTACTCCACAATTTACACTAAATTCTCATCAAAACATCCGCACCCAAGACAATTGAGGTCTAGCCCATGGTTTCTTGAGAGAATCCAATGGCTATAACAACATATAACATCAAACTCATGGTGAAATAGCAAAAGAAATGAGAATTTGAGAAAATACCAAATTGAATTGCAAAATAGAGTAATATCACATTTTGTCTTCAAATTCTCCAAAGCTAACATTAAATTGAAATACTAAATTAAACAATAGCTAACAAATGAAAGAACAATTAAAAGTAACTAATCTATTGAGTGGAGTGGTGGGGAGGAGAAATAATTTCTCCCCCAATGGAGGCGCGTACCCTCTGTTTTCGCCAATAATGCTCTCCGCGTGTGTCTCTGTCTTTCTCCCCCCTACTGAATGGCCGAAAAACAAATTTATAAAATGGGCCCCTTGCTATCTATCCCCAAATTAAGGAATGGACCTCCCTCATTACTCACGCCTGAAGTTCTTCTCCCATTTTAATATGATGGGCCTCCCTCCTGTAAGCAATGATTGGGCTAAAAAATCTTCATTCCCCTCCAATAAATGGGCCCAGATGAGTGCATAAATGGGCCCCTATTCAAAAGTTGCTGCTTAGTTATTTTCAATTTGTTTCTCTCGTACAGCTTCTTGATTGATAAAATGACCTTGCAATTTTTGGGCCCTTTTTCTCGATTTATTTCTTCGATTGACTCCACAATATTATTGAGGTGTGATTTGCTCCAAATGTGCTCTTTTTCCTATAAAAATAGCAAATAACACCCTTTCTCCAAATCAAGTGCAATTAATCAATTTAATATAAATAATGCATGAAATTCTATAAAATTATACTCAATAAGTATGTGAATTTCAAGCAATTATCACACTAATCAGGGGTTCGTAGAGAAAGGAAAGGAGGAACTTGTATGCAAGTTAAAGAAGAGCTTGTATGGCCTGAAACAAGCTCCAAATCAGTGGTACATGAAGTTTGACAGCTTCATGATGGAGATCGACTACCAGAAATGCCACGCAGATCATTGTTGCTACCATAAGAGGTTTGACAAAAGCTTTCTTATTCTCTTGCTATATGTTGATGACATGTTGATTATAGGAGCTGATGCAAGAGAAGTGAATAAGTTGAAGAGGCAATTGTCCGAACGGTTCTCAATGAAGGATCTCGGAGAGGCCAAACAAATTTTGGGTATGAGAATTGAACGTGATAAGGCGACAGGATCTTTCGCAGGCGAGTTACATTCAGAAGGTCCTGGAAAGATTCAACATGTCAGAGTCGAAGCCCGTGAGTGTTCCATTGGGCAGTCAGTTCAAGCTTTCAAGAAGGGAGTCCCCCAAGAGCAAGGAGGAGCGTGCCAAGATGTTGAATGTTCCGTATGCCTCAGCGATTGGTAGCATCATGTATGCCATGGTGTGTACGAGGACATACATTGCTCATGCAGTGGGAGTAGTAAGCCAGTTTATGAGTGATCCAGGCAAGCAACATTGGGAAACAGTCAAATGGGTCCTGCGATACTTGAGAGGTACCACAGACAAGGCCTTGTGTTTCAAAGGCAAGAGTATGGAGCTAGTGGGTTATGTGGATGCAGACTTGGCATCAAACGACCTTGATGGGAGAAGAAGTACAACCAGGTATGTCTTTACTTATGGTGGTACTGCTATATCTTGGACTTCCAAGTTGCAGAAGGTTGTTGCACTGTCCCTGTGATAGAGGCAAGTAAGGAGATGGTGTGGTTGCAGAATTTCTTAGGAGAACTTGGGAAGGAGCATGAGAATAGCACTATTTTCAGTGATAGTCAAAGTGCTATATTTTTTGCAAAGAATTCGGCGTTCCACTCAAGGACAAAGCATGTTGGTTGAAGTACCACTACATTCGTCATCTTTTAGAGAAGAAGATCTTGCAGCTTGTGAAGATTCTTGGAAGTGAGAATCCAGCAGACATGTTTACTAAGGTAGTGACCTTAGAGAAGTTGAAGCTATGTATAGCTTCAATTGGCCTTGGAACTTGAAGATAAGGCTTGGCGATGCCAGGCGGATATGGGAGGAGAATCAAGAAGATATGATTACATGGAGAATTCAGTCTCAAAGTGGGAGATTGTTGGAGTGTGGAGCCTGAACTGATCCTAACGGGCTTGGAGTGTAGGACAAGTTTGATCCTAACGGGCCTGGAGTGGGGAGCAAGTCTTTTCCTAATAGGTTTAGGGTTAATTATGGTAAGTTTGTTCCTAATGGCTTGTAGGTTTAGGGTTAATTATGGTAAGTTTGTTCCTAATGGCTTGTAGTAGGGAACAAGTCTTTTCCTAATAAGCTTAGGGTTAATTATGGTAAGTTTGTTCCTAATGGCTTGGAGTAGGGAACAAGTCTTTTCCTAATAAGTTTAGGGTTAATTATGGTATGTTTTCTATTATAAATAGATGTTCTCTCATTGTAATCAGTATTCGAAAAACATAGTGAAAAACCTGGCTTGGCATCGCCCCCAGACGTAGTCGCAAGACGAACTGGGTAAACAAATCGCTTGTTATTTTCTCTTTCGTTATCGTGTGTGTAGACGAGGAAAATTCAATTACGAATTATATTGCGACGCGTGGAAATTACGGGTTAAACATTAATTAAATTTATTATTTATTTGTTGGAATAAATTTAATTCCTAAAATAAAGATATAATTAATTAATATTTAATTGTTCCCTCCAAATTAATTTGGGCCTTGAAAAATCAATGAGTTAAAACGGACCTCTAAAGTCCAATAAAACAAGACGGACCTCTAAAGTCCAATAAAACAAGACGGGCCTCTAAAGTCCCATAAATGAAGATGAGCCTCTAAAGTCCAACAAATCAAATTGAGCCCAAATCAAATTGAGCCCAAATAGGGTATTCTTAGCCCAAATCAAATTGAGCCCAAGTAATTCAAAATTCGAAATCCTAACTACTTGCACAAAAATCTCCAGGCCTACACCTATAAATAGAGGCCTCATTTCATTCATTTTCATCATCAAGAAATCAGAAGCATTCAAGGCTCTAAAATTCTCTGCAGAGATTTTAGAGTGTTCTTCAGCAAGGGGAGGATCTTCAAAGGCGTTCTTCGTGCAAAGCGGCAAGAAACAGTGTTCGAGTGGAGATCAAGGTGCCAAGCCTCTTCGATTCGGCGTTTCTTCAAGGCGTTCTTGGCGAAAAGCAACAAGGAACAGTGTTCGAGTGGAGATCAAGGTGCTAAGCCTCTTCGATTCGACGTTTCTTCAAAGTTCTTCATGGATCTTCAACGGAAAAGTCCCGGAAAAGTCCCGAAAAGTCCCGAAAAGTCCCGAAAGTCAACGTTTAATCCAAAATACGGCGTCAAGCCTTTGGATTAACGTTACAAAGTCCCAAATTCAAGAACGATCTTCAACGACGTTCATCCAAAAAGTCCCTAAATTCGGCGGTTAATCCAAAATACGGTGCTAAACCTTTGGATTAACGTTATAAAAGCCCCAAATACAAGATCGGAAAGGATTCGGCTGCGGATCCAGCTCCAAAAGCTCAAGAAATCCAAGTTAAGTTCAAGAAGAGAGAATCAGAGGAGAAATTAGAGATTGTAACCCGCAAATACTCGGTTTTAATCCGAAATTAAATAAAATCGTTTACCATTTTCGCGTTTTTATATTTAATTCACGAATTTGTGTTTACAGTGTGCATGTGTTTATTTCCTAACATAACTATGACTCCTAATTCTCAAGTCTAAACAGAATTTGCATCGTACATCGTATTCTCTCTCCCCGCTTTAATTTCACCCTAGCTAATTCCACCTGCCTGGGAGCCATTTATAGAGTCGAGGACAGTTGTGACAGAGTGAGGCAACGAAGGTGTTAGAAGAGTGGGCGAGGAGTTGGGATCAGAGGAAGGAGGCGGCGAGGAGGTGGAGGTCGGCAAGGGAGAAGAGATGGAAAAGGGAAACGTATGTTCAACAAACTGAACATGCCGCGAGGTGTAGATTCGGTTTTTGGAGCGATCAAGACAGAGGTAAGCACTCTGTGTGGGCGAGTACCCAATAAAGACACATGGAGTAGAGCGAGGATCAAGTTTGTGAGTGGTGTAGGGGCGAAGTAAAGGATAGCAGAGGCAACCAAATGTACGAAGTTTGGTTAGGTTAGGGGGGCGAGTAGTGAGTTTTTCATAGGAGGATGCCATATTGAGGTTAACTTTGGGAACACGATTTATGATGTATGCTGCCGAGCAGACGGCATAGGGCCAATAAGTGAGAGGCATGGAGGCATGGTGAAGAAGAGCTAGGGCTGTGTCAACCACATGGCGATGGCGACGTTCAGACATGCCATTGTGTTCGGGAGTGTGAGGTGGGGTGGTGAGGTGTGCAATGCCATGGGATTGAAGAAAGGGGCGAAGAGCAATGAACTCTCCCCCATTGTCAGAGTAGAAGGTTTTGATTGTGTTTTGATAGTTGTTCTCAACAAGAGTTTTGAATGTGATAAAAGTCGGGAGAACATCTGATTTTCGTTTTAGAGGATAAACCCATATGTACTTGCTGAAGTGGTCAACAAATAGCACGTAGTATTTGAAATTATTAGAGGACAAGACAGGCGACGACCAGACATCAGAAAAGATAACATCAAGTGGTTTAGTAGACACAATGCTTGAATCATAAAAAGGTAGTTTATGACTTTTGATACATGAGCAAGAGTTACAATTGAAGTGTTTGGAAGGTGCACTGGATAAGTGGAGCTTGGAGAGGGTGTGAGCAAGGATTTTTGTCGATGGGTGGCCAAGGCGAGCATGCCAGGTAGTCGTTGTGAGGTGTTGAGTGGTGAAAGCTTGCGGGAAGGTGTTGGACATGTGTGCCGGCCAGACATACAAGTTATTGATACGACTCCCAACGAGGAGAATGCTCCCCGAGTGACCATCCCGCACCTGAAAGGAAGATCGATCAAAGATAATGTTAACATTATTATCACGACAGAGACTAGAGACCGAGATCAAGTTTTTCGAGATGTGTGGAACGACCAAGACATTCGAAAAATTGAGAGACTCAAGGTGAGGAAAGCGCATAGAGCCAGTGTGAGATATGTGTAAACCTTTACCATCACCAATTTCAACATTGTCAGGCCCATCAAATGGTGAGTGGAGAGAGAGGTTGGCGAGGTCGTTGGTGATGTGATGCGAAGCACCTGAGTCAAGAATCCAGTGCTCGGCAGGATGTGCCGAGGAGGCTGAGTGGGCCGAGTACGCCGGGCGAGCACCTGGTCGATTGTGGCGAGAGGTCGGTGGGTACTGTCCATGTGGGCGGCGAGGACCAGTAGGTGGAGCAGTGGGCGATGAGGGAATCTCAGGGCAGGTGCGAGCAGTGTGACCCGGTGTACGACAATATTGGCAGGTGCCAAGATAGGGCCTTTGCGAGGACTGGTGAGGACGAGTGTCAACAGTTTTGGACCTCGAGTCAGGTCGCGAGGAGCGATGATGAGGTTTACCAGCAGTGAGAGCAGATGCAGGTATGATGGTTGAGGATGGTCGCGAGGCAAGTTGAACCTCGGTACTGAGGAGCTTGTCGCAGAGCTCGGCAAATGGGATGGGCTGTTCGCGAGCTTGGATGGCATTAGCGATGTCATTGTAAGACTCATCAAGACCAGTTAGGACCTGGAGGCTAACGTCCTCGGCATCAGAAGTAATGCCGAGGAGAGCCAGTTCGTCGACCACTTAGCGAACTTCCATAAGGAAGTCAGAGATCGGGCGAGCACCTTTGGACAGAGAGCGAAACTTGGTTTTGAGGGCAAGGATGCGGCCTCTGGAGGGTTTACCAAACATACTCTCAAGCATCGACCAGGCTTCACAGGAGGATTTGGTTGATGCAACAAAGGGAACAAGTTCAGGAGACATGGATCCAACCATGGCCGAGAAGATAAGGTTGTCCTGACACACCCACAGATCGTGTGCAGGGTTGGGAACGGTGGCGGTGGTGTCGGCGGTGGCTGGAATTGTGGAAGGTGGGCATGGATGCGTGCCCAAGACATAGCCAAAGAGGTTGTGTCCAGTGAGAAGAAGAGGAAGCTGAAATGACCAAGCACCATAGTTGGTGGAGGTGAGCTTCAAGGACATGTTTGCAAGGCCTTTAAAGGTGATCGGTGCCGGCAACTGAGAGGAGGCAGCCATGGTAGTGAGTAGAGCAGCGGAAAGAGTGGAGGGGCAGTGACTAGCTGGGCGTCGTACGACAGACGGCGGCGGCAGCACTTCAGAGACGAAGCGGCGGCGGTGTGAGGTTTGCAGCGGTGGCGGCTGGAGTTGCAGCGGCGGCGGCTAGTATTTGGATCGGGCGTGAGCCAAAGGACTCGATGATACCATATAGAGAATATAAATATATGGAAAATATAAATTCTTGATTAGTTGTAGGAATGATTTACAATGGGTATTTATACAAGTGATATTTAGATCTAACCTAACCCTAATGGGCTTTATAAGAGAGCCCATAGGAAACTAAGATGGGCCTATACAATAAATAAGAATAAGAGTGTATTTACTAATATAGGTCCAATACCATTCACCGTGGGTTTGATGATTCTGCAAATCCAGCTCAACCTCATCGATCGTCCAGTTTCTCTGAAATGCTAACAGGTTCGTCTATTAATCTTCACATGCAAATTTTTATTTGTTTGATGATTCTACAAATCGCCTTCTCGATCGGGAAGATTGTTGATGGAAGATATTGAGCAGAGTGATGCATTATCTGGACCGCTCAGTGAAGCCAGAATTAACCTTGTAGGTAGCATACGTTATTTATGCTTCATATGTAATGGTGCCAAATTATGACATCGTTTTTTTTACCACATCTTGACATAATCCTTGGAGGTAATTCAAAATTTAATCGTGCTGACATAATCCTTGGAGGTAATGCGGAATCTAAGGCAAGATGTTGATGCCAAGGTATAATCTTTGCCTCGACCTTATGCACTACCTATATATAAATTGAATGTTTTTTTCGTTTGTTTAGGATTTTGTGACGTAAATTACGTAAGGGATGGAGTATATACTGAGCGGAGACGAGCTCCGAGCTCTCTTAATTGAATATGATGAACTAACAATGGACGATATACTAGAGTTAAAAATCTGTTTGATACTGTAATATAGTTCCTTCCATATGCTTTCATATACCGCAATTAAGGTATTTGTTTTTTCCTCTCGATCCTTATAATGTAATAGGCAAATGTTGGCTCTAAAGCCCCCAAAGAATGCAGCGATTTGGAGAAGGCTAATATCAAAACTTCAGTAGTAAGTTGAACCCCTTGCAACTCTTAATTTGTTTCTATAAGTTGTTGCAACATGTGTTAAAAAGCATCCTATGTTTTTGAACATGTCTGCTTTGTGATCGATTATGGTGTATATTTTCCGATTATTTTAAATTATATAGACTTCATGCTCACTTACTTTGGACATTTTCAACTCTAAAGCCTCAAACATTATTCCATTACTCTATAATATTTTAAAACTATTCATTTATGGTACTTTTGAGATATATGCGTTTAGTATTTGGCCACTAATTGCACTTTGGGGTTATTGTTTGCAACAGAGTTTTCATGTAAAGCTCCACCAATTAATTTTTTGCTAATACATCAGTTTACTTCTACAATTTATATAGTATTCCATAAATCCATGTAAGGCTAAGGGCTCACGCCCACACATCTTGGGTATGATTCCTGCTGAAAGCAACACCATACATTTAAATTGTCCACTCGATAGGCCTCCTTCCCAAAGGGCAAGAGGTTATGATCCGGCCCACGAATGAGGGTGGGTTTTAGAAATTAATATAGAAGAATTAATTCTCCACCTTTGTACAATTTCAGACTTTTAGATGAGACGAAATTCTTTAAAAAATGTATGCTACAAAAAATAACTGCATGGTGATCATTAGTCTGAATAAATAAGTTGGTTATTAGTTTTTTTTTTTAAAGTCTCGGTATCCCGACTCTAGGACCAATTAAATAGTGGGACCAATCTCAAGGGTCCCGTCAAAAGCGCAAATAAGTTGGTTATTGGTTATATGGTAAATTAATTTGAATTTCGTTTGATTTATCTAAAAAAATAGCAGGAGAAAAGAAGAAAATATAACTGATTTTTTTTTTTTTCACAAAATAGCAGCTATGCAAATAAACAATATGTTCATTCTTTAACTAAATTAAACCTCCCGCCCTTGTTATATATATGGAGGCTCAATAATTGTAGAAACCGTTTTGTGCTCTAATCAACTGAAGAATGGATCTACGAAGCGTAATTACACCGCGCAACGTAGAGGAGCGTAGCCGGCAATTGTACGACCTTTATATATTGGGGCACACCGTGGAGACGACGGTGGCGAGGCACCCCCATGTCCTCGCAGACTGGATGGCTCCCCTGGAAAATGGTTACATCCACCGCTACATTGGCTTTGAAATGGAGTTCGACAACACGTTCAGTCGAATCGGGACGGTACAGTTGTGCGACGGGGAACGGTGCCTGGTCATTGCTGAATTTTTGCATCCCCGCATGGAGTTATTGCTGAACGACCATCGCAACGTTTTTGTGGGAAGCAACATAGAATTCAAGCTGAGGTGGTTGATAAGAGCGTTTGACATGAATGTCACTTGTTTCGCGTGCAGGGAGTTGACTGAAGTGTCTCGACGTAACAGTGTTTCATTTCATCAGCAGGTGCACTATGCTTGTGCCCGTGCTTTCCTTAACATTCATGTGCTCAACTTTCTTTAACTATTCTTTCTTTCTTTTTTGAATCTTGTACGTTTGATCTCTGAATCTTTTAATCCCTTTGACTTTGACACGGATTTTATATGATAGCTAGGTAAAATCACTTTATTTCCATTTTGGTAACAATGAAAAATGAGGAATCTAATAAGAGACGGAAGAAAAAACCTTCAATCAAACAAGCTAATTAATATATATATATGAATACAATTTGATTATGAATTTAAGCTGACGTTAAAACTTGGTGTTTTCCAACAGTTTGCCTTTTAGTTTTCTATTTCGAATAAAGAATTATCTCAGGCCTCTTACAACTAAATCTAAATATTTCAAACCTTTGATGCCATTATATTTCTTTTACGGCATTAGAAGAATTATTCAAGGCAATTAATCATTATCCTTTTCAAACTCTCTTCACTATTTTTAAGAAGGTTCATGTTCGTTAAAAAGATAATCAAATTTGGATAATCATGATTAAAATTGAAGGAGGGCAAAATTCCCAAATGAGAATACAAAGAGAAAGAGTTTTTATTCTCAGAAATTGAAAAGTGAAAAACGTATGAAAGAGCTTCAAGCTCTAATATGCTAATCCAATTACAAACTGCTAAGTAACCACCTAATAATTGTCTAACAACCATTTAACTTAACTAATTATAAGTCAGTGGTGTATCTACCAATTTCTTGGTTCTAACCAGGAGGTGTTTTTATCAACCCTTGATATTCCCCTCAAAATGAGAGTGGATATCTAACAATCCCATTTTTGCTTTGTGATTGTTGAAGAGAGCAGGAGGAAGACGTTTTGTCAGGATGTCATCTAAGTTTTCTTCAGTGGGGATGTTAATGAGGGTGAGCAACCCTTCTTTGATTTTCTCCCTTGTAAAATGGTAGTCCAAGGAAATGTGTTTAGTCCTTTGATGTAAACAAGGATTGTGGGCAATAGAGTAAGCACTTTTGCTATCAGTATACATAGTTGAAGGAGATGAATGTTGAATCCTCAAATCAGCAAGTATGTAATGTATCCACTGGAGTTCACATGCGGTGGATGCTAGGACCCTGTATTCAGCTTCTGCAGATGACCTACTAATAGTAGATTGATTCTTGGATTTCCAAGATATTAGTGAATTACCAAAATAAATGCTATAACCAGTGATACTTCTCCATGTTAGATAGAGTACATCTACCCCAATCAGAATCAGAGAAAGCATGCAACTTGAAAGTGTTTTTAATGGGATAGAAAACACCAGTGCCAGGATTACTTTTAAGATACCTTAATATCCTATGAACAACAATCAAATGTGAGTTAGTAGGGCATTGAATAAGTTGACTCACAGTTTGGACAACGTAAGATATATCAGGTCTAGTAACAGTTAAATAGAGAAGTTTTCCCACCAATTTTCTATATAGTTCAGGATTTTTAAGGGGTGGAGATTGATCATCAAAGACTATTTTAGAATCCATTTGAGTAGAACAAGGCTTGCTACCCAAATAACCAGAATCTTGTAATAAATCTAGAGCATATTTCATTTGGGAAAGAGTCATACCTGTTTTGTTTTTAGCAACTTCAATGCCCAGAATGTACCTCAAAGTGCCAAGATCCTTAATGGTAAATTTGTGATGCAAAAAGGTTTTGATAGTTTGGATGATATCAAGAGATGTTCCTACAACAATTAGATCATCTACATAGCAAAGAACAACAGTGAAGTCAGACCCATTCTGTCTAGTAAACAATGAGGTGTCAGCCTTGGATTGAATGAAGCCTATGGATAATAAAGAAGAAGTCAATTTAGAAAACCAATGTTTCGAAGCCTGTTTTAAACCATAGAAACATTTATTCAATTCGTAAACCCTTTTATCATCATTAGCACAATAACTAGGGGGAGGGACCATATAAATTTCTTCTAGCACAATAACTAGGGGGAGGTATCAAAGTTGTTTATTCCTTCTTGTTGAGTAAAGCCTTTAGCAACTAATCTAGCTTTGTATATTTTAATGTTGCCATTGAAATTATATTTCACTTTAAAGACCTATCTACAGCCTATACAATGCTTGTTTTTAGATAAATGAACAAGAGTACATGTGTTATTCTTGTTTAAAGCTTCTATTTCATTTTTCATAGCAAGGACCCAATTATCATTTAGGGAAGCTTGTTTATAACTTTTGGGCTCTTGTATTTGAGAAATTGAGGCTGTAAATTTCTTATAGTGAGGAGACAATTTATTAGAAGATAAAAAATCATGTATAGGATACTTTTTGACTGAACAAGAAAGAGACATTTTTGCATGATCAACAGAGGGTGGTAAGGTTGTCTCATAAACCTGTAAATATGTTGGTTGAGTCTTGTTTCCAGAGGGTCTTGAAGTGGATTCCATTATAGGATGAGAAATATCAGAACCAGTATTTACACCATTTCCATTATAAACAATTTTTTCAGAAACATCATCAAAATGAATATTGGGGACAGGAGCAGGATTAGCATAAACAATATCAAGAGAAACAAGAGAGTTATTGTTGCAATCATTGTGACCATAAAAATCAGTATCATCATCAAAATTATTATAGTTTTTATCATCATCAGGATTTGACAAGTGATGGATGAATTTATCAGTACCAAGCATGTCAGAATAGGGGAAGATATGTTCAAAGAAATTGACATTCCTAGAAACAATAAACTTTATAGTTTTAATATCAAAAAGTTTATAACCCTTTGTCCCAAGGGGTTAGCCAATGAAAACACATTTGGTTGCTCTAGGGTCAAATTTATGTCTATTAGGTACCAAAGTCTTGGCAAAGCATAAGTACCCAAAAGTTTTAAAAAAGGAGTAATCAGGTTTTTTGTTATACAAAAGTTCAAAAGGAGATTTTTGGTTTAGTATTGGAGAAAGAATTCTATTTATTATAAAAATAGCAGTTTTGATGCATTCACCCAAAAATTTCTTTCCACTATGTCATTTTGTTGGGGAGTTTCAACACAAGAAGTTTGATGGATGATGCCAAGGTTATGATAAAAGTCAGAAAGAAGGAACTCAGTCCCATTGTCACTCCTTAGTATTTGAATTTTAGTACCAAATTGAGTGAAAATAAAATTGTAAAACTTTTGTAAGGAAATCTTGACATCACTTTTGGCTTTTAGGAGATATATCCAAGTGCATCTACTAAAAATCTCTTGGAATCCACATTGAGTAAATCTCAAGATAATATTGACGTAATTCAGGGTTCGTTGGCCCAACTTCACAACCCCATATAATTGGGTAATCGTCATGCTCACCCACAAAACACTCTTTTTTAATTTCATCCACCTTACCTAATTATTTTCCTAATTTACATGAGAAAAATTAACAATTTAAACTACAATATGAAGATTTAAATTCATATAATATATTTAATTGATAATATAATATATGAACCATTCACTTACCCTCGAAATCGAGTAAGACTTCTTTGAATTCAGAAAAATAATCCACATCCGAGAGTGAATCAGGCACTGCGGTGTCTCTGTCAACTGAATCGGGCACTACGGTGACTCCATCAACTAAATCGGGCATGATGTCTCCATCAATTAAATCGGGCACTCCGATGTCCCCATACACGTTTTTTTTCAAAGAATCGCAATCAGGGATAGAAAAAAATGCGGCCAGGGTTTATAACTGAGTAAATTAAATTATGGTGTGCATAAAGTTTTTGTATATATTCATATTAGAGACGGATTTTGGCCGTACCAATTCAATTCGTTTTATTGGAATATATATTAGTGTTCGTGTATATATAAAAAATGATATAATTTAAAGTTATTTTAAATTATAGATGGAGTCACATGACGTTGAGAATTGATATTTAAGGGATCTTAGCAAAGGGCCACTACGTTGACTAAGGACTTACGACGGCTACTATGTGAACGGGTATAAATTTCATACATCCAAGGATCTTAGCAAAGGGCCACTACGTCGAGTAAGGACTTACGACGGCTACTGTGTGAATGGGTACAAATTCCATTCATCCGAATTTGCATCAATAAGATCGACTACCAACAGTGGTGTGTGCATTAAAAGTGAATACATGTAAAAGAAATAAATTAATATACATATACAATTAATATTAAAAGATAAAACAAAAGAGTTATATGTCCTAAAGGCAGATGCTCAATAATGGACACTTGCGCAACTGGGTTCAATTCCACACATAACCCAAAAAAAAAGTTCAATTAAATAGTTGGAGAGGGGGGTGGGATGGGTGTGGGTGTCGGTTCTGGCCGGGATGGGACAATTAAATTGTTGGAGAGGGGGTTGGGTGTGGGTGTGGGTTCGGGCTGGCGGGCTGGGAAAATTAAATTGTTGGAGAGGGGGTGGCGTGTGTGTGGGTTCGGGCTAGCGGGTTGGGATGGGACAATTAAATAGTTGGAGGGGGGATGTGGTTATGGGTTCGGGCTGGCGGGCTGGGATGGGGGTGGAGTGGGTGTGGGTTCAGGCTGGTGGGCTGGGATGGGACAATTAAATTGTTGGAGATGGGGTGTGGGTATGGGTTCGGGCTGGCGGGCTGGGATGGGACAATTAAATTGTTGGAGAGGGGGTGGGGTGTGGGTGTGGGTTCGGGCTAGCGAGTTGGGATGGGACAATTAAATAGTTGAAGAGGGGTGTGGGTGTGGGTTCGGATGAGACAATTAAATAGTTGAAGAGGGATGTGGATGTGGGTGTGGGTGTGGGTTCGGGCTGGCGGACTGGGATGGGACAATTAAATAGTTGGAGAGGGGTGTGGGTTCAGACTGGGATGGGAGGCTTGGGAAATGTCAATTAAATAGTTGGAGAGTGGGGTGGGATGTGTGGGATTGGGTTGTGTAACTCTTGGAGACGGATTTTTGATCGGATGTAAAACGGGTCCGTTTATCGTTTAGATACGGATTTAGAGTAAAACGGATCCGTTTATCAACTAAGACCAATATATTTAATGATGGCATACGTACCACCAAGGTGAACAAAATAATTCTCTCTTTTACCCATTTTAACACTCTCCACGTTATCCCAAAACTCCCCATAGACTGAAGAATAGAAACTAAATAACAAATGAGATTTTTTTTACGTTTTCAAAAATGTCATAAAAAATATAAAAAAAATAATTTACATCTCCTAATTTCTCCCTTTTTTCTCTCATTCTCAAAAATTCTCTCTTTTATTTGACAGAATGTGAATAACACATAAAGAAAGAATTGAGAGAAGAATTGAGAGAAGATCACTATTCATATATATATATACAAGTGAGATTACAAACAAACTCCCATAATTGTGGGAAGATTTGGTCAATATAAGATAAATCTAAATAAGAGAAAATATCTAAACAAACAATTTATGATTCTAAATTATCCCTATTACCCCCCGTCAAGCGCTGCGTGGGATGAAGACACACGCAAAGCTTGGAACGTAGAAACTCAAAAGCGGGACGTGGAAGGCTCTTTGTGAAGATATCGGCAAGCTCATGTAGATGAGAGGGAACAAAACCAGTAGAAATACGACCAGATGATACCAGTTCACGAACAAAATGGTAATCCAAGTCAATGTGTTTGGCTCGCTTGTGTGCAACAGGATTTTGACTTAAAAATATTGCACTTTTGTTGTCACACAACAAAGTAGGTCGATCAGGAGGAAGGGCTCGAAGTTCCTTAAGAAGATTAATAACCCATACAAGTTCTGCAGCAGTATTCGCCATAGCACGGTACTCAAACTCACAGCTAGAGCGAGAAACGGTTGGTTGTTTCTTAGCACTCCAGTAAACAAGATTGCCCCCAAGAAAAATCGAGTACCCATATGTCGAACGACGAGTCTCAACACAACGAGCCCAGTCTGCATCAGAATAACCCAGAACAGAAGAGTCTGAGCGCTTAGTGAAGGAGAGGCCAAAATGAATTGTTCCTTTCACATAGCGAAGAATACGCTTAACCGCCAAAAAATGATCTTCAGTAGGTGACTGAAGAAACTGACTCAAAGAACTAACAGCATAAGACAGATCTGGTCTAGTGATAGTCAAATACTGCAATGCACCAACTAGAGATCTGTACAAAGTAGGATCCTTGAAAATAGGGCCAGTGCTGACAAGTGACTCACCCGTTGCCAAAGGAGTTGAGACAGGTTTTGCATCCATCAATTCCGCACGCTGAAGAATGTCAAGCGCGTATTTAGCTTGCCCAACAAACAAGCCATTATCAGTGGAGGAAACTTCAAGGCCAAGAAAATAGCTCAAGGAACCAAGATCCTTGATAGCAAATTCATCACCAGTGCGATGAATAAAGCGACGAAGAGCGGCCTGATCATTGCCTGTAACAATAATATCATCAACATATAAGAGGAGGTAAATAACAGAGTTACCCTGATGAAGATAAAAAAGAGATGAATCAGAACGACTCTGAGAGAATCCCAAGCCGAAGAGAAACGAACTGAAACGCTGGTACCAGGCAAGAGGAGCCTGACGAAGACCATACAAAGCCTTCTTCAGACGACAAACATGATCTGGATAACGAGGATCAACAAAGCCAGGGGGCTAAGCCATGAAGACAGGTTTCTGAAGAACCCCATTGAGGAAGGCATTCTTGACATCAAGCTGATGAAGAGGCCAACCCTGCCGAACA
Source organism: Galeopsis tetrahit (assembly GCA_963675135.1). NCBI lineage: Eukaryota > Viridiplantae > Streptophyta > Magnoliopsida > Lamiales > Lamiaceae > Galeopsis > Galeopsis tetrahit. Next base: position 30,504,268 of record OY776119.1, read on the forward strand.
GAGAGAGCCAAAACAATCCGAACCGTAGCCGCCTTCACAACAGGACTAAAAGTATGGTGAAAATCAGTACCAGGAACCTGAGTAAACCCCTGTGCCACTAAGCGAGCTTTGTGACGATCGATCGACCCATCAGCAAGAAACTTCGTACGAAACACCCACTTTGAACCAACAATGTTAGTACCAGAGGGACGAGGCACCAAATCCCAAGTGGAGTTTGAACGAAGGGCGTCAATCTCTTCTTGCATAGCAGCAAGCCAATGAGGATGTTTAACGGCAGACTTGAAACCACGGGGCTCAAAGGTAGCGACGAGAGCCGATAGAAGAGCAGAAGAAGCCAAATCAACTGGATAACGGGGCTTGAATATACCTGCACGGGCTCGAGTAGTCATAGGGTGAACAGACAACGTCGAAGCCGGAGGATGAACAACGGGATCAGGGGACAGAGGTGGAGTATGTGTGCCGTGAATGGGAATAATAGGATCAACGGGATCGGACGGAGGTGTCTGTATAATAGGTTCATCAGGAAGCAACGATGATGAACGAGTATCGGGATCAACATAGAAGCGGTGTGGAGGACGGATAGGTGCCGATGCAGGAGCCAGAGAAGAATCAGACGCGATATCAAGAAATGTGGAGATATCCAAGTCAGTAACCTTCGTGAGAGATGTGGCCCATGAGAAGGGAAAGTAGAGCTCATCAAACTGAGCATGTCGAGTGATAAAGACTCGAGAAGACTCCGGATCAAAACAACGAAAACCCTTCTGAACACTGCTATACCCAAGGAAAATACATGGTCGACTACGAGGTTCCAACTTATGTGCAGCATAATCCCGAAGATAAGGATACACACGACAGCCAAAAGGCTTGAAAGTATCGTAGCTGGGGGGATATCCAAATAATACCTGAAATGGAGAAGAGTTAACGAGAACAACAGACGGAAGCCTATTTATGACATACACGGCAGTGGCAAAGGCATCAAACCATAGAGAGGCGGGAGCATGAGCATGGAAAAGCATGGATAGGCCAGTCTCAGAGATATGACGATGTTTACGTTCAACTCTGCCATTTTGCTGTGGGGTATAAGGACACGAAGTTCGATGATGAATACCATGTAAGTGCATAAAATCACGAATCTTCCCATTCAAAAACTTAGTTCCACCATCAGATTGAAATATCTTTATAGTTCGAGAAAATTGATTGCAGACAAAAGGCATGAAAACGAACAAAGACATCATAGAAATCCGATTTAGCACGCAACGGGTATATCCAAGAGAAGCGAGAAAAGTCATCAACAAAGGCAACATAGTACCTAAAACCATCAGAAGTAGAAACAGGCGCAGGACCCCATAAATCACAATGGATTAAATCAAGAACAACAGTAGAACGCTTTTCATTCAACGAAAAAGGTAAACGTTTACTCTTTGCCAATTGGCAAGATCCACAAAGACTAGGGTTTGGTAAAACTGAAGTAACAGATAAACAACCCTGCTTATTTAATAATGAAATAACTGAAAACGGGACATGCCCCAAACGTAAATGCCATAAATCAAAACTCGCTTTCAACCTCTTGACCCGAATCGCTGCAACCAAAGCTGGAATACCCCGATCAAGCAGATAAAGCCCCTGATTACACCTTCCCTGAGCCAGGATTTTCTTTGTGACCCGATTCTGAATCGCAAACGCCATGTCTGATATTCCGGATTCGGAGTCGGTTCGGTAGTAGCAGCAGTAGCGGGCGCACCAGCAGGCGTAACAGGTGGAATGGTGGAGGGAGGAGATGGAGATGTACCGTCAAGATGGCCAAGAATATCGAAGCATTCGGCCATGTGAATCGTTTGACGACGCCACATAAGATACGTGGACGAGTCAAGTTTTATTTGCATCATATTGATCATAGTGGTCACCGGAAGGGGATCGGTGGCAGAAGAAGTGGACATCTTGTCGATCGAGAGAAGAAAGGAGGGTACCAGTCCTTTGATATCACTCACCGAGAAGGAACAGGCGCTGGATGGAGGAGAAGTGACTGTTTCCGGCGAAGAAGAAAGGAAATAGATTAAGTTGCGGAAAAAAGAATTAGGGTTTGGATCGGTTATAAGGCTGATACCATGACAGAATGTGAATAACACATAAAGAAAGAATTGAGAGAAGAATTGAGAGAAGATCACTATTCATATATATATATACAAGTGAGATTACAAACAAACTCCCATAATTGTGGGAAGATTTGGTCAATATAAGATAAATCTAAATAAGAGAAAATATCTAAACAAACAATTTATGATTCTAAATTATCCCTATTATTATTCCTTGAATACACTTAGTAACCTTTCAAATAGATCTATTTTTGAGATTCAAAGAAAACACTCCTTTCAAAAAAAAAAAAAGATTAAAAATCACACGTTAGATTCATGTATACATGGTAGAAATCCTACAAGAAATACACTAACGAAGCTTAACGTCTATAGACCAAAAACTAAGGACCTGAGAGCAACTGCTTTCTGATTTCATAAGAGGCGGCAGCATCGATAGAAGCGTACTGCACTTGCACATCTGTGAGCAAAGGGTGATACCAATCATTTTCCACGTCCGGCGGCCTCTCCAAGTTTGTCCCAAACAATTCCTTTGCTATTGTGTCCTGCCTGGCGAATCTCAAATCCCGCCTTCCTCGTGTAGTCGCCACATTTGCACCCAAATCTATGACCTTCAGAGGGCCTCCATGTTCAAAGAACAACGTTTGTTTTAACAACCACATCTTCCATTGTATGTTGATGCCGACAAAAGTATTGTTACCTCGTAAGAGGAAATGTTCAAGCTTAGGAAGGTATCGGCCGTTCATTTGGGCATACTGGATAATGAGGCAGCGGGTGTCCACACAGAACTGGACGGTAGCAATGTGGGATCGGTTTCCCAAAGTGTAGATCTGAACGTCAAAGCCAACGTAGTCGTAGAGATGGCGATCGCGAATGACGCTAGCGATCCAATTTTCAACGGCTATGAGGCGATTAGTGACAGTGGTAATGATGGTTTTGTTAAAGATTTGAACCTCCTGGACCTGCTCGATTGCGCCCTCTAAATTGAAACCTTTGTGGTAGGCGACCCGTAGTAGCTGCGTTATAAAAAGTTAGAGAAAGAGTGGGTGGTGCATATATCAATCCTCTGATAATTTAACACAGCAAGAACACCAACACTTTATGTGGACGGAGGAATATATATTTCTTGTTCATGCGTGTAAATACACTAAAAACACCCAGATTCAAAGAAAATTGTATATGTCAACATAAGAATCATATACCCCATATCTATACTTCTCTATATGTTTCACTTTCAAAATTATTAAGTGGATATCAAGATTTAGAAAAAAAAAAAACATGTATCCATCCACGCCAGAATTTCAAGAAATTAAAACAATAATTCACCTACCAACATAAGAAGCGTGGATTTGCGGCTCCACATAGACATATTAATTCATGGTAGAATTATAATTAAGATATGAATTCATCCTTAATTACCTCTAAATCCCAACGTCCACCGGGCTGCGGCCTCACGACGTCGAGGTTTTGAAGAACAACCGTTGCCAATAACCTCAGATCTTCATCGTTAACATATAATTGTCAAATCTAGCGTCGCGTTTCAGTATATCCAGCTGCGGCTCTTCTAGGCCGAAGCCTACGAACGCACATTTAGGATTGAAGAGGAATCGTTTTAGGGAGAGTGGGAAGGACTCCTCCCCGGACATGTGGTAGATTAGGCATTTGTCGTCATGACAGAGCTGGAGAGTTGCAACAGCTCCATCGACAATTTCAACGCCGAAGCCCACGATGAATGGCATTCCTGTGTTGTTGTCGAATTCTTCAACAAGATCTATCAGAGGCTGGAGCCACCGATCCACGAATTGGTGGGACTTAGTGACTTGGGCATGGATGGTTTCTGTTAAACAACTGGAATTGGTGGCCGTAGCTCTGCACATCATTGGGCTGTTGTGGGACAGCAAAACCTTCTATTTCTGCCATTTTCTTTCTTCTTCTTGCGCTGGAAAAATTGTGACTGTGTGAGTTAGTTAACGAGAAAAGTAACCGTTTCTTGAATGTGGAGGATGGAGGAAATTAAGAGTGAAAATTCATTATTTATAAATGAAGTATATGTATATATATTTATCTTGTTAGAAATTAATATACAATTAAGAATTAATTCTCCACCTCTATACAAGTTCCCATTTTTAGATGAGACGGAATTCTGTCATAGTATCAGAGCAAACCGGGCAAAAATTTAAAAATTACATTTCAATTAATTCCATAATTCATTATAAAACAAACAATTACATAGAATTACTACTTCCAGTCAAGGTGGATCTCATGAAACGTGAATAAAAATCTTTTTAAAAATTACATTTCAATTAATTCCATAATTCATTATAAAACAAACAATTACATAAAATTACTACTTCCAGTCAAGGTGGATCTCATGAAACGTGAATAAAATCAGGTCAGGTAACAATAATTATCTCAGTTATACGGTGGTGGGAAGCTTTATGGCAGAAAGAAATTAATTTTGGGGATTAATTGTGGCTGAATATATACTGGAGTATTAGGAGATTAAGAAATTAACAGTGTCATTTTTAGGTCAAAATTGCAGTATTTCAGTCTTGTAAGAATAACTCCCTTTGAAAATGGGCCTTTTTCGACCATTATTTTTTTTGGACGGAAAAAAGTGTTGGAGTGTGGAGCCTGAATTAATCCTAATGGGCTTAGGTTTGAAGCAAATTTTGATTCTAATGGGTTTGGAGTGTCGAACAAGTTTTGATCCTAATGGGCTTAGCTTCTATTATAAATAGATGTTTTCTTATTGTAATGTGCATATGAAAAATATAGTGAAATACCTGACTTGCATCGCCCCCCAGACGTAGTCGCAAGAGGTAAACAAATATCGAACTAGGTAAACAAATCTCATGTTATTTTCTTTTTCGTCATCGTGTGCGTGTGTTTATTCCTAAAAACCAGTGTCACATCCTCGAGTTCAGAGGGATTAATATCGATGAGCGACGAGAAGATTTCAATCAAGCAGTTTGACAAATCGAACTTCTGGTTCTGGAAGATGCAGAAGGAGAAACCCAAAAAATGGTACAGAAGAAGTGGAATCTATTGAACAGAAAGGTGATGAGTGCGATAAACAACAAAAAGGCGATGAGTGCAATATGTTTATCGTTGTCCATGAACGTAGCCTACCACACAGACTAAAGCCAAGTCCGTAATATAACAGTTGAACCAATCAATCACATCTTATTATTTAGGTCGATGTCTTTTGACCCCATGATCAATTCAATTAAAGTCTGCTTGTAATTTAAAATTAAACTAACACTTAGTATAATTCATCATACGGTTTGGTATGGGATTCATTCAAATATCAATCTCAACAACATTCATGTCAATTCATTTCAAATGGGTAATACTCAAACTTAAATTGGGCAATCGAGTTCATCTAATGTCAGTTTTCGGCAATTTATATAATTCTTATTTAGCTCTAGTTTCTAATTACTAATATGAGACATAGTTTTCAAATACTTCTGTTTTTATCATTTTTCATGAGCTTATTCTTCATTTCCATTAAACACGTACATGGAACAATATTCATACAAGAAATTAAATAGTCAAACCGTTCATCATAAAATTTAAGCAGCCTCTGCAACAGTAATATTCTAATTTATGGATAAGCAATTTCTCACAGTAGTGAATAATTTCATACCCCTGATAAAACCTGGGCAAAGGACTACCCGCAGACTTTATAAATTGTGACTGTGTGAGTTAGTTAACGAGAAAAGTAACCGTTTCTTGAATGTGGAGGATGGAGGAAATTGATAGTGAAAATTCATTATTTATAAATGAAGTATATGTATATTTATCATTCTGAAAATTACATTTCAATTAATTCCATAATTCATTATAAAACAAACAATTACATAAAATTACAACTTCCAGCCAAAGTTATGAATCTCATGAAACGTGAATAAAATCCGGTCAGGTAACAATAATTATCTCGTTTATACGGTGGTGGGAAGCAACAATATTTATGGGAAAAAGAAATTAATTGTGGCTGAATATATACTGGAGTATTAGGAGATTAAGAAATTAACAGTAACAATATTTATGGGAAAAAGAAATTAATTGTGGCTGAATATATACTGGAGTATTAGGAGATTAAGAAATTAACAGTGTCATTTGTAGGTGAAAATTGCACTTTTTAAGTCTTGTAAGAATGACTACCTTCGAAAATGGGCCTTTTTCACCATTATCTTTTTAAACTAAAAAAGGGAGACTATGTTATCGGAGTACCAGATAAACTCAAAAAGTTACTTCCAGAGGTACATAATTAAAGATAAAATAGTAATCATCAATCAGTTACTAAGCAGCCTACAATAGGAGCAAGCTATTAATCCTTGTTTGATAGTCTTGTCTAATTAATTAGATATCTTAACTTTAAGATTTATAAGCAACCTAGTTTTGTTAATGAGTGTTTGATAGCCATATTTTGAAGTAAGATAACTATGAGCCGAAATTAGTATTTTTAAGCAAAATAACAAAACTAGCCATAAGTCTCAAACAAACAATTTAACAACAAAGCTTCATACACAAATGAATGCAGCAGCATTGCTATGTTCTCTCCATACAAAAACAAAACAATCTTCATTTTAACAATTTCATGTAGTCTTACATAAAAAAACACAAAAGCCGTGATGACGGGATATCACTCTATCCTTGTCCGCTCAAGAATTTGTGCAGCGTAGACACTCCGTGCATCATCGTCTAGAGACACAAACATCTATAGGCATTCGATCCTTGCACTGATGTACTCACATATTTTTAGCTTATCAACAGTGGTTAACCCATGTACGTTTTTTAGCATTCCGAACACTTGGTTCCTTTTTTTCCCAAATCATGGTCGTATCCCATACGACTAGCAATTTTGTCTAGCCTCTCAACAGTAGATTCCCAATAATGCCCAAGCATCTCTACCAATGTTGTGTCATTATCTCAACTTTTCGACTTTCTCTTTTTACCTCGACTAGACGATGACTATGAAAATTGACCAGTAAAGGATGTACTGTTAATCTCTTCACATTTAACTTAGTGGGAACAGGGTTTGTTTTGTTGTCTTTTTCATTCACGTAATTTTGATCGTTGAACTCTTTTGTTGCTTCCGTATTTGTGACGCATTCCCCGCATATTGGTATCTTGCTACACATAGCAAACAAAAAATTGTCATTAAAAGAGAGAAAGGGTCACCATATTGTGTCTTATGCCATTTTGACGAAGTAATTCTTGAAGTCTAGTATTCGTAAATTTCATTCCACTATTTGATTGAAATCTTTTTATTTTAGTGGAGAATTAAGTTTCAATTGAGGATTTAAATTGCACAACCACAACAAAAATTCGAATTCAAGGCGAAGAGGATAATACCAAACAAATCAGGGAAAGTCATTAATAAAAATAGCATAATAGATGAAACTAATGGTCCCTTTTTCTACTAAATATCAAACGAGTTTACTGAAAGACCAGATGACTTGATGTCAACTGATAGAGTTTAAGTGTAGAAAATAAAATAACTCTTCTATACAGATGACTTGGTCAGGTGATTCGTTAGGAGTCTAGAACTAACTAGTCTTCTGATTACATCAGCTGATAGAGAAGCATGTGCGCAATTGTAGTGTGCCCATTTTAAGGATTATACTCGTCTATATACTCATGAAAATTTAAAACTTCTATTTCATGCATAAACACATTTTATGACATCCGAAGACTTGATATCTTCTAATTATGAACTTTCGAATAGCAAAACAGATGAGTATATTAGCTGACTTGGTGTCAGCTAATATAAGACATTTTCCTTTAAACGTATGATATGTAAATATGCATGCTAAAGCAGTAAATAACACATATATTTATAGTGGTTCGGATCTCAATATCCTACATCCACTCTCACGATCTCAATCATGATATTAGCCTCCTTGAACATTTTAACGTCCCAAGAGGAGGACAGTTGATCAAGATCATCAACTACTTTCCACTACAAGAAAAGAGGTTTTTAGTATCGGAAAATTGGTATCAAATGCATTTTCCGATACTAAATCTTATCATTTAGTATCAACAATAAAACTATTGATACTACTTGTATACTTGGTATCAAAAAATTATCTTTTGATACTATTAATTTTATTGCATCCGTTATTTTTTGATACCAAAGTTATTTTGGCATCAATTTTTTTTTTTTTGATACTACTTCCTGTTTTTGCATCAAATAATTTTTTGATACTACTTATAATTTGTATTGGAAATTGAATTTCGGATACTATTAATTTTACTTTTAGTATAAGTAATTGTTTTATTGATACAACTTATTTTTTGTATCAAATATTCACTACAAAAAACAGTGAAAATGGCGAGGGGGAAGGCAACGGATTCCCCCTCACTAATGAAGAAGGCAACGGCAAAGGCAACGGCACTCCGCCGTTGCCAATATGGGCGTTGCTATTTTATAGGCAACGGACTTTGGGAAAACCGTTGCCTTTTGGCAACGGTATATGGCCGTCACCTTTTGGCAAGGGCGGGGAGGTCGTCGCCTTTTCGCAACGGGCCCAGCCGTTGCCAATTGGCAACGGGGCCCAGTCGTCGCCTTTACGCAACGGGGCCCAGCCGTTGCCTTTTCGCAACGGGGCCCAGCCGTTGCCAAGGCCGTCGCCTTTTTGTTACCTTTAAAAAAATGAGAACCTGGGTTTCGAACCCAGGTCTCTAAGGCAACCAACACACCCCCCCACCACTAGGCCACCAATAATCGCGAATTTTCGCGAATTTTCGCTCCAGCTGGGTTTCGAACACGGGACCTCTCGGTCCTGTAGAGTTTTGGGCGCCCCCTGTGTGCCGTTTAGGCTAGGAGCTTTAGTCGTCATGTTGTGAACACAATTAATATATATTCAATATAATTTTAGTTTCAATTCTTTATTTCTATCCATTTTAAGTTTAATTGTTGCTTATTAAATTTAAATTGTCAAAGCATATCATAATTATTTCTAAATGAGAGTTAATTAAATTATAATGTTTTTCAAATTAAATAATTTAATTACGTTATCATTAAATAATTTACACTATTTAAATTTATTCTAATCTTCAATTCACAACATTATAATTACATACAACATTGAGTATAATTATTTTCGATTATACATGTAAATTTATTCTAATCACTTCATTTAAATTCATTCTAATTTTCAATTCACAACATTATAATTACATACAACATTGAGTATAATTATTTAATTTTCGATTATACATGTAAATTTATTCTAATCACTTCATTTAAATTCATTCTAATTTTCAATTCAAAACATTATAATTACATACAACATTGAGTATATATAATTATTTAATTTTCGATTATACATGTAAATTTATTCTAATCACTTCATTTAAATTCATTCTAATTTTCAATTCACTTATCCATTTAAAAATATCAATTCGCTTATCCATTTAATTAAAATAACATCACACACAACATTAAAATAAAAATTAATCTTCAACGTCAATGTAATAAAATAATATAAAAATGTATCACTCCTCATCACCACCATCATCCTCAGTATCATCCTCATCCCGATCAACCTGGTTACGATCATGAACGTCGTGCGACGCCCCCGACAGCCTCGGCGCCCTCGGCGCCCCACCCATCCCATCCATCTGCTGACCCATCCCACCCATCTGCTGACCCATCCCACCCATCTGACCCATCCCACCCATCCCACCCATTTGCTGACCCATCCCACCCATCTGCTGACCCATCCCACCCATCTGACCCATCCCACCCATCTGACCCATCACACCCATCCCACCCATCGTCTGACCTGTCATCTGACCCATCATCGCTGCCAACTGATCCTGAAATTTCTTGGTTATGCGCTCCTCCGTCTTCTGCATTTGTAGGAGTAAGCGCTGTTCTCTCTCCTCATTGATTCTCCGTTCTTCGGCAAGAGCATTGTCCATGTCTTCCTCGGAGAATCGTCCATAAGTCGTACCACTTGACGTCTCGCCAGGACCGGAGGAGACCCGTCTGTTCTTGCCTACTTGTCCAAGGCCCCTAACACGTCCATGAGACCTACCGACCTTCTTCACGAACAAATTACACATGTCGGGTAAAGTTGGGCCCTGGGAACCATCCTCTGAAGTAGGTTCATCTGACGGATCTCCTGATTGATTGGTCAACTCCTCCTGTACCTGGTCCTATACGTGCACATTTAAAAGTGGGTTAATACATTTTCAAGTAAAATTAAATATATATTTGTTATATAATGTAATGTATATATATATATACACACTTACAAGTATATCACCCATATAACCATAGCTGTATGTGCCGTTTTCGTAACGGTGGTAATATTCAGCTATCTCCCAGTCGTGGGCAGGGCGTCCCATCTTCTCCTCCTGTATTTTGAATTGAAGACATATACGTATAATTAATTAACTAAATAATTAACTAATTAAAATGAATTATAATTGACCACAAATACTTACAATGCGCCGTGCGACATCTGCTGCTCCACGAGCTCCGCCTTTATGAGTACCACAGCCAGTACCCGGACCTCCAGGCTCGGATAAGCGGTTCTTACGAGCCTGCTCGCTCTTCTTAATTGTTTCAGGATCGCTCCAGTGACGAACTAAGTCGTTCCAAACATTGACATCCCACCTCGGCCTCTTCTTTTGCTTCACCCACGCTTTCTTGACGTTTGATAACATGCTAGTGTACCGACCTGCTGCTCTTTGAAGAAAGAGCCTGTACACCTCTTCAGTAGATGTGATTCGAGGGTCCCACCTGACCTCGGTCTGCCAAAAAAATGAATTAATGAATTAATATAAAAAAAAAATAATAAAATGTTAATGTAAAGTGATTTTATACCTGGAATGTCTCCCACCACCGCTGTATCGTGCCGGGTGATACCTTGGCAAAATTGTGTGCCCCAAGCTCCATATTCCTATACATAATCGACCTGATCGTCCTCGAAATCAAATTTGAAGGCATCAACCTGTTACACGTATTTTATAATAATTTAAAAAATTATTAATAAACACGCTATACATACGTCTAATGAAAATGAAATAAGGAATATACTTACGTATCAAGGTAGATCGACAGTAAAATGCGACTCTCGGGTGCATCATAAGACATGCTGGCCTGTGTCCCGACAGACGGAGGTCTAACTGGCGAATGTATCGGTGGAGGGGATGGTTGCTGTGGAGGGGATGGTTGCTGTGTGGGTGGAATGAAATGAGGCACCTGAGTGTAATAAGAATCTAGGTTCATTCCGGGCAACTGTAGCTGGGTCATATCGGGCATATATAAACCCTGTGGTGTGTGCACAATCGGTGTCTCATCCACCGGCTCTCCTCTACCTCTAGTACTTCTACCTCTACCTGGCCGATGTCCAGTAGAACCCTGACCAGAGCCACCCTGACCAGAGCCCTGTCCAGAACCATGTCTACGACCACTCATCTGTCAAAATGAACGTACATTAAAACATTATTAACGTTTAACATTGTAACAATTAAAAAACATTATATATGAACATCACTGTAATGATTAACACTAGAATATAAATAAGGAATATAATTAAGGAATTAATATTTAGATAACATTGTTTAGCAATTAATTAACAACATCATTCATCATTCATCTTCATCTTCATCTTCATCTTCAGCTTCATCTTCGTCGTCTTCTTCGTCTTCTTCTCCATCTTCTTCTCCGTCTTCTACTGCATCTTCTTCTTCATCTTCTTCTTCATATTCTGCCACTTCCATCATTATACCGGTGTCATCAGTTAACATGACAGGATCATCATCTACTTGCACAATCATTTGAGTCTCTAAGTTATCCTCTTGCCACGCGGGAACTTCATCTTCAGTAGTATCTTTTGCATCCACCAAGTATCTCGGTTTGACTTTGCAGACAAATATCCAATCAGTACGAGGTCCAGGGTTTGGACAATAATAGACTTGTGTGGCTTGACTTGCTAGTACGAATGGATCGTACCGGCCGTAAGATCGCCTCTGATTAAGCTCCACGAGCTTGTAGTTAGGATGAACTTTTGTCCCATTGTTTGAGGGATCAAACCACTGACACTTGAACAAAACCACTTTCTTCTCGTGGTACCCCTGATAGTCCAATTCGACTACTTCCTCGAGTTTCCCATAGAAATCTTCCTCATTCGCATCGTAGTTTTTTCCCTTGATACAAACCCCACTGTTTGATGTTGCTCTAGATGCACCATAAGCCATAGTGTGGAATTTATACCCGTTCACGTAATACCCTGCGTACGTAAGAACTTGACCAGACGGACCGGCCGAGAGATCGTATAAAAACCTGTTCTCGATGTGATTTATCTTCACCTATATATTTATAAGCCACGACGATGTGAGAATTTCTATAACTTAACACTTTACACAGATCGTTATTTTAAGATAACTTACAATTTCTTCAAACCACGACGCAAATCCATCTTGTAGCCTTAAATCTGATTCAGCAGCCGAGAGATTTGGTTGATGAACTTGAAGTTGTTGCATGAATAACCTACGTACGATCGATATAAGATTAATAAGACATGTCAACACTAAGTATTTGATTGACAAACATTTTGGTCAGATTGACTTACTGAACATATGGCTGCACCTCATCACAATTCAACAACACGTACGTATGAGCAACTTTTTTCTCCTCGTCTAAAATCCATCTTTTCTTAGGCTTTCCAAATCGTTTGCCAGGCGCCTTAAATATTGAAAAAGTGCCATCGACATACTCGTGTACTTCGTACCGACCATCGTAATTACGAGGTACATTGTGTATCCTTGTCGTAACATGGTCCTCGAAATAGTGAGAACAAAACATTGACGCCTCTTTAGTTAAATATGCATTGGCAATCGAAGCTTCAACACATGCTTTGTTACCCACGCTTAATTTCAAGGTGCGAAGATACCTGATTAAATTATAAGAATCGTAAGTTCATATAATTTGAAGAATCGTATGAGAAATTGAATGACAATTACCTCTCGTATGGATACATCCATCTGTATTGAACTGGACCACACACTTTTTCTTCATATGCAAGTTGCACAGGTAGATGTTCCATAGAGTTGAAGAAGCTGGGTGGAAAGATACGTTCCAACTTGCACAAGATCACTGGAATATCTGTTTCCAGTCGAGCCATGTTGTCAACTGTGATGGTTGTAGAAGTCAACTCCTTAAAAAATAGACTAAGCTCAGTGATTGCTTTCCACACATTGAGCGGCAGAATTTTGTAAAAAGCAATCGGTAGTAGTCTCTGCATAAACACGTGACAATCATGACTCTTCATCCCATACAATTTCAATTTCGACCAGTCAATGCAACGGGACATGTTAGACACATATCCATCTGGAAACTTCAACTCACTTATCCACTTACAAATAACATCCTTTTGCTTCTTATCAAGCGAAAAAGAAGCCTTAGGATACTTTGATGTACGTGGACATTTCTTGAGAGAGGGACGACGACAATAATCATTCAGCTCATCTCTTGATTTAGACGTGTCCTTTGTTTTCCCCTCCACATTCATCACCGTGTTGAATACGTTATCAAACACATTTTTCTCAATATGCATCACGTCTAAATTGTGTCGTATCAACAAGGTACTCCAATAGGGCAACTCCCAGAAAATGCTTTTCCACTTCCACCCTCCAGAAAGTTTTTTGTTGTGGGCCTCAGCACCCTCCTCTGTAACCTTTCTATATCCCAAATGATCAATTTCGTATAGGAGACTTGCACCCGTTCGAATAGGCGGTGGATCATCTGTGACTACCACTCCGGCTTTGAATGCAGTTTTATTCGTTCGCCACGTGTGATTCAGTGGTAAAAACTTTCGGTAGTTGTCGAACCACGACTGCTTTCTACTTTTATTCAAATAGAATGCATCGGTGTACTCTCCACAATATGGACAAGCAAGCCTTCCGCCTGTACTCCAACCAGACAACATCGAGTATGCTGGGAAGTCACTAATGGTCCAGATAAGTGCAGCTCGCATCAAAAAGTTTTGCTTTCTACCAACATCGTAAGTTTGCACACCATTTTCCCATAAAAATCTCAAATCTGCTATCAGTGGTTGCAAAAACACATCAAGTTTGTCCTTCGGACTTTTAGGCCCGGGCACGAGAATCGAAAGAAACATGAATTGATCCTTCATGCATAACCACAGGGGTAGATTGTACGGAGTAAGTATAACTGGCCATGACGAATATTGTTTTCCCGTCATTCCAAACGGTGCAAAACCGTCTGTGCTCAAGCCCAACCTAACATTCCTAATTTCCGCTGCAAAATGAGGATACGAACGGTCCAAATGCTTCCAAGCCAACGAGTCAGCCGGGTGACGCATAACACCAGAGTCATCAGAAGCGCACGAGGCATGCCATGTCATATCCTTCGCAGTGGCTTTGGACATGTACAATCTTTGCAAACGAGGAATTATCGGAAAGTAGAACATCTCCTTAACCGGACGTTTCTTTTTCAACCGACCATCTGCATCAACCCTACTCGGCTTATACCGTGATCGACCACAAATCTTACAAAAATCTAGTTCGCGGTCTGCACCCCAGAATAACATGCAATTCTGTGCACAACAATCAATCCTTTCTACCGGAAGACCCATCCCACTCATCAAATGTTTGGTGTCGTTAAATTTCTTGGGAACCTTATTTTCAGGAGGACAAATCTCACGAATCAACTCAACGACCTGATTGTATCCCCTTTCAGACAATCTGTTTTCCGTTTTAATGTTCAACAATCTGGAATTGAATGACAACTGCGAATGAGATTCACAACCAGGATACAAGTCTTGGTCCGCTGCACGAAGCATGCCGTAAAACTGTGCCGCATTCTCGTTAGGGGGTTCTTCATTAAGTGCCTCATCTTCCACGTCTATTCCAAAATCAATGTTTGGGTCACCCATTAACTCTTCTACCATAGTGTGGTACGAACTAGGTCCCGCTGGGTAAACGTCGTTTGAAGTTGACGCAAATTCATTAGTGTTTTGAAATGGACGTGGACCCCAACTCTCTTCCCCGTGATAAATCCAATTATAATAATTCAGTGTAAAACCATTTCGATATAAATGAGATTTCACTTCATTAGGATCTCTATAAGTTTGATTTCGACATCTAGCTTTCGAACAAGGACACCTAATTTTTCCTTCCCAAATCGAATTCGGATTACTAGTGGCAGCTTCAATAAATTCATTTACTCCACTAATAAATCCGGGGTTCATAATCCCATTCACTAATCTTGGATTATACATCCAACTACGACTTGAATAATTCATCATGTCAATCGACGTACGTCTACAACACACAAATATAACAACCAACGTCTCATTCAATTCCTCCAACTCTATTAAAATTAATTAATATAAATCCAAATATATTCTAATAATTATTCTAACACCCTAATTAACAAATAAATTCATATATAGACATAACACAATTATATATATAATTCTAACACCCTAATTAACAACTAAATTCATATAACTGAATTAATTAATTATATAAAACATACATACTTATAAAATACATGCCTAACACAAATATAATTCTAACAATTAAATTCTAACAATTCTAACAATTAACAATTCTAACAATTTTATATATACATACAACATATATGCATATATATACATATATATACTAAACTATATATATACATATATATAATTTCAATTAAATTTAACCGATTAAAACGAAAAAAATTACCGTAGAAATGCTCCCGTCGAAGTGTAGAACACAAATGGCCAAGAACCGAGTCCGATCTGCAAACGAACGTGGATGTTGAGTTTTGAGGTTTGAGGTTTAATTTGTGTAAAAATGGAGGTGTGTGCGGCGCTGGAATGAAGAAGAATGAGGTTCTAGAATGATTTTAATTGAATTAGGGCGACGGGGAAGGCAACGGGCCCACTGCCGTTGCCAATTAGCATTGGGGGGCCCGTTACCAAATGGCAACGGGGCCCACTGCCGTCGCCTTTTGGCAACGGGCCTTAAATGCCGTCGCCTTTTTGCAACGGGGCCCACTCCCGTTGCCTTATCCGTTGCCTTAAGGCAACGGCACCCGCCCCCGTCGCCTTTTTTCTTGCCGTTATTAATGTCGTTGCCAATCGGCAACGGCAGCCTATCGTTGCCTTTTGCTGTTGCCTTCTGGCCATTATTTTGTAGTGATTTTTTTTGATACTACTTATCATTGATGTCGAAAATTAAATTTTCGATACTATTAATTTTATTTTTAGTATTAGTAATTGTTTTATTGATACTATTTATTTTTTGTATCAAATATTATTTTTGATACTACTTATCATTGGTGTCGGAAATTAAATTACGATACTATTAATTTTATTTTTAGTATTAGTAATTATTTTATTGATACCATTTATTTTTTGTATCAGATTTTTTTTGATACTACTTATCATTAGTGTCGGAAATTAAATTTTCGATACTATTGATTTTATTTTTAGTATTAGTAATTGTTTTATTGATGCTATTTATTTTTTGTATCGAATATTTTTTTTGATACTACTTATCATTGGTGTCGAAAATTAAATTTCCGATAGTATTAATTTTATTTTTAGTATTAGTAATTATTTTATTGATATCACTTATTTTTTGTATTGGATATTTTTTTTGATACTACTTGTAATTAGTGTCGGAAATTAAATTTTCGATACTATTAATTTTATTTTTAGTATTAGTAATTATTTAATTGATACAACTTATTTTTTGTATCAAATAATTTTTTTGATACTACTTTTAGGTCCCTAGTTTAGTGTAAAATTGAGTAAGCTAGTAAAAGTCTAGAGGGGAGGGGTGAATAGACTTTTAAAAATCTTTCAAAATATCAGAATTAATCAATTAATCAAGTAATCAATCAAACTCAAATAAAACAGTAAAGTAAATCAAACACGAGATTTATAGTGGTTCGACAACTTGTCTACATCCACTCTCACAACTACAGTCGTGAAATTTTATTAACTCTTCTCTTCGAGTGTTCTTGTAGCTTTAAGTCCCAAGAAATAAGACTTCGATCTTTTCGAAAACACTACCAAGTGCTTCTTCGATCTAAAAACTAGCCATTTTTCAAGCAACTAGCAACTTGATTAACAACAAAAACTTTAAAGAAAAACTTCTCTAATTTGTAGTAGCCTTCTGAATATGACTTGTCTTCTCTTTTGGCTTCAACTTCAAACTTGCTTGAACTCTGCGAGTTTCTCTTGCTTTGAATATCTCAATGAACACTTATGATTTTGTAGTAACAGTAGTCTTCAATGTTGTAAGTCTTCAAATATTTATAGACTTCACATGATCAAGATAAGTTTGTTATTCCAACAACCTTTTCTTGATAACTAACTTGTAACTGTTTCTTCTTATCCTTTCACGTATTTCTTCAGTTAATTAGTTATTCCTTAACTAACTCTTTATATCTTCATTCAGATATGATCTTATCTTCATTCAGTTATCTTCATGCGTACTTGACTTGTCCTGCTTTGACACTTAGAAAAATTCACAGCTTCTCAGCACTTGTCTTGTCTTGTCAAGTCTTCTTGTCTGTGTTGTAGTCTTCCTCCAGTAGACTTTCATATAGAACTAATCTAGTCCTATCAACTTAATCCTATCAATACTTATTACATTACATTAAGCTTTATAACTCAGCTTAGTCATCCTATAAACTATACATTAATTTGAACATAAAAACATAAGCTTTTATACAACAATGATAAGCTTATCATAAAACCTATATGAAACTTCCATACTTAGTTTATTTTACACAGTACTTATAATTTGTACTTGTCTTTCTTTCTTTTCTTTCCTTTTGTACTCTACTGATCTTGTCACAAGACGACTTCTATAATTAGATTAGTCAACACTTAGAAATATATTCAAGTCTTCTTTTGGCTTATCAAAACTACTTCTTTCATCAATTAGTACTTGTATTTAGGATTCATATCCCAACAATTTCCCCCTTCTTGATGAATCCAAAACTACTTGAATTATTTTAAGTCAGTAGATCAGTTAAGTAGTTATCTTCTCAAAATGTTTCAACTTTTCATTAATTGTGAATCAGATCAGACAGATTACAATTACTTAGAAAATATAACAAAAATAAGTAAAGTACTTACAATCTTCATTCCATTCTTCCACCACTTGGAGTGTCAACATCAGGATTAGGTACTTGAAATGCAGCATGAATTCTTTTGTGAATGTCTGAGATATGATCTTCATTATCGATCTTCTCCTTCTCCAGTAAATCTTCTTCAAATTTCTTTATGACATTGAAATCAACTCTTTTTCCAGATCCTAACATGGGTGTTTTCCATTGTGGAAATTCTGGACATAAGATATTGTAACCAACAGCAGTAGCAATACGCATTATGAGATATCAAAGATTCTCATCTTCTGCTTCCATTAACTTCTCAAAAATTACGAATAACTCGTCATTGCTATCTGTGTCTCCATACTTACGAATAATCCAGTGATCTACTTCCCACTTCTTCTTTACAACTTTCCATGCTTCTCTATGCTCAGCATCTATGAATCTGTCAATTAGGGCATCTTCAATCACATCAGGATTTTCCTTACAATCTTACAGCCTCTTGATATGTTTTCCAACCAATTTCTTGTTGGCATATCGATCATCTTCTAATTTCTGCTTCTTGTGAATTTCTTCAACATCTTTATCATCAAATCCAGCTAGTATCTCACCTAAGGCTTCCTTCTTTGTTTCAAGCTTTCTTTTAACTCGCCTTGGCTTAACTTGAACTTCCTCAGATACTATGGACTTGCCTTTTGACAACCTCAACTGTTCTTCAGCACTGATCTGTTCTAACTCCGCTTTCTTCACTAGTCTCCTTCTAGTTGAACGAACAGGAATATCAGTAGCAACTTGAGTATCAACATCAGTCGCCTTTTCTTCAATCCCTTCCCCCTTTTTGGCTTCATCACTTGCCTTGAGGGTGAAGAATGAAGTGAATCTGGTGATCTCTTGTTGAACTGCTAACTTCATCAGATCAGTAGCCTTCTCAATCAGCCTCTGATGACTTCCATCCTGACTTAGCTTTTCAAGAAGATTAGTTGTGTACTCGAGCTTTTTGGAAGTAAGATTGAATTCATTCTTGAAATGAGTAGCAGTTAGCTTCAGCAGTCTATTCTCTTCTGTCATTGCAATTAACAATGCTCTAGCTTGCACCAACTGTTCATGAGCTTCCCTTCTCTACTCATCTGCTATTTCAATCTTTACTCGGTACACTCTTTTTATTTTCTTCGATTCACGAGCAAGAACTCTTGCAAAGTCAACGGAGCTCTTCTCTGAATACTCGATCTGGTTTTACATGAATGTTTCCAACTGATTAAACATTTCTTTCATAAATGCAGCATCCAACTGATTTACCTCATTAATGATCAATTCTTTCGAACAAGTTACCAATGAACTGTTCTGGTCTATCAGAGCCTTCTTCACATCAGACTTAAGAAACTAATCTATTGCTGATTTTATGACTTTTCTCAAGTCATCTTTCAATTCATCAATTGATGCAGATGAAATGGATTGCATAACTTCTACAGGAACAACCTCTTCCATCATCTCATCTTCCTCAGCAACAGGAATTTCAACCAACTTGTCATCCAGATCAGTAGCTAAGACCTTGTCTTCTACTACTTCCTCTGGAACAACACTTCCAGCAAGAGCCTTCAAATTTAAAAGAGGAGATTAAGGTACGATAGCTAACCTTTCTTCCTTAGCCTTGCGCTCAGCAGCATCACATTCTTTCTGGACTATCTCAACCAGCTTTGCAGTATATGCACAAGTCTCTGCAGGAAAGTATTTCTCTACTTGTCTGGTTATTTGTCCAACATTGCATCTCGGGCCATGAGCATGCTCTACTTGGAAATTGAAGACAATTCCGCGTAGTTGGTCAGAAATATTCTCCAGATCAAGATTTGGATCAGACGACTCTGGCTCAACTTCCTTGAAGTCATCTTCTGAGTATTGAATACCAATACTTGGCTTGCTTGAGGATAAAATATCATCTGGAATATCAAGCATCTTCTTCACAAGATCAGTCAAGGCTTCTGCAAACCTTAACTCTGAATGCTTCTTTACGCCACTAATCTCCTTCTGTTCATACGCCTCTAAACTAGTATCAATTTCAACAGACGGCAACACTTTCTTCAAATTCTTGGTCTTTGTGCTCGGAGCCTCTTCTCCCTTGGGCACGTCGGATAATCGACCAGGTTGGGAAATCTATTAATGTGAGGGGTCTGAGTGAGTGGTGTCCTCACCTCAGTTGCTGAAGTGTCAGCTAGTGGAATTCCCAGAATAGATGGGTTAGATGGGTCAACATTTTCTGTTGAGGGTAGAGTAATTTGGGGGGTGGTTTCTTGTGGTTTAGGTGGGGATTGAACAAGAATTTCATGTGAAGGAACGTCTTCAGCATGAACAAACACTGGGGCATCTTGAGTCAATAAAGAACTCAACTGTTGAACGAATTTGGGAGTTGTTTGGTAATCAGGTCGGGCACGAGAACGTAGTGTTCTTGCCTTGGTTTTCACTGGAATAGATGGGGGTGAAAGAATAGTAGAGGAACTAACCAATGTGTCCTTCTGGATTGGTGAAGAATTAGATGCGGCCACCTGATGAGTAGGAGGAGGAGGACCAGACAAGTCGCCTCTTGGAATTTAACTTATTCTGAGCTGGTACTCTTCTTCAGTCTCCATCTCTGCTTCCGAAGATTCCTCTATTTCAGTTTCTTCAGAATCGTCTACAGGATCAATCATCGCCTCATCTGATATATACTCAAGTAGTGCACCACTAGTTCCACATTCTTATTGTTCTTCTTCTGAACTAGACTCAACTGCCTTAATCATCGCATCTTTTGGATTTATATGGAGTTGGTTCTTTTCTTCCAAACGACCTTGATTCTGTCTATCAATAGCATCCTTCTTGAGATAAAACTTGAGAGCGTGAAATGGCTTTCCCTTACTCCAGTTTTTCTTCGAAGGTAACAAGTAGGGTAAGAGAATACTTAACTTGTTCCCAAACTAACGGTTGCATATACATTCCATTCTCTAGCATCAGCATCCACCTTGACATATTTCGAAAAATACATCATTCTATCCATGAATAACTTCTGCCAATTTCCTTCAGTTATTCCATCGTAGATCGCAACCATGACTCTCTTCTTCTGGAGTGTCACCGAATCATAACTACCAGTCACACCCAGCAACATCTTGCTTGCGATGTCTAGTAGAGTCTTATATTTAGGTAAAAATTGCTTCTTCTTCACATATGGGAGCCTTCCATCACTAGACAACTTGAGCTTCTTTCCACAAAAAATTCTTAGATATCTCAGTTCTTGACCAACAGCATACTGTTCAACATCAATCGAACCAGGAACCAATCCGAGCTTTTCATCAAACATTTCTCTAGTCTACTTGAATCTTTTGCCACCAATAAATGATTCTATGTATTCGCCTTTTTGAGCAGCAGACGCATAGAACTCAAGAACTTCTTCCTCGAACACCATTTCTGGAACCATTTCCAGATATTACTTCAAACCGCATCTAAGACATTTTATCAAGATCTCCTTGTTATCATCTGTGTGCCTGCCTTTGAAAAACTGAGAACTCTCGATATGCACTTTGCTATCAGTATCAAACTTAGTAACATTAAAGGGTATTTGCATGTTTGATTAAGCATCGAAGACAGAAATGATAACCATTTTTGAGTAAGAAAAGTAGGATCCAAGAGTACTAAATAGTATTTAAGCTAGAAAATCTCTTGAGCTTTGAATGTGCAGTGTCAAGTAATTCCTGTCGATTAGACGTCTCCAACCAAGTAGAATACTTGAAGATATAAGAAATAACTGCTCTAGGATAGTAATTCAAAAAGTAATCAACAAAACAAACAGCACACAAGAATTTTAGTGGTTCGATCAATGTGATCTACATCCACTGGACCAGACGAGTACTTCTTTGACTGATCAAGAATGTTTACACACTCATTTACTTGGAATAGGATATTTCCCCACTTCACTCGTGAATCTACACAACTCAAAGATTACAATCGTACTTGCATCCAAAAACAAAAATCAACCTTTACAAAGTACACATACAAGAGTATATAAAAATCAACCTTTGCAACCTCTTATAACAACCCATGTGCTCTGTTATTGCCCAACTGAAATGGTAGTTATGCCCTTAAGTAGTTGTAATTGTAATACAGTTAGTTAAACTAACTAACTTTCATATCAGAAGACTTTTCCATAAAGATCAGAACACTACTTAGTGTTCTGATACTCAACTCTCCTGTTCTGTGATCAAAAGCTAACTCTGCTAATAGACTCCATACTATGCTGATATACCCTGCTGCAGTATTGTGCTGATATACTCTGCTGAAGTACTGTGCTTGGTATACTCTGCTGAAGTATTGTGCTGACCTAGTACTGTGCTGATCTGACCAACTGTGCTGAACTCTAAGCATCACCTTCTCAGCTAATTGAAAACCTTCAACTCATCTGATTTCGGCCTAAGTCATCCTATCTGATCCTATCAGCTCACTACTTACTTAGTGTGCTGACTCTGAGATTATGAGATAACACTCACAATTCTCCACCTTTAGCTCATAATCGAACTAATCTCCACCAAAAATAAAACACCAACACTATTCTCCTCAAAGAATAACCTCCACTACTGATCTTCTACAACAAGAAAAGTAGCCTTCTCCTCGGAGGAATTAATGCAGTCCAATAAGTCAAAGACACAAGCCAAACTTCTCTTTTGGCAATGCCTTAGTGAACGCATCAGTAGGATTCTCCTCTGTAGAAATCTTCACTACCTGGACCACCCCCTTCTCTACAATATCTCTTACAAAGTACAACTTCACATCTATATGTTTAGTTCTCTCATGATACCCCTGATGCTTTGCAAGATGTGTTGCCCTTTGGTTATCACAGAAGACAGTCACAATTCTTTGTGATATACCAAACTCCTTCAAGACCCCACTAAGCCACATGCTCTCCTTAACTTCTTCAGTCAACGCTACATATTCAAATTCTATAGTAGATAATGCAACTACGGACTGATGTATTGACCTCCATGATATAGCTATACCAAATAAGGTGAATACATACCCTGTTAAGGACTTTCTTGTGTCTACGTTAGCTGCATAGTCGACATCAACATATCCCATAAGTGCTTCTGCCTCATCTGATATCATCTGAAATTTCAGACCCTTCTCAACTGATCCCAGAACATATCTCATGACCCACTTAACTGTCTCCCAATGACTTAAGCCTGGATCACTCATGTATCTGCTGATTACACTCATTACATGAGTTAAATTTGGTCTACAACTCACCATATCATACATTAAACTCCCTACTGCACTGGCATAAGGAACCTTGCTCATCTGAGCTCTTTCTTGGTTGTTCTTGGGACACATCTGATTCGATAGCTTCTGATGCTGACCAATTGGTGTAGAAACTGTCTTAGCTTGATTCATCCTGAACCTCTCTAACACCTTCCTCAGATAGGTAGGCTGACTAAGCTGAATTGCTCCCTCAACTCTACTGATCTCCATCCCAAGAAACACTTTAGCTTCACCAAGATCTTTCATCTCAAACTCCCTTTTGAGAATCTCCTTAACCTGATTGATACTGTTAATAGACTCTCCTGCTATTAACATATCATCTACATACAGCAGAAGATAGGTAATTGAACTCCCAACTCTCCTGAAGTAAACACAGTTGTCATACAAGCTTCTTGCAAAACTAGCTGAGCAAATGTACTCATCAAACCTTAAGTACCATTGTCTAGGGCATTGTTTGAGGCCATAGAGTAATTTTCTGAGTAAGCACACTTTGTCTTCTCCATCTTCTATGTCCAACCCTTCTGGTATTTTCATGTAGATCTTCTCATCTAAAGTCCCATGAAGAAATGCTGTGGTCACATCCATCTGATGCAGCTCCAATTCATATTGAGCAACCATAGCCAACAAGATTGTGATGCTACAATGCTTTACAACAGGTGAGAAGATTTCATTAAAGTCAATACCTTCTTTCTGTGTAAATCCTTTAGCTACAAGTCTTGCCTTGTACCTAATATTGCCACCTCTCTGAGCCTCCACCTTCTTCTTGTAAATCCACTTACTCCCAAAAAGTTTCTTGTTCTTAGGTCTCTCAACAATCTCCCAAGTCTGGTTCTTGTTAAGAGATAACAGTTCTTGGCAGTTTATGGCTTCTGTGTATGTTTTAGGCTCCAAAGACTCCACCTCAAGGGTTGCACATAATGCAAATGATACTATGTCATCTTGACCATACCTCTGAGGTGGGTGGACTTCTCTTCTGGTTCTGTCCCTAGTGAGCTAATAGTCATGAAGCTCAGTATCACTATGAATAGTCTCCTCCTCATCTGGATCAATCTGATCTTCAGTTAGTGTTCTCTTGTCAACATGCTCCACCTAAAACTGTGTCTCATCTGGTATGTTGTGTGTTGCACTTGAACTTGCCTCTTCTTTCAATGGCATTATACTCTCATCAAAAGTTACATCTCTGCTGATAATACACTTCTGCATCCCAGCTTCAAGGGACCACAACCTATACCCTTTCACTCTAGAAGGATACCCTACGAACACACATTTCAAGGCTCGAGGCTCAAGCTTATCTTGCTTGACATGGGCATATGCTAAACAACCATAAACTTTCAAATTACTGTACTCAGCTGCATGGCCAGACCATAACTCTTTTGGGGTTTTACATTGTACAGCTGAGGAAGGGCTTCTGTTTATCAAATAAACTGCTGTTGACACTGCTTCTCCCCAAAATACTTTAGGCAATCCAGAGCTGCTCAACATGCACCTTACCCTCTCAAGCAAGGTTTGGTTCATTCTCTCAGTTACTCCGTTCTGCTGAGGTGTACCTGGTACTGTTCTATGCCTCACTATACCCTTCTTCTTGTAGAAAACATTGAACTCTTCTGATATGAACTCCAACCCATTATCAGTTCTCAAATGCTTGAGCTTCTTTCCAGAGACATTCTCAACTTCAGTGAGCCATTCCTTAAACTTTTCAAATGCTTCTGACTTGGATTTCAGGATAGTGATCCGTACCTTTCTTGAGTAGTCATCTATGATAGACATGAAATATTTCCCACCACTTCTGGTCTGATTCCTAGCTGGCCCCCATAAATCTGAATGGACATATTCCAATATTCCTTTGGTAGAGTGTGAACTCTTTCCAAACTTCAATCTCTTGGATTTCCCAAGAATACAGTGCACACACAGATCAAGCTTTGTGATCTTGTCACCACCTAACAATCCTTGCTTACTTAGCTCAAGTAGGCCCTTCTTTCCTACATGACCTAATCTTCTGTGCCACAACATTGAGTTATCTTGCACTCTTGCCACATCTGATCTGCCAATCACTGTTCCTCCCTTAAGAAAGTAGAGTTCATTCCTTCTCTCACCTTTAAGAACAATAAGCTCCCGCTTTGAAACTCTTAGCTCTCCATCTTCTGACTGGAATTTGTAGCCCGTTGAATCCAGCATACCAAGAGATATCAAATTTCTCTTGAGTTCAGGAACATATCTGACCCTCTTGAGAATCCTCACTACTCCATCATACATCTTCAAGTGTACTGTACCTTCACCTTTGACTTTGCAATTGTGATCATTCCCTAACAACACAGAACCTCCATTCTGATGCTTAAAATCATGAAGCCAATCTCTTCTTGGAGTCATGTGGAAAGAACACCCTGAATCTAAAATCCAATCTTGTTGTTCTTTAGTGAAAGTGATGGATAGGGTCTGAGCTGACTCATAGCCCTTCTGCTCCTTATGCTCTTGGGTTTGATTTGCTTGATTCTTATCAACAGGGTTCTTAGGACCATATTTTCTCATAAGTTGTTTGTACTTGAAACAAGTACTCTTATAGTGCCCAGGTTTATTGCAGTGGTGGCACACTACTTCCCCTTGATTTGACATTGCTGATTTTCCCTTATCAGCTCCCTTGGGTTGACTAGACCCCTTCTTGGAGGCAGATTTCTTCTGTCCTCCCTTGATTGCCAATCCTTCTCCACTACTACTTTTATCTCCTTGAGATGTCTTATTATGTAGTAGCTAGGATTTGACAGCCAAGATCACATCCTCCAATATGATTGCCTCCATCCTCAGCAAGATGGTGTCCTTTAGGATTTCAAAGGACTTAGGAAGAGCACTCAACAAGATCAGAGCCTTATCCTCTTCTTCAAGCTTGACATCCAAATTTTCCAGATCATCAAGTATCTTGTTGAACTCATCTAACTGCTCCGTAATGGGTTTGTCATCTCCCATTCTAAAGGCATACAGCTTCTGTTTCGAATAGAGTCGGTTAGTAAGAGTTTTCACCATATATAGCTTCTCAAACTTATCCCAAACCTCCTTCGCTGACTTCTCTTTAGCAACCTCCCTCAAGACCTTATCTCCAAGGCAGAGTAGGATCGTGCTTCGAGCTTTGATTGATCTACATCCACTGGACCAGACGAGTACTTCTTTGATTGATCATGAATGTTTACACACTCATTCACTTGGAATAGGATATTTCCTCACTTCACTCGTGAACTCACACATCTCAATGATTACAATCATACTTGCATCCAAAAAAAAAAATCAACCTTTATTGCTGTTATAAAGACCAAAGGTAGTTGCAGCTGTTAGGAATTGTTTTGAGTAGTTAGCAAACGTTTGCAACCGCTTGTAACAACCCATGTGCTCTGTTATTGCCCAACTGAAATGGTAGTTATGCCCTCAAGTAGTTGTAACTGTAATACAATTAGTTAAACTAACTAAGTTTCATATCAGAAGACTTTTCCATAAAGATCAGAACACTACTTAGTGTTCTGATACTCAACTCTCCTGTTCTGTGATCAAAAGCTAACTCTGCTGATAGACTCCATACTGTGCTGATCTTTTACTGTGCTGTTAGTACTATGCTGATAGTACTGTGCTGATATACCCTGCTCCAGTACAGTGCTGATATACTCTGCTGAAGTACTGTGCTTGGTATACTCTGCTAAAGTACTGTGCTGATTTGACCAACTGTGCTGAACTCTAAGCATCACCTCCTCAGTTGATTAAAAACCTTCAACTCATCTGATTTTGGCCTAAGTCATCCTATCTGATCCTATCAGCTCACTACTTACTTAGTGTGCTGACTATGAGATTATGAGATAACACTCACATGCAGTAATGGTAAAAACGTGTGGAGTGATTTTCGGAAAGAGGGTTTTAACAGAATTGGGGTTTTGAATCGAGTGGCTAGGATTGAATAGATCGATCCAACGGTAACAATTAGACCTTTGGAATTCAGTTGAGGATTCGAGGATATAATGTGATTCAGTATTGTAAATTTTGGAATCCGACTATTCTATTGGTTAGGAAAGAGGATTGTACTCATCTAACCTAGTCCAGTAGGTTTTAGGTGGGAACTAGGTGTATACACCTCATTTATTGGAGTGTATAAATCCAGTTTTAGGTTTTCCAAATTTTCGCAATTCAAAATTACATAAATACCCTTAAATCAATTCCAATTACTTAGTGAATCTAAATCACGAGAGAACTTATCTGGTGTTGGGATGTAAATTCACCCTAAGCCCCTACGGATGATAGTATAGTTTTGATGGCTAAAACACTTAGAGTTTATAAACACATGTAATAGGATCGACTGATATCTGTATAGATCAGCTTAAGCTAAGTCTAGTCTTTTGCAATCAGTTGTATGTAACTCAGCTGATTGGCACATTCAGAGCCTACATGCGCTATCTCAATATATGAAGAGTAGAAGACATGAAGACTAGAAAATCCTCTAAACATCAGCAAGGTTCTTGTATACCTTCTTAGCTGATAAAGTCCAAGTCATTGATGGCCAGAGTCAGTACAAGCTTTTTCCCAGATCAGAAGAGGAAGTACTCATCTGATATCCGAGTACAGACTCCTCTAGGCCAGACGAGTTGACCAGACCACTAGAAGATCAGCAGACTAGCAGCTCGTCAAAGACTCGGTTGATTCCAAAGTCATCTTGTATAATTCAAATGCAGACTTACCTTACTTAGAAGATTGACACGATCCCAGATTTGAAACAATCAAGATAAAAGCGGCTGGAATCAAGGAATCAAGCAAGCACACAAGGAAAGATTGCCAACGGCTAGTCAACTCCAACGGCTAGTTGCATCAATCCTCCCTATAAATACAAGAGGATGAAGAAGAACAAACAAGAGAGAATACGCAAGAATTCTGAAGCTAATCAAGCAAGTAATTCAAACAGCAACACTTTGTCAAGAATTCTGAAGAGCCTAGAAAAGTACCAGAACACCTTTTAGCTCTTAAGTTATCTCTTCATCCAACCAAAGAACTTGAATCCAATACGTACTGTATATTCTTTGATTTAGGCACAGTGGTTAAGCAATCTATAAGCTTGAACCATTAGTTGGATCCATTCAAAAACCCCAAAACCCCCTCCATAAGGTTAAGTTTTTGAACCCCTGTAATAGTGCAAGTGCTCCCAATCACTTGTGGAGACCGTAGCAGTTCGGGACTGCTCAGATCTTAAAGTCCTAACCTTGGGACTATAAATGACAAGCCCTTGTAATTTTCGGGAAATTAAAGGGATTAAACATTACGTTTGGAACGTGAAAGTGGACGTAGAAACGTATATCCGAACCACTATAAATCGACGGTGTCATATATTTATTGCACTTTACTTTCAGTTTATTTATGCTTTATATAGTGCATACTGTGATTTAAATCATCTTTATAAACAAGGCCATGTCTTTCAAACCAGCACCATCTGAGTATTTTCTACAAACAAGTAATTGGCTATTCATAAGAACAAGTCTAAATAAAAAGGCCTACTAACTTCCGCATACAGACCACTCCATCAGATAACTAGTGTCTTCTGGACCAGCAGACTTGTAGTCCAGAAGACATAGTAATCAGAAGAGGTTTCCCAATCTTTGATTAAAATATTTTAAAGTCTATTCACCCCTCCCCTCTCGACTTTAATCCCATTCACTACTCGTTCAGGGACAAACATCTGGTCTATTCGAGTTCTTCAAAACAGTTTAGTAGACTTCTTTGCACTAGACGAGTTCCCTCTTCGACTGTGCTTATCTGTCTGACTGTTGAACAACATCATGTACCTATCTCGTCTTGAGTGTCATGTGAGGGTAGATACGAGTAGTAGAGTGGAATAATTAAATTGAATATCAATCAAATGTAGTAATCAAGGTATCGATCAAGATGACTTTTAACAAACGTAAGAGTCAACATAAGGATATTTAAGAAATCATAGAGTCCCCCTTAAATGTATATTCTCCTAGTATTACCCTCAGCTTTACCAGCTTCCTCATCGGGTTGTTTGGTCATCTCGTCTGACCTTATTTACCTGGATCTAGTCGAGTCTGAATGTACTGTGTCTTGTCTATGTTGTACTCGTCTGTTCTGCAAATGAGTTTGTTTTTGTGTACCTGTCTTGTTAGTTTAGTTCTATGCAGTAGTAGGGTCTAGATCAATCAATCCTAAACTAATGCATAACTCTTGAAATTGACTTTCAGCTAGTGGTTTTATAAGAATGTCAGTGTGAATCTTTTCCATGCGTATGTTCTTTTTCTCAACATGATCACATATGTCACATATGAAATGATGTCTTTTATCTACATGCTTACAACGTGTATGCAAAACAGGATTTTGAGTGATAGCAATAGCACTATTACTGTCACAAAATATTGGTACATTCGATTCTACAATATTATAGTCTCGGAGTTGTTGCATTAACCATAATAGCTGACTACAACAACTACCTGCAGCCATGTACTCTGCTTCAGTAGTAGAGGTTGCTACACTTGTCTGTTTCTTTGAAAACCATGAAATGAGTTTTGAACCAAGAAATTGACATGAACCAGATGTAGATTTCCTATCTATTCTACAACCACCAAAGTCCGAGTCTGAATATCCACTTAAGAATAGATCATCATCTATAGGGTACCATAAACCTCGATTAATGGTTCCTTTCAAATATTTCAAAATTCTTTTAGCAGATTCCAGGTGACTTTCCTTGGGGTTTGCTTGAAATCGTGCACACACACCAACAACAAAAGTTATATTTGGCCTACTAGTAGTCAAGTAGAGTAATGAACCAATTAATCCACGATAGTATGATTGATCTACGCACTTACCTCGTTCATCAGGATCCATGCGGTAAGCGGGTAGCATAGGTACACCAACGGTTTTACAGGTTTTGATGCCATACTTATCAAGTAGATTACGAGTATACTTGGCTTGATTTATGAATATGCCTTCATCAGATTGTTTTATTTGAAGACCAAGAAAGTAATTTATTTCTCCCATCATGGACATTTCAAATTTACTTTGCATGAGCTTTGAAAAGCTCTCACTCATGCTTTTGTTGGGTGAACGAAAAATGATATCATTCACGTAAATTTGAACAAGTAGGATATACTTGCCTTTTTGTCTTCTGAACAAGGTTCTATCGACCTTTCCCTTAGTAAAACCATTTTCTAATAGAAATAGAGAGAGAGAGAGTGTTGTACCATGCTCTTGGAGTTTGCTTAAGTCCATACGAAGCTTTCTTTAACATGTACACTTGATTGCCTTTCACCTCGAAACCTGGAGGCTGTTCTACATACACTTCTTCCGCAAGAATACCGTTAAGAAATGCACTTTTAACATCCATTTGATATACAGTAAACTTCATATAAGCAGCATATGCAAGAAACAATCGAATGGCTTCTAGTCTAGCCACAAGTGCGAAGGTTTCATCATAGTCTATGCCTTCGGCTTATGAATAGCCTTGGGCTACTAGTCTAGCCTTATTTCGTACGACTAAATCATTCTCATCTTTCTTATTTTTGAAAATCCATCTAGTGCCAACTACATTATGGTGTACTGGTCTATAGACAAGTTCCCAGACGTCGTTTCGAACAAACTGATTAAACTCGTCTTGCATGGCGAGGATCTAATTACTATCTGCCAATGCCTCTTCAACAATTTTAGGCCTGATGGATGAAAGGAAACAGCACCAGTAAAACATAGATGGACTCAGTTGTTCTTGCGACTCAAAGAGTTGTCGTCTAGTCTTTACACCAATAGTAGAGTTACCAATGATATTTTCAGTATCATGAGCAGATTTCCATGTCTTTCTAGACTTAACGGGCATCCTTTCATCATCTAAATCAACTACAGTATCATGCGCATCAACATTATTTTAATCAGTAGATTTATCAGGAGTAGACGAGTCAACTAGAGCACGCATGTAAAATAACATGTGGTGTTTCTTCCACACAAAGAGTAGAGTAGTTAAACACTCTAAATACTTTTCTAGTTGAGGAGTATCCTAAGAATATCCCCTCGTCTGCTTTAGCATAAAAAACATTTAACTTACTTTTCCCGTTGTTATGCATGAAACACTTGCATCCGAATATATGAAAATATGAAATTTTGGGCTTTCTACCTTTCCATACCTCGTAGGGCGTCTTACCTAGTGCCTTGTTGATTGCACTTCTGATCTTATTACATTTATAAACTCTAAGTGTTTTGGCCATCAAAACTATTCTAACATCATGTGGGGCTTAGGGTGAATTTATATCCCAACAATTCCCCCATTTTTTATGAAGCCAAAACTATACTTGATAAATGCTCTTAGTGAGTAAGATAAGAGTTTATAAATCTTAAAATTGAAGTTTCTGATGAAGACAATGAGAATTTTTCTTGTAAGAACAAAGAACTAATACTTGAATAACATATATGGAGTTTTACAGATTACAAGTGTTAGTCTCTTTGAACTTCTTAAGTAGTCTTCATCAGGTCTTCAATTGTTCAAATGCGGAAGGAAAGATACAGACGAGTGCGAACATCTTCCATGTGTTGCAGGTCTGTAACATTCTCTTCAAGATAGATCTTCTCCAGAATTCGTTTAAATTCTATCATGTCTATTCTTCCGAATCCCAGAGTAGGTGCATCCTAGACAGGGTCTTTAGGAGTTAGGATTCTGTAGCCAAGCTCTTTGGCTGTCTTGACTGTTTCTGTCCAGAGCACTTGATCTTCAATATCCATGAACTGAGAGAATTGAAGAAATTCTTCTTCATAGGTAGAGAGAGGGCCAAATTTTCTCACTATGTGATGTTGGATTTGCCATTTCTTCTTCAGAGGGTACCACATATCTAGCTCATCTTGCAGAACCAACATATCTACATATGTGCTGTAAGTTACCAGAGCACTATCTTTGTTTTCTTTCTCTTTCAGTGCTTTCCTGAGTTTGGCCACGTTTATCTCAAATTTGGCCTTGAGTGCCTTCGCATCCTTGAGCTTCTTTTGCTTAAGCTCTTGAGCTTCAAGCATCTTTCTCTTCTCCAATTTTTGAGCCTCTTTCTCTTCTGCAGTAGGCTCTACTGGAACAGATGCTTTCTCATCTGTCTTTGCTTTCTTATCTACCTTTCTTTTCCTTGTCATTCTCTTTTCAGTAGTTTGTTCTACTGGTGCAGTGAGTTGCAGATTCTTGGCCGGACCTTGGGTTTCTTCTTGAACAGCTTCTTTGCTTTGTTTGTTCTTGATTTTGCTTTTTAAACCTCCCAAGGTTTCATTCAGGTCATATTGTGTTACTACCAGTTCAGCTTGCTATGCAGTAGACTTCTCCAGAGCTTTTATCAATACATCTTCCCCCTTTTTGGCTTGAGCAAGAGGAGCCGCAAAAGGCTTCATGGCATTCAGAATTTCCACATGTAGAGTCTGCTTAAAGGCCATGGCATTGACTCTGCTTACATGAGTCAGATGGGAGATGCTGTGCTCTAGAACTTGAGCATGAGAATTTGAGGAAGTGGCAGCTTCCAGCTTAGCTGTTAGTGTTTCCAGTTTGTCTGCTGTCTCCTTCAGCTGAGTCCGTAGCTTCTCATTCTCCTCAGCAGCTGATTGAAGGAGAGCTTGACCTTGAGTGGCTCGTGTTTCAGCATCTTTAAGTCTGGTTTTGTAGATGTTCTCCATGCGGTTATCTCATTTGCATAGAGATCAGCAAACATTTTTGATCTGTCAGCTGATTTCTTCATCTCAGTGTTAAGATACTCTTCTATCTGATGATGAAGTGCCTCACCAAATTTGTCCTCAACATCAATAATTTGGTTGGTGAGACGAGTCCTCTGCTCCTGAACAGCTTTCTCAACATACCTTGATAGCTGTATGCCTAATCCTTTCTCAAAGTGCAAGTCTATTGCTTCTTTGACCTGAGAGCATATGTCTGCCTTATAGTTTACAGATGAAGTGGAGATTGAGGCAGTACCTTGTGTTTGTGATGGTGGATTTTTTGAATAGACCACTAATGTCTTGCCTCTCTCTTCAGCTGAAAGATAGTCTCCATTGAGAAAAATTTTAGTGGCATCAACCAGATGAGTAAGAATTCTTCTTCCTTTGTGATCTGGGTGTTCGAAGAAGTGTGTAAGGTCATCCTTAGGCAGAAAATGAGCTGGTACGATTAAAACCTCCTCTTCCTTTTCCTCTGTCTCAGCTGGTGCAGCTGAGTCATTTACCAAAGATGGTGCAGCTGAGTCATCTGCCAAAGCTTTGTTGGCTACCAGGTGATCTGTTGATACTTCTGGTACAGAGGAATCCTCAGAGGGGACTCCTAAAATCCTTTTGCATACTCTGGAAAGGGCCTCTGTTTGTAGCAGCTCAGTGAATGACTGGACTTGAGCAACCTCTTTCTCCTCCATTTCCCAGTCGAGGAAGTTAGCTTTTCCACCCATTCCTTCCACGACTTCAAGCAAGTCATCAACCTCATCCCTTTTGAGTTCAATCCAAGTACATACCCTTAGTACTTGCTCAAATTGGATTGACACCTCATGATCAGGTTGGATATCTTCATTCTCATGATCTTCTCCCTTGTGCACATTGGATAGTGCACGGGAAAATTGCACTTTTAGTCCTGTAGGAATAGGTTCAAATCACTTCTAGTCCTTTTATCTACACTTTTGATCCTATAAAATACTTCTGTTGAAATGATGAGTGAGTGTAACGTTCCGTTAACAACAATATATCTTTTTTCAATTAAATAATTTATAATTATAATACAAATGTTGAAATTATTAAAATTTTAGCCCCCCTCGAACTTTCCGGCGTCTCCCTCCCGGCAGAAATTTCCGGCGACATCCCAATTACCGCAGCTACTCCCATGTACCATGTAAGTTGTCCCAACCCATCATCCCCCTACTCCATCCATTCGCCGGAAATTCCCAAAGACAAAAAAAACACTCACGGTCCATAACATCGGACCAAAATCTAAAATTTCACGGCCACCCTCGCCACACCCCGTCGCCAGAAGCACCATTCAATGTCGCACCACGCCACAAGGCCCAATCCCAAACATCAACATAAATATAAAAAATCAGAAAAAACATAGTTAAAAAACAGTAAAAATTAGCGATTAAACTCCACAAATTAGAGATGAAGGAGAGATTGAAATAAAAAATTAATAAGGGGCTTTGATTCTTAGAATTGACATGAGGCTAGAGTGGGTAGCCTCTATGAATTTCTTAACTGGATTCGAATTTTTTGTAGCCAGATTTTTATGAGATTTCGGAAGAATATGGGGTTAACGGTGGCGGTGGTGTTGAGGTGTGGTGATGGGTGAAGGCAAGGTGGTGACGAGAATGGAACCCGGCGTTGGCGGCGATCGGGGCTGGGGCGCTCGCCGGCGAGAAGAAGACCACGTCCTGGAGGGGAATATATATACATATACCCTCTATTTATATATTTTGCTTTATATTTATTACTGTATTATCTTTAGTTTTTAATTTAGTTTTTCAGATTTATATAAATTATGTTCAAATTATACTCCACATTTTATATAACTGTTTTTTTTATTGATTTTTATTCAAAAATTATTTAGAGTAATTTCATAATTTACATTAAATTATTATTTGATTCGAAAAATTTGCTTGCATTTTTTTAATTATATTCCAAAAATATATTAAAAAAAAATCAGATTCTACATAAATTATTACGGAGTATTTGATTTTGAAAAAAAAAAATATTTTTGTATTTTCATATTATACCAAATTCTATATAATTTTCCAACTAAATTATAATTTAAGAATATATTTGATTATATATAATTTATTTATTTATTTATATTAATATTATTTTTTAAACTAACGGTTCCATCCAAAATTTAACTTACAGGACCAATATTGCATAAAAAATGACCACTTTCAAATACCAGGACTAAAAGTGATTTAAAAATATTCTTACAGGACTAAAAATGCAATTTTCCCGATAGGTCTTCTGGTGCAGTTGAGGTATTGGGATTAGGGGATTGGGTTACTAGGACAGAGTCCTTTGCTGTGGGTTCTGCATCAGCAGGCTTTTGGATTTGCTCGGTTGGTTTATTTGTTGTTTGAGGACCAGTAGATGGTTGTGATCTCTGAGTTTGGTCCTCTGCAGGTTGTATATCAGCAGGGAGTTGAGTTTTCTGAATGACAGGATCAGATGATGTTTGGAGGCTGGGAGATTGAGGTTTCTTGGCTAGGTCCTCTACTGTGTGAGTATCAGCAGGGGTTTGGGAAATAGTGTTTGAGGGTTCAGAAGGGTTGGTAGTGTCATTAGGGTCAAAGGATGATATTGGAGCTATGCTCATGGGAGTATGTTGGTCCTGAAAGGAGTATATAACAAGTGTATGGGGGGGGGGGGGAATACACTTGTATGCAATTTCTTTTTCAAACTTAACCAAAAGTACTTCAGCAAGGTTGTCTTGGACACCTCTGCTGATGTGTTTAACTCTTCTAAGATAATCAAACTACTAAGTACTATTGAGTACTTAGTTGAATAACTATCTAGGGGAGTTATATGTGCGGAATTAGTGGTTGGCCCTTTAGTTTAAACTCCTTTAAATCTGAAATCACTTTAATCAAACAGTCCAGTTTTCAGGGAACTTGTCCAAATCTGTTTTGCACAGTTTATGATATATGTCTTTGAAATGTTCAGTTTTGTGTGCAGTGTTGAATATCTGTAAGTACTTGAAAGTAAATCAACACAGGAGTTTATAGTGGTTCAGAGACTCAAGCTCCTACATCCACTTTCCCTGATTTAACAGGATAATTCCTTCACTCTTAGAATTAACTTGTTTTATAGTGCCAAGGTGCAATTGATCAAGAACACCACTCCTTGGTGAATTGATCCCTAGGATGTCTAGAGTCCTAGTACCCTCTTCTCAACTCAGAACTGAACTGTTCTTCTCTCAACAGTCAGTTCCTAGCACTTCTACTACTACAACCTTCTCACTTTCTCATTTGAGGGGGTAAGGATTGAAGTAAGGTTCCAACTAATGAGATATCCTTTACAATGAAGGTCAGTGTATAAGGATAGGATATCTCTTCTAAGCTTGTATGGATATACAGTGGGATTCAGCTTAGATGAAGTGTATGAAGACTAAGATAGTCTCTTTGAAAGCTTGGAAGTACTTTGACATGTAGGATAGTTGGATTTTCTTGTCAAGGTTGATGTTAGATTGGATGCTTTAAAATGGTCTTCACACTTCTATATTTATAGACAAATTTGAGGATTTTCCCGTTGGAAAGGCAGTCCCAAATTGCTATAAATGTCTTCCTTGAGTTCTTCAAAACTAGAAGACAGGTTCTGAGCCCTTTTCCCAATGTCTGACTTCAAGACTCACTTGGTCAAACATGGACATCTCTTCTTATCAACATTCCTGGGATAAGGACAACTTTCCTTATCACTTGGACAACTCTGCTTATCAGATTCAGCAGAGTTCACTCATCAGCAGTGTTGGCTTTTTAGTTCTTTAGTTGATTTGGCTCTTTCTCTTTTC
Organism: Galeopsis tetrahit; assembly: GCA_963675135.1. Lineage (NCBI taxonomy): Eukaryota > Viridiplantae > Streptophyta > Magnoliopsida > Lamiales > Lamiaceae > Galeopsis > Galeopsis tetrahit. The sequence continues at coordinate 30,541,226 of OY776119.1, forward strand.
ACTTCTTCTTTGAGTTATCATTTAAGCATTCATGACTTGGAAAGGTGGACTTGACCTCTTTAGCATAGTTGTCTTGATGACATATTCAAGTGTTCTGAGACAACTCTTCTGAAACACTTAATGGACAACTCTTTTGAGACCTTTAGTGCACAACACTTCTGAGCTTTGTAAGATGCCATAAATTGATGTTTTGATTATGCATCTTAACTCATGTTGGCATTCACTAGGTTGCCTTTTGACTGATTCCACTTGATCAGCATACTTGTCCTTCAGCAGACTTGAGGTCATTCCAGAACTTGAGCCTTGAGGGGACTTGATCTCAATTGTCTTGTAAGCATGTGTTCCCCCTCAACGGTTGCATCTACTCTTATAAGAGCTGCCTAACACATCAGCTTCTCTAGTTGTCTAGTCTACATGTTCCAACAATCTTAAAACATGTTCATTCAATTTTGACTTATCTACTTGCCATGTCTTAAGGGGGTTTTGGTATATTTATCAAAACTCATTTTATTCCCAACAGAGTAGGAAGCCTCGATTTCTTCGACTTCTTGGTGAAAGAAGAAGTAGTCTTCTTTCTCTTCTGACCCTTAGACAATTTTGAAGGAGTAATTGTAAGAGAGGTAGTAGAGGTACCTGCCTTCTTCAAAGGAGAGATTGATGGAGTGGCATCTGAATCAGATGGGGAAATGAGCCCAGATCTGATCAGTTATCTTCTTTGGGCTAGGGTTTGATTGTCATCATCATCATCAGCCTTCTGATGAGTCTCTTCCTTGGAGTGCTCCTCCTCCTCTTCAGTAGAGTCCTGCACAGACTCTTCTTTCTCTTCAACTGCATCTTTTGAGGATGCTTCAGCCAATTTCATCTTCTCCTCCTTCAACCTTTCTACCTCAGCAAGGGCTTCTTTCTTCAAGAAATACTTGGATAAGTGGAACTTCTTTGCTGGTCCCATCTTATACTTCTTTGGGAGAATCTCTGGGAGAATGATACTCAGCTTGTTGACAAAGCTGACTGTGGATGTCACTTTCCACTTCTTAGATTGCAAATCCAGAGAAACCTTTTTTGCTTCAAGAGCAATTCTTTGCAAGAAGAGCTCTTGCCAATCTCCATCGATTTGATCCCAAATCGCAGCCATAACCCTAACTTTCAGAGTGGTAACTGCATCATGACTGAACGTATTGCCTAGCAGCATCTTTCCTGCTATGTCCTGTTGATGTTGGAATAGGTGTTGTATTTTATTATCCAACATTTCATTTACATGTTGTACTGAATGTGCCAACACCTAGCACAACATCAGAATTTGCCCTTTCTCCCTTTACTAACTCCTACTTAACTTGTGTTGCTTAGTGATGTCCCAAATGCAGGTAGAAGACGTGGGAAACACCCAAGTCAAGCAGTTGCATGGGAGTGAGAAGTTTCTAAGCACAACTATGGAAGTTCCTACAATTATGGAGTGTGAAGGGAAGTTTCAAGAAACTACCTTTGATCCAATGGCCAAGATTGATCAAGGGAGTTGGAGGAGTTGCAAGGCAGTTCGATTTGGAGCCTATAAATAGACCACACTGCCTTCATTCCAAAGTACAACAAGAAAGAAAGCAAAGCTACATTCCTATCCATAGAATACGTGATATTTCTAGATTAGAAATACACCTTATTCTTTCTTGTAGATTAATGCACATTTATAAGCCCGAATATTTGTGTATTTAATCATAGTCGTTTATTAGGGAAATACGTTAGATCTATTAGGGAGATAGTTTCGTATTATTTCTAGTAACTTTTCGAACTCGATTAGAGTTGTTATTGTTCAAAACCTTACAAGGTTGTTGATTTGGTTTCACTGATATTAAGAGATAATATAAGTGATTCGTGTAGATTAATTATTTAATCTACACAATTTTTGAACTACTCTTTGCAAAGTGTTAATTTATTTTCCGCTGCTCATTGTTGTCTCGTGTGTGCCAACACTAAGGACAACATCTCTGTATATCGCACGCACGCACACTTTCAGTTGGTATCAGAGCCAACTACTTGATATACTAAGTAGAGATTCTGCTTAGAGTGTGTGTTTATTTGCAATGGAGTATCCACTTTCGCCCGCACTAAAACCTCCAATTCTGGATGGTACAAATTATGCCTTCTGGAAACCTAAAATGAGGATGTACATCAAATCTATTGATGAAAGAGCATGGAGGAGTGTTCTTGCAGGCTGGACTCAGCCAAGAACTGCTGCAGATGAGGACAATGAAGCCCAAATCAAGAGAGAGCTAGATTGGACACCCGAAGAAATCACAACAGCTAGTTACAATTCAAAGGCATTGAATGAAATCTTTACCTCAACTGATGCATCAATGTTCAAAATCATTTCGAGCTGTGTCACATCCAAGGATGCATGGGATCGATTACAAGAACATTGTGAAGGATCGGATAGTGTACGAAGGACCAGACTTCGTATGCTTGGAACAAAATTCAAAAATTTGAGGATGAAAGAAGATGAGACCATCTCATCTTACAATGAAAAGCTGACTGAGATTTCAAATGAAGCTCATTCTCTTGGTGATCCAATCTCTAATACAAGGTTAGTACATAAAATTCTTAGATCAGTTCCTAAACGTTTTGAACCTAAGATATGTGCTATAGAGGAAGCTAAAGATACAGATGTGCTAAGTCAAAATGAATTAATTGGTATTTTGAAAACATATGAAATGAACATATCTGAAAAGGCTGATAATGAAAAGAAAGTACTTGTTTTCAAAGGTGATGCATCATTATCTGCAACATCCAGTTTTGGAAAATCCCCTTATGTTACTGAAATTGATTCTGATGAAGAAAACTTTGAGGATTATTATAATGATCCTGATTACATGGCATTTATGACTAGACAGTTTAAAACTTTCATGAAGAATAAGAAATTTAAAGACAACTTTCAACCTAAGGTTCAGATTACTAATAATCAACAATTGCCTATTAGGAAAAACACATTTAATCCTTCTAGACAATTAGAAAGAGGAAACAGGTTTAAATCTAACCAAGATTATAGGAAGAATGTTAAATGTGATGCATGTTCTGGATTTGGTCATTATGCTAATGAATGTGCTAACACTATTCTGAAAAAGAAATTAAATTTCAGTGCTACTTTAAGTGACGAATCTGATGTTGAGCATGATCCTGAAAAAGACATTGAACAAGCTTTTTCTGCTAGAATTATTTATGATGATACATGTGATGATGATCTGGATGATTTTTACTATGATGTGAAGACAGATGAGCCATCATTTGAGAAATCACTGAGTAATCAGATTCCAGAATTTAATTGTTTCACAAGTTCTATTACAGAGACAGGTACATCCAGAAAAGCTGCTGATATTCAAGACTTATCTAACACTGTGTTCAAACTTGAAAGTCTTTTAACAAAGAAAGATAAAGAAATTTCTAATCTAAAAGATAGACTAGAAGTATCTGTTCTTGATTTCAGAAAATATTCCTATGAAAATCATTTGACAAATGAAGAAAAACTCATTTCATATTCTGAAACTGAAAAATTAAATCGTATTAATTATCAAATCTTTAACATTTGAAAATGATGATTTAAGAAATTCTGTTTTAAAACTTGAGAGTGTTCTAACCAAGAAGGATTGTGAGATTGAAAAACTTGAAGAAAGGATGAAGGAAGTATCTTTAAGCTTCAAGAAATTCTCTGAAGGACAAGCAAAATTGGATGAATCACTGCTGCTCAACAATACAAGGAAAGCAGGTATTGGTTTTAAAGGTAAAACTGTTCCTAATTCTCAAAGTAATGGATCTACTGTTTTTGTTAAAGCTGAGCATAAAAATGAGGCTACTGTTTCAAAGAAAAAACTTGCCAATATGAAAGAACTTGTGTGTAACTACTGTTTTAAAAAGGGACATAAAGCTTATTACTATTTAAAAAGACAGAAAAATGCCTCTGGATAGTCTAAAATGACACCACACCCAAAGCAACATTCATAGAAAACAGAATGGATTTCTAAAAATACTATATGTAATGTTGTGCATATGTGTTTGAAAGCATGTGTTCCTGGTTTATGATATTTTGACAGTGGCTGCTCAAAACATATGACAGGTCAAATTGATTATCTATCTGATTACAAAGCTTATAATGGTGGTAATGTTACTTATGGTGGTGGATCTAAAAGGAAGATCATTGGTAAAGGAACCTTAAATGTTCCTGGATTTCCTAGATTACCAAATGTTTTACATGTTGATGGATTACTTGCCAACCTCATTAGTATAAGCCAATTATGTGATGATGACTTGCATGTAAAGTTTGATAAAAATTCATGCTATGTGCTAGATGAAAATTCTGATTGCATTATGATGGGTAATAGATCTGCTGATAATTGCTATTTAATTGAATCCAAAGTGAGCTGCAATAATGTGAAAAATGATGAGAGTACATTATGGCATCATAGACTTGGGCATGTTAATCATAGACAGATTGATAGGTTGATTAGACTCAAAGTTGTTACAGGTTTACCAATGCTGAAATTTTCAGACAATCACATCTGTGGACCATGTCAAAAAGGCAAACAGGTAAGGGCTTCTCACAAACTATTAGGTCATTGTTCTACACAACATTGCTTTGAATTGCTTCATATGGATCTTATGGGTCCTATGGAAATTGATAATATAGGTGGAAAAAAGGTATTCTTTTGTCATTGTTGATGATTATTCTAGATTCACATGGATAGAATTCCTAAAGGAAAAACCAGAAACCTTTTTTGTCTTTAAAACTTTATACAAAAGATTCAAGACTGTCTATAATTCTAAAGTGTGTAGAATTAGATCAGACCATGGAAGAGAGTTTGATAACAGTGCTTTCACTGAGTTTTGTGAATCTAAAGGCATATTACAGGAGTTCTCATCACCTAAAACACCTCAACAGAATGGGATAGCAGAGAGGAAAAATAGAACTCTTCAAGAGATGGCTAGAGTTATGTTATGTTCTAAAAATTTAGCCAAAAGGTTTTGGGCTGAAGCTCTAAATACAGCTTGTCATATTTCTAATAGAGTCTTGATTAGAACAGATTCTAATAGTACACCTTATGAAATACTGAATAATAGAAAGCCTAATCTTAAGTATTTTCATGTATTTGGCTGTATTTGCTACATCTTAAATGATAGAGAACAATTGCATAAATTTGATTCTAAGAGTGACAAAGGTGTTTTTCTTGGTTATTCAAGGAATAGTAAAGCATATAGGATCTATAATCTCAGAACAAATACTGTTCAAGAATCTGTAAATGTGGTTTTTGATGATAACTTGAGTATTACAGGAAACAATATTGAAGAGGATGTTTCAGACCTTGCTGATAGTCCAATAATGACTAATAGAACAGACCAGATCAAAAATGATGACCAGAATGAGGGAACACTCACAGACACATCTGCTGAAATTACAGAAAATCCAGAAAATCTGTACAATCTGCATAAAACACCTTCAAGGAGACACTACTACAAAAATGGGATTTAGGGACGCTCAAAAGTGTCACTAAAAATAGGATTTAATGACGCTTTTGATATGGTGACGCTTTGGCCAAGCGTCACCTGATTTGGCGTTTTTATAGGTTGTTATTATGACGCTTCAAAAGAGTCTCTAAAAATGGTAATTGCAACGCTTTTAAGCATCATACAAACATTATTTTGGTGACGCTAACTGACATCACAATGGTGTACATTGGTGACCCTAATCGACGTTACAACAATTTATTTTATTAACAATTTCTCGTGTCACCAAAGCATTTATATAACCAACTTAACTACCAAATTTGGAGACGCCTTTTAATGTCATATAACATTAGTAATAGTATAGGCTATGCATATACCCCAAAATGCTCAAGCATATATTATAATTTTATACTTTCATTCATTCGTTCATATTATAGGAATAAAATATCATCACACTTCTAAAACATGAATAACCAAATATATAACAATAAATTGTCATCACACTTAGTAAAAAAATATTCAAAGTTTAAAACATCTCAACTTGTACCTAGTATCAACCACATAACTATCAAGTTCAGTAGACACAAATTAAAAAAATTCAAAATTTTCAATTCAAAGATAAATTGCACCTAAACTATACATGGAAAATTCCATGTTGCTATCTTTATCCTGCATCTTCCACTTGAACCTATAATAATAATAAAAAAAAAAGAGAATTAATAATACTTGATTTTGTAAAAAAAAAACTAAATTAAAATAAATGAAATGAAATAATACGAAAAGAAACTTACAAGATACTTTGGTCAAGCAACATTCACTTCACACCATTCAAGCCCGAATAACTCTCAATTGGCCAATAATTTAACATGATTTAAGCTTTCAACAATACCTTATGCAACATTGTTTGGAGCACATGCGCCTTTTAAAAGAACCTTTACTCCAACCTGTTAAAAAAAACTAGCATCATGCCAAACGACTTGTCAGTCCAATTTCCAAGACGAGTATTTGAAGCATTCGCACAATGAATGACATCTTTGAGAACTTAATGCACCGGTAAAAAAAATCAGCTTCTTTCATTTGGTGTTTTGTCCTTAGTATGTGATGTATATATCCCATATGGTTATTTTCATCAAGCATTGAAAAATGATCATGAAGTAACTCCACCATGTTAAGGTTGTGTTTGGATGAGGGGATTTGATTTGAGGAGGTATTTCAAATGAATGGAGTTAAAAATACATGTATTTCAAATGACATGGTTTTAGTGAAAATTTGAAATTCTCTCAATTTAACTAAAAAAAAGATGGGCTAAAACCTAAGTATTTAAAATTTATTCATTTGTTTTTTTAATCCAAACAAGTGAAGTGGATTTTGATTGTGGATTTAAAATCCATAGCCTAAATCCCTCCATCCAAATGGAGCCTAGAAGAATTTTATAGAAATTCAGAAAGAACAAATTATAAGTGTAATATAAATTAAGATATTTATATGCCCAGTTTAGACATCAATTCAGATTCAAACAAATTACACTCGAAAACTGAAATGCTATTTTGAACAGTTCATGGTATTCTGCATAGTAACACTATCTTTTAATGTATTGAGATCTTATATAAATAAGGTGGCATGCCATACTTCTTCAGCAATCAGAATGTGGTAAAGAATGTGGTAAATGAAGGAGTATATTATAATTTTAGATTTTTTTTTTCATTCACACTATACATGTCATGTAATCAAGAAATTCCATGTCAAACATGGAAATTAGGAAATTAACCTGAATTAATAATGAATACAATAACGAGGTCACGTGATTCTCAAGTAGAATTAAAAAAAAAGTAAGAGGCAAAAACTAATATTAGCACATTGCTTAAAAGACCTATGAAGAGCATGCAAAGATTTGGTTTAGCTTAACAATCCCTGATGCTAGTACTAGGAATATTGCTGCACAAATAAATGCATCAAACAAGTAGATTATTACGTAAATAATAAAAGAGTAGCAAACCTGATCCTAGAATTTCAGGATTTAAGCTGCCCAGAATTTCAGGATTTAAGCTGCAATAGATAAAACCAGCATATATTACAATATGACTGCAAAGAGGTTACTTCTTTCCAACAATATTTCTTCTGCTAGCAAAATAAACATCTACACCTATCGTTTTTTCCTTTTACAGATTTCTTGCTTAGGTTGGTGATTGTCAAGATATTTATCTACACCTATCAGTTCATGGTGATTGTCAAGATATTTTTTATGGTTACAGATCGTGCCAAGTTTCTCTGTTTGAAATTCATGAATCGGTAGGTTATTTTGCGACAATTAATTACATATAAGATCCGAATAACAACATCCAACCCAACTGATGTATCACAGATGAAAAAAGGAGACAAATTAAAGAACAAAAAACCAAATCTTCTCGCTCCATAATATCATGACATGAGAAACATCACAATTGAATAGCCACCTACCTAAAAAGATGACATAACTGTATAATGAAGCAAGTGAAACAGCAAATAACTCATATAATCAAATTGGAAGGGTGCAAAGAAGCAATTGAAACAACACATACCTATACCTGTGTCAATCACGTTTTTCCTATCTCAATCTTTTTTCCTCGTTGGACTTCATGCTTAATATTAATCCTGAGGTATAAAAATAAACTAAGAACTAACCACATACCTACTAACAATAATCAATGTGCTTGATCATCAAACACAATGGAGGAAATTAAAAAAGTGTGAAATAACTTGGTGAGACATGATATATAATAAGAATTATTGCATATATTTTCAGTTTATTAACACCTGAAAACAGGTGTTTGCAATCATATTTCACTTTAGTTGAATTTTTCAACTATCGTATGCAGAGAGGAAGACACAAGGAAGAATTGGTGAAGAAGCTACAAAAAGAATTGGAGTAAGAGGAAAAATTGCATAGACATATTCCTAGAACAATAGATGAACCTGAGGTAAATTGCAGTAACTTGGTAAAATTAGCCTTTCTTGGAAAATTTAACACTATAAAAGAGAACTTTTTTATTTTTGGTTCATTCTTTTCTGTTTTCACAGATACCTTATAAGTTATTCATTCCATAACTTTAATTGAAGCTTTGGCTCTACTAATTATGGACTACACAGTTAAAATATACTCGAAAGCAACTTCAGTCATATTGCCATCCTTTACGTTATTGATTATACTTTTCAGAAAGTTTCCCTTATGCATGTTTATTACAACATAACTTCATCAAATTTGAGGTTTATATTTAGAATCATTATGGGGTTCTTTTTCAACTTTTAGTATTATTTCATCATAAATATATCATGTTGAATCACCAAATCAAATTAAAATTTACAAGTTTTTCAATTAACTTCTTACTTTTCCATCAAAATACACATATACATTAAATAATTTCTTCAAAATTGCATCCTGAGGCCTCTAAAGTAATTTTGGTTTTAAGAAATCCTTAAAGTAATGAAAATTATTATCTTCAGGTCCTTTTTTTAAGGGAATGTCAAATTTGAATTTGCACTCGCATATCTCTATGATTAATTATGTATTTCTTACGACTTGTGGGAAAAAACAACATTGTTTTTCAAGTTTTATCAAACAATTAAACAGTGTCTTTTCTATTCATCTTCTTGAATTGAAGTTCTCTCAAAATTGTCATCTTCAAAGCATTAACTAGCACAAACACACAGACGTAGTTGTTCCCATAGTATTAAATTAAACAGCAAATGCCGAAGGCAAATAATATTGCGATTAGTCTAATATTTAGAAAAAAACTGAGTAACAAAGACACACACAATGAACTAATCAAGGTAAGAAATGAAAACTAAACGAAGAATGTCCTGGATAAATTTCTTGAATTTGGTAAACAAAACAGAGCATGAGGAAATTAAATGAAAGAAACTCCCGTAGACTATGGATATCAGGTAAACTTACTTGAATTTGGGGTGCAATAGTACACCCTTAATCTTAAATAATTCTGCCACTGTTTCTAAATGGATACACAACAATAAACCATAGAGATCGAAAAATCAAGAAACTAAATCTAAGTTGATTAAGATTCAAGAATACCCAACAATAAACACAGAGGAATTTTGTACTAAACAAGAAAGATAGACAAACCTGTGTGATTATTGGTGTTTGATGGACCAGTAACTCGTGGATTGGAATTAGAAAATCAAGACACTAAATAAGAGCGAAATAAAAACAAACAGAAAAAAGAAACCAAATCTGACCATGGCCGAACAAAAATCAAGAACAAAACAGGAGAAAATCAAACGAAAGAAAGAATAACGACAAATAAATTTTGCGCTAAATAAAAAATAATTGACAAACCTGTGTGATTCTTACTGTTTTCCGAAATAGTAATTTGTTCAATTGGTATAAATTATAGATTAGGGCTAACTCCCTCCCACAATTGAGGAAGAAACACCAGGCGGGTAGGCTGAATTATGAGCGGGAGTTAGGGCACGACGAGAGAATGAAGGAAATTCAGGAAAGAATCATTAGAAAGAAAATCAGCGGGACTAAAGGAAAAGTTAATTTAAATTAAAGAAAATAATTATGGAAAAAATTTATAAGCAGGAGTTATAAGAAAAAAAAAAAAAAACTTTTATAAGACTCGAACACAGGACTTCATACGCAAACAATAGAGCTCCAACCACTAGGGCGTCACAAAATAGCACTCAAAATTGAAAGTGTCTTTATATATTTAATATAGTCACGCTTACTTAAAAGGGTCACCAAGTAAACGTCACAACAGGGGTACTTTTCTAGTAGTGAGAGTGCAAAAGAATCATCCACAGGAGCTGATTATAGGTGATCAGTCTACTGGAATTCAAACCAGAAGAAGGTTGGGTATAAATCCAAAAGATGTGGTAAGATCTATTTGCATGACTTCTGTGTGTAACAAGGTAAATCATGAGTGTTATCATTCTGCTATTGAACCTAGAACAATAAAAGAAGCCTTAAATGATGAACATTGGGTAGAAGCTATGCATGAAGAGTTGAATCAATTTGTTAGGAATGATGTATGGACCTTAGTACCTAGACCAGATCATAAAAATGTTATTGGTACTAAATGGATTTTCAAAAACAAAACTGATGAAATAGGCAATATTATCAGAAACAAAGCAAGGCTTGTTGCTCAAGGGTATACTCAAGTAGAGGGAGTAGATTTTGATGAAACATTTTCTCCAGTTGCTAGAATAGAATCCATTAGACTTTTACTTGCTATTGCATGCTTTATCAACATTAAACTATATCAAATGGATGTTAAAGCAGCCTTTCTAAATGGAATCTTAATGGAAGAAGCTTATGTTGAGCAACCAAAAGGCTTTGAAAATCCAGAATTTCCTGACCATGTGTTTAAGTTAAAAAAGGCTCTTTATGGCTTGAAGCAAACACCTAGAGCTTGGTATGAAAGATTAACTGATTTTCTGATTGAATTTGGTTTTACTAGAGGAGAAGCTGATAGAACCCTATTCATTAAGCATGAAAGAAATGATATTATGGTAGCTCAAATTTATGTTATGATATAGTGTTTGGCTCTACTTGTGATGATATGCTAAAACTGTTTGTGAATAAAATGACATCAACCTTTGAAATGTCCATGGTTGGTGACTTAAATTATTTCCTAGGCTTGCAAATCAAACAGGAAAATGATGGTATCTTTATATCACAGAGTAAATATGCTAAAAATCTTGTGAAAAAGTTTGGTTTAGAGAATGTTAAACATATGAAAACACCTATGGGATCAACTCAGAAACTGAGTAAAGACAGTGTTGGCCAAAATGTTGACCCAACATTGTACAGATCAATGATAGGTAGTCTTCTTTATTTGAGCTCTACAAGGCCTGATATTATGTTTAGTGTATGTTTATGTGCTAGATATCAGTTTGACCCAAAAGAATCTCATATGCATGCTGTAAAAAGGATAATTAGATATGTTGCAGGAACTTGTGACCTAGGCTTATGGTACAGCAAGGACACAAATTGTTCCTTAATTGGCTACAGTGATGCTGACTGGGCAGGAGATGCTGATGATAGAAAGAGCACCAGTGGTGGCTGCTTCTACATGGGAAATAATCTCATATCTTGGCATAGCAGGAAACAGAACTGTGTATCAAAATCCACAGCTGAATCTGAGTATATTGCAGCAGGGAGTTGCTGTACACAATTACTTTGGTTACAAAAAATGTTGTGTGATTATGGTTTACCTTGTGATACTCTAACTGTTTTTTGTGATAACACTAGTGCCATAAATATATCAAAGAATCCAGTGCAACATTCTTTGACTAAGCACATAATTATAAGGCATCATTTCATAAGAGATCTAGTTGAAAAAGAGGTGGTAAAGTTGGAGTATGTGTCTACAGAAAAACAACTTGCTGATATATTCACAAAAACTTTAGATGATAAGAGATTTTCTTCTCTAAGGAAGTCTCTTGGATTATGCAATATCTGAACATTGCATCAAAAGTGTTGTACCAAATGCGGTAGCATTTGGGACAACACCAGATTGGTTCATTTAATTATTTCTTTGTATAAATTTCGTAAGTGTCGGATTTAACATAATTCTTTATAATCTTAGTCTAAAAGTCTTAAATTGAGTCATGTGGAATATGAGAAAAGCTTGTACAATCTCTCAAATGCAAAGGAAATCACAAATTAGATGCTTTAAAAATCACTGAGTAACTAGGGACACGGAGCTCGCTACTACGATGTTCTCTTTTCTAAAGGTGATATATACTGCATCAAATTAAACACAAATCCATTGAGTAACTATGGGGCACGGAGTTCGCTGCTACGATGCACTCTTTTGAAAAGATGGATCAATGTGTAAATGTGATAAAAATTAAAGTGCAACACATATGAAGTAAATTCATGAAAAAACTGTGTTGAGATGTACAAAATGCCAACAATCTATTCAACACCTGACTCAGACTTATGATTTTGATAATTTATTGAATTAATTAATTTCTGATAATTATTATTTTTATTATCTGCAAATAATTATATGAATTTAATTTTTTTTTATTTGTTCAGTTATTATTTAATCTATTTCTTTTATTTATTAATTATCAGTAATTATTCTCCACAACATCACGAACTTTTATGGAGAGAAGTTAATTCTTCCACTCTCTCCATTTCTCCACATACAGAATCATGCTTCAACTCCCGCCTGAATCCCTCTATAAATAGACCTCATATGAATGTTATTTTGTACTATCAAGCTTACATCTGTTTTTGCATCACTAATTCCAGATTATATTTTTGGCATAAGTGTTTTATTCACAAACTGGTAGGATTAAATAATTTTTTTGTGATTATCACTTTCTTCCAGAAGTCGAAAGGTCTAAATCAAATTAATTGTGTTTTGCTTTTGCAGGTTGTAATCATTCTACCTCAGCAAGCTTCACTCACCTCCAGCAAATTTTTCGAATTTCAAACAAGAACTTCAAACAACCCCTCTCAACAAACTGCAAATTTTTCTCCCCGAAAACCTCAAAATCCAACTCAAAATGGTAACAATAACAGAAATTCCCAACTCTCCCACACCTGGTTCACCATCGTTCGTCGTTGGAACAATGGTTGTTCCTTTTGAGCCTGAATCGTCTGCCTTACCACTGGTGGTGTACAACCCACTCGACATCCGAAGCGAAATGGCACATGCAAAACTCCCTGAACCCGTAAGTGCCTCTCCAATTGATCGCTCATCCTTAAAATCATCCACCTTCCAAAAATGTTTTCCACTTGGAACCTCCTTCGAGAAATTGAAGAAAGCATACCAAGCCCTAGCCCGTAAAACAACATCCCCAACCATTATTTTGGAGGGAGAGATTCTGGATAATGCTATGTTCCAAGACAATGTTCCAGCGGTGGAGAAAAGTGATGTGGAGATGGAAGATGTCTCCTCATCTGATGGGGAAATTTTGGCAGCGAAGATAGCTCGTTTGAGGCAAAAGAGGAAGTTTACCACTACAAAAAGAAAAGCCCCTGTTCCAGTCGCTCGAAAATGGCCCGGAGGTCGCCGTGTCTCCTACAGAACTCTTGGGAAAAGAGTAGATTACATTGGGAAGAAGAAGCCTAGAACAGACGGAGCAAAAACTCAACCGATCGTTTTGTCGAACTCAGAATCTGAGGGGGAGCCTCGAGATGTCAATGACATTATTGACGACTTTACTGAAGCCGTAGATGTTGATAATGCAGATGCAGTACACACCAAGACTCGGGCAGCTCGCAAAAAACCAAGAAAAGCCCGAACTGTTGCCCCTCCAGTGGCACCATCTGACAATTCAGACTCAACCTCCTCTTCTGAATCAAGTTCACACTCCTCTGATCATGAGAACAAGGTACCAATCTCTTCCGACCCTGATTTTAGCAGTGATGATGAAATTGCGTACAATGATCACACAAGTGCCTGCTATAAAACTATTCGAAATCGAATCATCCTCAGTAAGCGAATCCTTAAAATTTCCGATTTTGAAGAAGCAAACTTGATGACTTGGTTTAGGGAGAGATCGATACTGGATGCTTTGTTATTTGCCACTCCTTATGTGATAGATTGGGTGCATGAATTCTATGCCAATATTTCTGCAAAAACAGGAGATACAAATTCTAGAAAATATGGGTGTGTGATATTTCGTGGACTTGAGATAATTATCACTCCAAGGATAATTAATAGGATATTAGGAACTAAAGTCATGGAGGATCTTGTGGTTACTGATTTTGATATGATGATTAGTGTGTTGACCGGTGGTAGAATCACTAGACGGGTTCCTAAATTGCTTGCATCCCGTTTGACAAGTCTATACTCAGTTCTTCATAAGATAGTCTGCTGCAATTGGATTCCAACAACGAACAATACCACACTCACTCAGGAACATGTTGTCTTTCTTTTTAAAATTGGCCACCTTAGGCAATTTAATTTGGGGCAAGTCATATTCTCTAATATGATGAACTTCACCTGCACAATGTCTGGAAAAGGCTTGCTTCCTTATCCTTGCTTGATCTATAAGCTGCTGGTTGACAAGACATTTACACGATTAGATACTGAAGTTATCAGTAGCTATGTTCCAAGCTTCACGATTTCACCTCAACTTCTACTTCGAGGTCGAGAAAGGATTGTGGATTTACCTATACCAGCTACTGCACCCAGAAATGTTCAATCAGATATGCCATCATCCTCCACAACACATCCACCATCAGGTTGTGTTGCATCTGTCTATTTATCATCACATTTTATTCTAAGACAAGTAGATATCCTTCAAGGAACCATCACAAACCTCCAAAGCACAGTTGAGGATTTGATGATACAAAAGCAATTCTGGCAGGAGCTCCTTTCCACCTCAACAGGGGGAGTACATGATGCTGATGCTCACAACATTCCTGATGAAGCTGCAGTTCCAGTACCAGAACAAGCTCAAGAGGAAGGATCTACTGCTGTCCATGTTAACAATGATGTTGCTCAAAGCAATGATGCCGAGATTGCCAAAAATGATGTTGAAGCACAAGATATTGAGGATCTCTATGGAGACCTCAATATAGATTGAAGAGAGGCTTGAAAGAATGGGGGAGTTCGTGCAGACTATGAAGATGCAGCTGATATAATCAGCCCAATCCTTCCTTTTACTGTTGTTTTATTATTCCTTCACTCTGTAAAGCCTGTACTTGTGTTTTTATCTTTTCTGTTCCAGAAACAATTTAATTTCGGTTTGTTTTTGTGTTGGTTTAAATCTAAGTATTACTTTGACTTAGATGCCGTTTTTTTTTTTAATTTGACTAAATACTTATGATTATTTCTACTTTGAAATATCCCTTGTATTATTTTCTTAGTCAATATTCTGAATGTGTGAACATCAGTGGTGTTGATGTAGAAAGGTCAAATTGGGGGAGATTGTTGATGTTGGAATAGGTGTTGTATTTTATTATCCAACATTTCAGTTACATGTTGTACTGAATGTGCCAACACCTAGCACAACATCAGAATTTGCCCTTTCTCCCTTTACTAACTCCTACTTAACTTGTGTTGCTTAGTGATGTCCCAAATGCAGGTAGAAGACGTGGGAAACACCCAAGTCAAGCAGTTGCATGGGAGTGAGAAGTTTCTAAGCACAACTATGGAAGTTCCTACAATTATGGAGTGTGAAGGGAAGTTTCAAGAAACTACCTTTTATCCAATGGCCAAGATTGATCAAGGGAGTTGGAGGAGTTGCAAGGCAGTTCGATTTGGAGCCTATAAATAGACCACACTGCCTTCATTCCAAAGTACAACAAGAAAGAAAGCAAAGCTACATTCCTATCCATAGAATACGTGATATTTCTAGATTAGAAATACACCTTGTTCTTTCTTGTAGATTAGTGCACATTTATAAGCCCGAATATTTGTGTATTTAATCATAGTCGTTTATTAGGGAAATACGTTAGATCTATTAGGGAGATAGTTTCGTATTATTTCTAGTAACTTTTCGAACTCGATTAGAGTTGTTATTGTTCAAAACCTTACAAGGTTGTTGATTTGGTTTCACTGATATTAAGAGATAATATAAGTGATTCGTGTAGATTAATTATTTAATCTACACAATTTTTGAACTACTCTTTGCAAAGTGTTAATTTATTTTCCGCTGCTCATTGTTGTCTCGTGTGTGCCAACACTAAGGACAACATCTCTGTATATCGCACGCACACACACTTTCATGTCCATCAAAGTTTGGAGCTTGAGATCAAGTTGCGACTTCTTAATTCCAGAGGCATTACTAGCCTTGACTCTTCCACCAGTAAACATCTCGATATATTCCTTTTCTCTTCCACCAGTAAACATCTCCATAATGTTGGTAGAGATGTTGATCTTACCCCTAGGTAGATCAAATAGGTCCTTGAGAACTTCTCGAGTGATACTGACCTTGTGTCTACCCATTGAGCTTTCAACATACGATCCTTTGGACACAACATTCGAGTAAAATGCCAGCACATCTTGCTCATAGACATTAGTAGGTGCTGCTTCCAGAAATTCACGAAGATTTAGATTGAGACATCGAAGGAGAATATCCATGTTCTCGGCAGTGTGTTTGCCCTTGAAAAACAGAGCATTATCAGTGCATATCTTCCCTTCCTTTGACCACTTTCCTGCATCGAGAGTGCCAGTGATCTTGGTCTTCTCATCATAAATTTCAATGATCCCCATTCTGAGTGTTGATAGATAGGTTTAGAAAACCTGGTAAAAATTCAGAACGAGAGAGATTGAGTGCGTTTTTTAGTTTTGAGAGCGAAAGGGTTTGAGGAATGGCTTAGGGGTTGTATATATACTCAAGCAAATCTCGAATTGTGTATTGATCCAACAGTCAAAAATGGTTTTATGAGGAGTAACTCTCAAGAATTCCCTTCTTCGTCTTCAGCCAATTACTTTAATTTTACCGGCTAAACGTGCCATGTGTCTATTGTTGATTCGTTCGCAAAATTGTAATTGTGTACTGTTGGGATATGAATATCCCTAGTTTAGTTTTGATAAACCAAATCAAACATGTAATAAGATAAGTTGTATTGTATAAACAACTTTATTATACATCTTGTAATAGATATGACTCTGGTTAGAAGAGAAGACATGTCAATGCTGAAGAAGAGAAGAGAAGACCAAGACCAGAAGTCTCCTGATAAGATGAGTTGAACTCAGCATATAGGATAAGAAGAGTAAGAGCAAGATGAGTATACACAAGCAGAGTAGAAGTCTTCTTACAAGCAGAGTAGAAGTCTTCTTACCAGCAGAGTAGAAGTCTTCTTACCAGCAGAGTAGAAGTCTTCTTACCAACAAAGTAGAAGTCTTCTTACACAATTAAAGGAAGGCCAATCAAGGATTGACAAGATTCTTGCACAAGAAAGGAAAGTCAAAGATATGATTGAAATTACATGACAATGGTAATATTCAATCATATCATATCAAGAGATTGCCAATTCCTTAATTAGTGGAGATTTGAATGCTATCATCCAACGGTAACATTCAAATCTCAACACTATATAAATGAGTCCATACATCATTGGGAGTGTGAAGAGGTGTGAGATGCAAAGGTCGAGCAAAGGTCATAAAGTCCAGAAATAAGAAGAGCTCAAGAAGATCGTACATGAAGATTCAACACGCATCACCTCATCCCCAGTGAGTGAACTCATACCATCTAAGCCAGTTTAACCACTCATATATATCCATAGCTTAGAGAGAATTTCCCAATCCTAACATGAGGCTAAAACAGATTGTAAGGGAAATTCTCAACTAGTTCATTATACACAAAACCCACCTTCTACCATAAACCCCTAGAAGCCAAGTTGAGTGTTTGTCACTGTAAAGAGTACAAGTGCTCTATAATCACTTATGGAGTGCAAGTGCTCGCAACTCACTTGTGGAGTCCAAGTGCTCCCAATCACTTGTTGAGACCGTAGCAGTTAAGGAACTGGCTCAGATCTCAAAGTCCTACCCTTGGGACTATAAAGGACAAGCCCTTGTAATTTTTGGTAAATTAAAAGGATTAAACATCACGTTAGGACGTGAGAGTGGACGTAGGAACGTATATCCGAACCACTATAAATTAATGTGTTATTTACATTCTGTACTTTATTTTTTTTAAGTCTTTTCATACATATTTGTGCATAAAATGTTTTACACACTGTATTTAATAAATAGACGAGTATAATATTTATGGGCACACTACAATTCCGCACTTAACTCCGATAGGTAATTAATCAGCCGACTAACTAGTCCTAGGCCCCTAGTGAAATCAGCGGACTAGTTACTTTGAAGAGTTAGTATATTTTCCACACCATCAGCAGACATCAAGTCAGTTGATCTTACACTCGTCTCAGGGACCAACAAGTACTAATGACATCACTACCAAAAATAGTCGTTGAGACTAATTTCAGTAATATGGATCATTCAAGGCCGTTTTTTTATAAGTAATATGCATTCCTTATATAGGCCGAATTCCTTAATTACATTCAGAAACTAATCTAGAATGAATTACATGATCAAACAAATAATCATTTTAGATTTTCGTTGAATAAGAGTGATCTGATCAGTAGAGTAGGTCTTCTGATTTTCTTGAAAAGGTCTGCTGATTTTTCTTTGAAAGTCTTCTGGTCAGCTGAGTTTGTCTTCTGATCAGCTGAGTAGGGGTTGCTGAGTAAATCTTCTGTGAAAGTTTATCCAACCTGGTTTGGTGGATCTTTCAACAATTCCCCCTTAACCAAGTGGAATCATCTTAACTATATGTAACTGATTAGCCTTGATGAAATTCCACTGGCTCAGGTTGCCCTCACCATCAGATGGAATGTAGCATCCAATGTGTCCTTGTTGAATTTATTCGCCTCATCTTCCTCTCTTGTAGGAGGGAGAAGATTGGAAGGTGCTTGAATGAAGTTTGAAGAGAAAGCTAGAGATTGATCTTCCTGATTTCCTTTGACAAAGTGTCCTTTGGCAACAAGCTCTCCATGTAGAACTTCTCCTTGGAGAAAAAGCTCTGCTTGTTTGCAACTTTGTCCTTTACATCTCTCCTTTCTTTTCTTTTCAACAAGAACTTCTCTCCTATCTTTTCTTTTCAGAGCATACATATGTTGAGCGAGCCAAGTATGCTTGTCTGCATCATCTCCATCTGCTGGACAAATTTTCATCTCCTTCACCCATGACTTTGGTTGAGGGATGATGTTCATGCCTTCTTTTCTTTCGATTTTCTCCATACCTGAAACAAAGATGAAAGTTAGTGAATTTGTGTTGTTTCAGTAATTCTCATGAATGCCTCCTTTTATTGAGGTAGAGATGAGATGGAGGAGTGAAAGATGACAAAAATTGTGAGTTGATAGGTCTGAATTTCTGAAAAGGTTACTTCTTAAGATCAACAATGAGATTCTTGATCTAAGGGTTCACATTTAAAGATATTCAGGCTTTATCTTATGGAATGCAGAAATTATAAATTTGAGCATGAGTTATTTGAAGTCTGTACTCAATATGTATACTGTTGAGTCGGTGAGGATGGTGTATTAATCCAACCAAGTGTGGCTCAATTGTATACTGTATGTATGTATAGTAACAAAATATTTTATGAAGAATAGTTTATTATTATACATGTATATACATTGCTTTGAGTACATTCTTCAATTAACTCTATGTTTTCCCTCAACTTTATGTGTCTTCATTGGGAAAGTACTTACCTGAAGATGAGGGTGTCTATTCACCTCATCTAATTATTTCCTAGTCTGATGCAGTTGTATCAGCTGAGGTCTTCTCAACTGGCCTTATATCTTCATAAACTTTGATCAAGAAGTCCTAGGCTGTAGTATAGGTTCTTGAATCTTTCTTCAGCTAGGGGCTTAGTCAAGATATCTGCTCTTTGGATGTCTGTGTGAATTTTCTTCATCTTGATATCCTTCTTTTCAAGATGATCTCTTATAAAGTGATGTCTAATGTCGACATTTTTGCATCTTGCGTGAAGGACTGGATTTTGAGTGATGGAAATGGCACTACTGCTATCACAGTAAATAGGGACTTCTCTTGCTTCTATATTATAATCCTTAAGTTGTTGGACCAGCCAGAGTAGCTGACTACAACAACTTCTAGCTGCCATGTATTCTGCCTCAGTGGTGGAGGTTGCAACAGAGGTTTGCTTCTTTGAGAACCATGAAATCAGCTTGTTGCCTAAAAATTGACAGGTTCCAGAAGTGGACTTCCTATCTATTCTGCATCCACCATAGTCTGAGTCTGAGTATCCACTCAATTCCAGATTATCATCAGCAGGGTACCATAGTCCTAAGTTGACTGTTCCTTTTAGGTACTTGAGAATCTTCCTTGCTGCTTCTAGATGACTTTGCTTTGGGTTGGCTTGAAACCTAGCACATACTCCTACAACAAAAGTTATGTTTGGTCTGCTCGCTGTAAGATATAAGAGAGATCCAATAAGTGCTCTATATTCAGCTTGATCAACTGCTTTTCCAGACTCATCTGGTTCCATTTTGAATGAGGTCATCATTGGAATCCTTGCAGTCTTGCTTTGTTGAGCTTTGAATCTTTCTAATATGCTCTTGGTATATTTGGATTGATTGATGAAGATCCCTTCTGGACTTTGCTTGACTTGAAGTCCTAGGAAGTAGTTCATCTCACCCATCATGCTCATTTCGAATTTTCCTTGCATTAGTTCAGAGAACTTCTTGCACATTTCTTGATTGGGTGATCCAAATATAATATCATCTACATATATTTGCACCATTGGAATATCTTCTCCTTCTTGTATTCTGAAAAGTGTTATGTCAACCTTGCCTTTAGTGTATCCATTGTCAAGAAGGAATTGTGACAATGTGTCATACCAAGCTCTAGGGGCTTGCTTCAGACCATAGAGAGCTTTTTTCAGACGATATACTTGATCTCCTTTTTCAAAACCTGGGGGCTGCTCTACATACACTTCTTCTACCAGAATACCATTTAGGAAGGCGCTTTTGATATCCATTTGATATACGTTGAAGCCCATATATGATGCATAAGCTAGAAATAGTCGAATAGCTTCTAGTCTGGCTACTGGGGCAAAGGTTTCATCGTAGTCAATTCCTTCAGATTGTGAGTAGCCTTTTGCAACTAGCCTTGCTTTATTTCTAGTTATCACATCATTCTCGTCCTTCTTATTCTTGAATACCCACTTTGTTCCTACTACATTGTGGTTTTTAGGACGATCTACAAATTCCCACACTTCATTGCGTTCGAATTGGTTTAGTTCTTCTTGCATAGCAGTGATCCAATTGCTATCTGTCATTGCTTCTTCTATGTCAGCTGGTTCAATATTGGATAGAAAAGCACACCAGCAGAACATAGATGACTGGGGGTTCTGATTCAGTTGACTTCTTATCTTGACACCTGAGCCTGCTCCTCCTAGGATGAGGTTTGATGGATGGTTGTTTCTCCATGTATTCCTCAACGGTGTATTTGCACTAGATGAGTTAGGATTCTCATTTGTTCTAGTGTTATCAGGAGGGTTGACTTGATTTGGTCGATCATCATCTGTATCTTGTGTGTCAAAGAGATCATTCCCCCTTGCATTTGGAATTGGTGCATCTTGATTGAGATCTAGTGACAGGTCTATGAGGTTTATCTTCCTCTAGATCTTCAGAGAAGGGTTCATTGACTTCAATAAACTCTTCTAATGTAGACTTGATCAATAGTTTTCTCATCTTTTCTGCAGCCGAGTCTGTTTCTTTTCACAAGATTCATCAAATACAACATGAGGTGTTTCTTCCACAAGAAGGGTTCGTTTGTTGAATACTCTAAATGCTTTGCTAGTAGAGGAATATCCCAAGAATATCCCTTCATCTGCTTTGGCATCAAAAGCATTCAACTTACTTTTCCCATTGTTGTGAATGAATCACTTACAACCAAATATATGATAGTAAGATACTCTAGGTTTCCTACCTTTCCACAGTTCATATGAGGTTTTCTCATGAATGTTGTGAATACCTGACCTATTTTGTGTTGATGGCTTCTGCCCATAGTCTCTTAGGAGTTGAGAATTCAGCAAGGAGAGTTATTGCAGCTTCTTTAAGTGTTCTGACTCTTCTTTCAGCTACACCATTCTGTTGTGGTGTCCTTTCTACACTTGTCTCATGCTGAATACCATTAGAAGTACAATAGGCAATAATATAAGAGTTAATGAATTCAGTGCCTTTGTCACTTATGATTTTCACAATAGGTTCTCCTTTCTCTACTTGGATTCTCTTTAATAATTCAGGAAGCTTTTGCTGTCATCTACTACAATGAGAGTGTACTTCCTTCCTGTGAGAGTTGTTGGAGTGATTGGTCCGAAGAGATCCATATGAAGTAGTTCCAGAACTCTACTGGTTGATGCTGTCTTCTTGGTCTTGAAGGAGACCTTTGTTTGCTTTCCTTGTTGACATGCATCACATACCTGATCTTTACAGTAGAGTTCATTAGGCAGCCCATCAACTAAGGATTCCCTTGTTAGCTTGTTTAAAGTCTTAAAGTTCAAGTGACTAAGACGTTTGTGCCATAGCCAGCTGATATCTTTAGGACTTTTCACAAGCAGACATGTATCCTTAGGACAACTGTTCCAATTTGCAAGATACATACTACCTTTTCTAGATCCTGTTAGAAGGGTTTGTTTTGTTCGTTTATCATTTATGATACACTCATATTTAGAAAATTTTACTGAGTAACCAGTGTCACAAAAATGAGAAACTGATAATAAATTGAACTTTAAACCTTCTACATATGATACATCATGTACCTCAATGTCACCATTTTTCAGGGTGCCATATCCTTTTGTGTTACCGTGCGCGTTATCACCAAAGAAGACTTTTGGACCTTTCTTTTCTGTATAGTTGGTCAACAGGGTTTTGGTTCCAGTCATATGCGTTGAACACCCACTATCTATATACCAAGTTTCTCCTGCTTGACCACCTTTTCTGTATAGGTCCTTTCTTTCCTGCAAGAAAAGTTAAGTCTTAGGTACCCATTTTGTCTTGGGTCCTTGGGTGTTAGTAGTACCCTTGGGGACCCACATATACATTGGTCATTTGAATAACCTTGAGAATTTGAGTTGTCTTTCTCGGGCATCACAGAACCAAATCTTACCAGTTGACACCTTGGCCTGGTTTGATTTGATGGTTGTGTCAGCTAGGTAACTATCAGACGATTTCCTCTTATAGGAGTGAGTGTAGATTATCTCCTGACTAGTTACATTCGGCCTGGGTGCATTGGCTGAACGATGCACACGATTATATGGACCATACTCCTCTGTTCTCACAATATCATAAGAGATAGGGGGTGCAAAGAGAACAGATTTGTGTGAAGAGGATTTCTTCTTCTTGGCTGGAGCAGCATACAGCTGAGACTGTCTCAAACGAGATGGTCTAGGCTGTTTGTTGTTCCTCTGTACAGTCTTGGGGTTAACTTGACTATTACCATTTTTGGTGTTGAGATGGTTAACCTTAGCTGGTACAGATACCTTTTGGTTCATAATAGGTTCATTGTGTTGAGAACACTCACCCTTTTCATGTGATCGAGTAGTGCACTGATTAGGTGTACTGCCCTCAGCTGGAGAAGATGTTGATGGATTAAATTCATAACCAAAACCCATCTTGTTGCCATTAGATCTATAATATTCAGAGATGCTTTCAATAGTAGTAGATGCTTTATTGAACTCTGATATCTTTTGACTAAGGCTTTCCTTCTCCTTTTCTAAGAGCTCTTTTGCTTGGAAAAGGTCATCGAACTTAGACTGAAGTGAACGAAATTCCTTGGTTTCTAAGGCTTGAGTTTTTAACATCCCCTCATACAACTGAGTTATTGTGGTGTTATCTTCTTTAAGAAGTTCCACTTCTTTAGTCAATCTTTCATTCATTGTTATTAACTCAGGGGTGTTGTCAAGCTTAACCTTTTTCAACCTAGCAATTTCTTTCCTTAGGTCCTTGTTCTCTTCTTCCACCTCTATGAAAGCTCTAGTGGCAATGTCAAGATCACCTTTTACTTCTTCCAAGGATTGGTAATTGGTGTTCTCAAATTCGCCTACAGATGAGTTTGCCTCGTCTGTGTGTGAAGAAGCAGGTAAGTGAAAAGTTGATGCATAGGAGTTTACCTCGTTTTCACCTATGGCCATCATAGCTACATCATCTGAATCATTTGAGAAGAGTTCACAATCTGGTGATGAAGGGAGATCATCACTTTGATATTCAGATTCTTCAGTCACCATTGCTTGTCTGTCTGGATTTCTCCTGTCTCTTCTTGATTTTCTTCCTTCTTTATCTCCTGGATTTAGGTCTGGACATTCATAGACATAATGTCCTGGTTTGTTACAGTTGAAGCATGATCCAGGCTTCTGATTTGAAGTGCTTCTTCTTGGGGGGGTGGCATCTTTTCTTCTATAATTTCGATTGTCAGATGACTCCATATCCTTCCTAGGATACCTTTATGGTGTTCTTTCTCTTGATTCTCTAGAGGATGATCCAGATCTCTTATCTTTATAATTCCTGTAGAATTTTCTATATTTGTTGTTTAAGGTGTTCATCCTTTCAAATCTATTGATCATGAGAGCCATTTTCTCTTTCAGGTTCATATCTGATTCTTCAAGGTCCTCTGTATTCATAGAGGTCTTGCCAGAAGAGGTGCTTGCAACTTTTGTATTTGTTGCTTTGAAAGCCACAGTCTTGGAGATAGATGGGGTTGCTATTGGCTCATCATTTTCTGAGTTTTCTTCTCTTTCAAGATCATAGTCATGAGCTTTGAGATTCTGGAACAGAGTTTGAGTAGACCATTTCTTGATATCTTGAGTATCCTTGATGATGGTCTTCTTAAGTCTCCATTTCTTGGTTAGAGAGTCCAAAATCTTCAGATTTTTCCCTCTATTAGTATATTTCATTCCTAGAGATTCTATCTCATTGATGATCTTTGTAAATCTATTGTCTAGCTGATCAATAGACTCTTCTGGTTGCATCTTGAAGTGTTCAAACTTCTTGACGGCTGTTGATAGTTTGCTCTCTTTAATCAGCTCCGTTCCTTCACAAAGAAGTGCCAATGCATCCCACATGTCTTTAGCTGTCTCACAGTGGAGTACCTTTGCAATGTACTCATTAGGAAGAGTTTGCATGATGTAATCTTGAGCAATGTTGTTAAGATTAGATTGCTTCATCTCTTCAGGGGTGAGGTCTTTCATAGGCTTGGGGGAAAGTTCTCCAACTGGGATATCTGGATCACCATTTGCAGTGTTGACCTCTATGATTGTGATTGGACCTTCTGTGATTACTGACCACATCTTGTAGTGGACTAAGGTGAGATTCTTCCTCATCCTTATCTTCCAGTAATCGTAATCTTCCACTGAAAACTTAGGCAACTTACGCATGTTAGCACTCATGCTATATGAGTTTTCAAAAACAGGTTTTTCAAAAGATGGATCTGTTCAAAAGGACTACAAAAAGACTCCCTCAAGTCTTCTGATAATCTAGAGACAGTAGTCCGTTAGAACCACTGCTCTAATACCACTTGTTGGTCCCCGAACGAGTAGTGAATGGGATTAAAGTCTAGAGGGGAGGGGTGAATAGACTTTAAAACTTTTTCAATCAAAGAGTTGGGAACCTCTTCTGATTTCTATGTCACTTGGACTACAAGTCTACTGGTCCAGATGACTATAGTGATCTGATGAAGAGGTTTATATGCGGAAGTTAGTAGGCCTGTTTATTTAGACTCATTCAACAGTTCTTTTGAAATAACCAATTTGTTAACTTAGTGAAATACTCACCTGATGTTGGTTTTGAAAGATATGGCCTTGTTTGAAGATATTTGAAAACACAATATGCACTATGTAAAGATATGAATAAGAAATAAAGTAAAGTGCAGAATGTAAATGACACCAGATTTATAGTGGTTCGGATATACGTTCCTACGTCCACTCTCACGTCCTAACGTGATGTTTAATCCCTTTAATTTACCAAAAATTACAAGGGCTTGTCATTTATAGTCCTAAGGGTAGGACTTTGAGATCTGAGCTGTCCTAACTGCTACGGTCACCACAAGTGATTGGAAGCACTTGCACTTTTACAGGGGTTCAAAAACTTAACCTTGTGGTGGGGGTTTTGGGGTTTTTGAATGTATCCAACTAATGGTTCAAGCTTATAAAACGCTTAACCACTATGCCTAAATCAATAGATATACAATATGAGTAGGATTCAGGTTCTTTGGTTGGATGGGAAATAACTTAAGAGCTAAAGGTTGTTCTAATGATTTATGGGCTCTTGGAGAACTCTCAATAAATTGTTGCTTTCTGCTAGCTTGCTTGTTTAGCTTTTGTGAATTCTCTTGTTGTATTTCCCTGTCTTGTTATTCCTCATCCGCTTGTATTTATAGGGGAGGATTGATGTAACTAGCCGTTGGATTTGACTAGTCGTTAGGCAATCTTTCCATGTTTGGTTGATTCCTTGATTCCAGCCGCTTGATTGCTTCAATTCTGGGATCGTGCCAATCTTGTAAGTATGGTAAGTCTTCGTTTAAATTGCAAGATGACTTTGGAATCAGCCGAGTCCTGGGTGAGCTCCTAGTCTTCTGATCTTTACTTCTAGACTTCTGACTAACTCGTCTGGCCTTATGTCTTCTGTATTCTGATATCAGATGAGTATCACTCTTCTGATCTGGCAATTGTTTGTGTGGACTTAGGTCATCTTCAACTTGGACTCCATCAGTTAAGTAGGTATACAAGCACCTTACTTATCTGGTCTTCAAGGATCTTCTAGTCTTCATGCCTTCTACTCTTCTCTTCTTGAGGTTGTGCATGTAAGTAGATAACGTGCTAATCAGCTGAGATCAATACAGCTGATCACACAAGACTAGTCTAAGCTGTTCTATACAAAGTAAGTTGATCCTATTACATTTATAAACTCTAAGTGTTTTGGCCATCAAAACTATTCTAACATCAAGTGGGGCTTAGGGTGAATTTATATCCCAATAGTTAGTCTGAGGAGGAAACCGATCTTCGTATCTGACCTGGTTTGGCCTTCCACGATTCTTAGATCCCTTCAGATTTGATCTAGACAAGACAGGTCTGTTGTTAGCATTCTTTCTACCACCCTTGGTAGTCGGATTGTTAACTCTAGTCTGTCTTTGTACATTACCTTGAGTTGGTGCTTCAATATCGTAATTCATTGGTCTTTTTCCTTTATCATGTGTCAAAGAACTTGAACTAGTAGCAGTAGGGTTCTTAATGACTTGAGTAGGCGAGTTGGGTGTATCTGCGCCTAACCTAGTCTTATCATCTAGAGCCCTATACCTATCTGACAGTTGTCGATTAATTATTGAGGAATTAACCAAGTCAGTTAGTTTAAGGTCTAGATTTACGACTTCAGTCTCTAAGAACTTATTGCGTTCTTCAAGCTTTTTGCACTTGTTCTTTAAAACATTGAATTCATTCGTCTTAGTAGCATATGTCTTTAGTAAGTCTTGAAACAACTTGTCTGTTAACGCACACTTGTCTTGGAGTTGTCTCAACTCTTCTGTTAAGCGTTCATTTAAGACAGTTATATTAGGATCTACCTTAGACTAAGCTTCTTTAAGATCAATGATTTCTTGTTTTAAAGAGATGTTCACGTCGCTGACTTCGATGAATGCCTTGTTAGCAAGTAGGAGGTCTTCTTCAGTTACTCTCGTTGAGTTCTGAAGACTACTCCCTACTCCACTGTCGGCAATATCACTTTCATCAGAATCCGAGTCATCATATGAACAAAAAGAAGTTGCAGATGATACCTCTTGTTCGATTTTTGCCATTAGAATTAGGCCATCGTCTGCTATAGACGCTTCTTCTTCGTTGTTAGAAGGGTAACTAGATGAAGTCGAAGGTAACTCATCTGAATCCGTTTCAGAGTCATCATTAGCCAACATGGCCTTCTTACCCATGTTGTATTTTCGTTCCCGTTTGGCTATCCTTTCTTCTCGATCATCAGTGCTCAGGTCCGGACATTCGTAAATGTAATGACCTGGTTTCTCACAATTATAGCATAATAGATCGTTAGTAGACTTTTTCATAGGAGATTTATCCCTTCTTTTGTCTCGCCTATCAAAACGTCTAACCTTCCTATCCTCAGAGTTTCTATCTCGTCTGTTTTCTTTCGAGACCTCATCTCTCCTTTCAGAAGAGTTTTGATCTCGTCTGGTCTTAGACGAGTCCTTATTTTAGAACCTCTAAAGTCTTTGTAGAAGGGCTTATATCTACCGTATCGTTTATTTAACTTGTCGAATTTTCTAACCATAAGACTCATCTGATCTTTTAGACTTAGATCAGACTTATCCAATTCATCCTTAACACAATCAGACTTATTCTTGTCTACTGTAGAGCTCCTAGACGAAGAAGTCTTAAATGCAACATTTTTCGACACAGTTTTCTCTCTATCACTACTGGCTATAGGATCATCCTCATCTAAGTCAAACTCATGGGCCTTGAGAGTTTGGAACATTGTCTCAGCAGACCATTCATCAATGTCCTGAGTATTCTTAATGATCATCTTGACCATTTTCCATCCAGCATCCAAACTCTTAAGAATTCTCAAGTTGATTTCACGATTAGTATACGTCTTGTCTAGTACGTCCAAATCATTCATAACACGAGTGAAACGAGTATCTAACTGGTCTATATTTTCACCAGCCTTCATCTTAAATGATTCGAACCTCTGTACAACTTTGGATAACTTACTTTCCTTGATCAGGGTGGTCCCTTCACAAATGATAGCAAGTCGATCCCACATGTCGTTAGCTGACTTACATTTTAATACTTTTCCCAGATACTCGTTGGGAAGGGTATGTAAAATATAGTTCTTAGCTAAACTATCCAGATTGTTCTGTCTCATTTCTTCCGAAGTGAGTTCTGACCTTGGCTTGGGGACGAGTACCCCAACAGCTTTTGACGGTTCCAATGCAGCAGTGTTTGGCACCATAGTAACAATCGGTCCTTCTTTTACGACAGACACCATTAGGTCGTGCGTCGAGCTGACGATAGCTTCCATCCTGAGTTTCCAGTAATCATAATCCTGGACTGAAAACTTAGGCAGTTTGTTAGCGCTTATTTCCATAGATATGATTTCAAGAAGATCAAATAGGAATATAGTAGACAGATCAAAGATACAAGAAAATCAGTATGATGATATGAACGAATATAAACGAGAACCAAGACTTCCCTCAAAGTCTTTATGGGTGATCAAGAAACAACAGTCCAAAGAACTACTGCTCTGATACCACTTGCAGGTCCCTAGTCGAGTGTAATATTGAGTAAGCTAGTAAAAGTCTAGAGGGGAGGGGTGAATAGACTTGTAAAAATCTTTCAAAATATCAGAATACACAATGCGGAATATCAGAATTAACAATGAGCCCTTGAGACTTATACTCAACTATTATGATGAACACTGAACTTGTCTATTCTATATGCAGATTAATAAATTAATCAAGTAATCAATCAAACACAAATAAAACAGTCAAGTAAATCAAACACGAGATTTATAGTGGTTCGACAACTTGTCTACATCCACTCTCACAACTACAGTCGTGAAATTTTACTAACTCTTCTCTTCGAGTGTTCTTGTAGCTTTAAGTCCCAAGAAATAAGATTTCGATCTTTTCAAAAACACTACCAAGTGCTTCTTCGATTTAACAACTAGCTATTTTTCAAGCAACTAGCAACTTGATTAAAAACAGAAACTTTAAAGAAAAACTTCTCTAATTTGTAGTAGCCTTCTTGTTGGGAATAAAATGAGATATGTTTTGATTAAATACCAAAACCCCCTGAGACATGCCTAAGTCAAGATGATTGTGTTCTAAGAGTGTTAGAACACATAGCATAAGGCTAGATGAGAAGCTGATATGTTAGGCAGCTCTTAGATGATTAGATGCACAATGTGAGGGGGAACATATGCTTAGAAGTTTATCAAGAATAAGTCCCCTCAAGGCTCAAATTCTGGAACAATTACTAAGTCTATGAAAGACCAAATACTCTGATCAGGAGAGTTGTCCAGAGAAGTTGTCTCTGCTCAATTAAAGCAAGAACAAAGGTTCTAAAGCTCAAAAGGCCAAGTATATTCAAAATACTCTGATCAGGAGAGTTGTCCAGAAGAGTTGTCTCAGCACAATCAAGATCAAGGTTAACTATGCTGAAGAGATAAAGACAACTACACCCTAAAAGACTTCATTAGATCATGCTAAGATCACATCTACATGAAACAAAGGGAAAGAGTCAAGTCATCTGAAGAAGAGCAAGCCAACCATGCTGATAAGTAAAGTCTGCTGATAGTGATAAGCAGAGTTGTCCATTTGATAAGGAATGTTGTCCTATCATTGGATCAACCTTCAGAAGCCATGTCCAAGTCCTAACAAGTGAAACTTAAAGTCAGACATTGGGAAGAGTGCTGCAGAATGAAGACAAAGTCTTACAAGCCGTTTATTACCCAAATAAGGACATGTCACTATCAAGAAACTGTCTTCCAGTTTGAAGAACTCAAGGAAGACATTTATAGCAATTTGAGGCTGCCTCTCCAACGGGCAAATCCTCAAATTTGTCTATAAATACAGAAGTGTGAAGGCCATTTGAAAGCACCTCAACAGAATCCAACAGAACTCAACCTTGATAAGAATATCCAATAAGTATAAGTGCTTTCAAAGCTTTCAAAGACTATCTTAGTCTTCATACACTTCTTCTAAGCTGAACCTCATTGTATATCATTACAAAGCTTAGAGAGATATCCTATCCTTATACACTGATCTTCATTGTAAAGGATATCTCATTAGTTGGAACCTTACTTCAACCCTTACCTCTTTCAAGTGAGAAAGTGAGAAGGTTGTTGTAGTAGTAGAAGTGGTAGGAGCTGACCGTTGAGAGAAGAACAGTTCAGTTCTGAGTTGAGAAGAGGGTACTAGGACTCTAGACATCCTAGGGATCAATTCACCAAGGAGTGGTGTTATTGATCAAGTGCACCTTGGCACTATAAAACAAGTTAATTCCAAGAGTGAAGGAATTGTCCTGTTAAATCAGGGAAAGTGGATGTAGGAGCTTGAGTCTCTAAACCACTATAAACTCTTGTGTTGATTTGCTTTACAAGTACTTTCATACATTCAACACTGCACACAAAACTGATCTTTCAAAGGATACATATTCAAAGACTGTGCAAGACCTATTTGGACAAAGTCCCTGAAAACTGGATTATATTGACAAAGTGATTTCAGAAACTAAAGGAGTCTAATCTAAAAGGGCCAACCACTATTCCGCACACATAACTCCCCTAGATAGTTATTCAACTAAGTACTCAATAGTACTTAGTAGTTTGATTATCTTAGAAGAGTTAATCATCTTCAGCAGAGTTGTCCAAGACAACCTTGCTGAGCTCTGCTTCTGAATTACATACAAGTGTATTCCCCCCCCCCATACACTTGTTATATACTCCTTTCAGGACCAACAAGTGGTATCAGAGCAGGGGTTCAAAGACCACTGCTTCTGAAAATCCATCTTGAATTTCAAAAATCACATATTTGTGTGGTCACTGAACTGATCTCTATCTGAAATCTATTACCTGTTGACTAACTGTTTATTCTTGAGATATGGCCAACAACAATGCTGTTCCTCCACCTGCTGTTCAAGGATTGGACAACTTGGCCACAAATCCAGTCAACCACATTTCACATCATAAACTGCCCATGTTTTCAATAGACAATTATGATTTCTGGAAAATTAGAATGAGGGCTCATCTTGCATCCCTTCACACTGACATGTTAAGAGTAATCACAAGAGGACCTTTTGTGTTTACTCAAACTAACCCCAGGATATCAGATGAACAAAGAGCTGATGTAAGGGAACTGATTCCCAAAGATGAAGATGACTTCACTGATGATGAAAAGAGGAAAGATAATCTGAATTATCTTGCCATGAACACCCTCTACCAAAAAATTCCAGATGCAGTCATGGGTAGAGTCTACCACTGCACCACAGCCAAAGAAATTTGGGATACTCTTGCTGAAATGTGTGAGGGTACAGAAAAGATCAAGGAGAACAAGCTCCAAGTTGCTGTGCAAAAGTTTGAGCAATTCTCAATGGAAGCTGATGAGTCCATTGACAAATTTGCTGGTAGATTCACTGATGTGTTGAATGAAATCAACTCATTGGGCAAGGTGTACTCCAGGAGAGAAGTTGGATTGAAGATCTTGAGAAGTCTCACTCAAAAGTGGGATGTCTATGCTGTGATGTTGCAGAATACCAAGGATCTCTCCTCTATCCCCATGCAACAAATCTTCTCAGAACTCAAAGCATATGAGTTTGACCTCAATAGAAGAAAGCCAGCAGAAGAGACTTCCTTACCAGTCAAAGTAGTGGCATTTAAAGCCAAAGCTGCTGAACCTGAAATGGAACCCACTCCAAGATCATCAAAGTCAGTCTCTAAGACTGAAATGAAGGAAGAAATAGCTCTTATGGCAAGGAGGTTTGACAAGCTCAACTCGAGGTTTGGTAGATACAAGAAATTCTACCAAGACAACAAATTCAGGAGAAGGTACAACTCCCCTAAAGATCAGGCCAAGGACAAAAAGCCTGAAGAGATCGAAAAGATCAGAGGACAAGTACTCTAATAGGAGAAGGTCCAGTAGAGCTGACCCTTCATCATCAAAAGGAAGAGATGAATCCAAGAAGGATGATGATGAAGACCTGTGCTATAATTGCAAGAAGAAAGGGCACTTCTAGTATGACTGCCCTGAATTGAGCTCTAAAGAAAGAAGAGAGAGGCAAGCCAAGAGAGACAGGAAGTTCACCAACAGAAAAGCTATGATGGCTGGTGATGAATCTGATAGTGCTGAAAGTCTCAACTCTTCTGATGGACTGTTCTCTAACAGTGATGATGATGATGATGTGTGCAACATGGCTATTGAGGATGATGAGGTATCCTCCACTTCTAGTTCACCATCATTCTTATCACAGAACACTAGTGAAGTCAACTTGAAACTTTCCTTTGGGAAGTTGATGGAAGATTTCACTAGATTACAAGAATTTCATGATAATTGTGTGAGAGAAAATGAAAGACTTTCAATTGAGCTTTCAAAACCTGCTGAGACAGTAATTGACATTAAATCTACTGAGTTGTATCAACAAGTCTTGAGAGAGCTTGAGGAAGCAAATCTCAGGGTAGTTGACCAACAAGGACAGATTGATGCTCAATTACTTGCTCAGAAGAGGAAAGATTTTGAACTAAAAATTCTTCAAGCTAAGTTTGAAAATCTCTCACATGAGTATGACATTCTTAAATCAAGTGAAGAGAGCCTGAAACAAAAGATGTCTGCTTTGAACAAATCCTCTAGAGCAATAGAGGAAATTCAGAGTTATCAAAGACCTATGGCTCAAAGAAGTGGATTAGGCTTTGATCCATTTGAATCTTTGTTGGGATATGAATATCCCTAGTTTAGTTTTGATAAACCAAATAAAACATGTAATAGGATAAGTTGTATTGTATAGACAACTTTATTATACATCTTATAATAGATAGGACTCTGGTTAGAAGAGAAGACATGCAAATGCTCAAGAAGAGAAGAGAAGACCAATACCAGAAGTCTCCTGATAAGATGAGTTGAACTCATCTTATAGGATAAGAAGAGTAAGATGAGTAGAAGTCTTCTTACCAGCAGAGTAGAAGTCTTCTTACAAGCTGAGTAGAAGTCATCTTACAACCAGTTGAGTAAAAGGCAGCTGAGTATAGACAGCAGCGGGGTAAAGACAGCAGCTGAGTAAAAGACAGCAGAAGCCTAAAAGAAAGATCAGATGAGTACCCAATTAAAGGAAGGCCAATCAGAGTTGAAGTCAAGGATTGACAAGATACGCACAAGAAAGGAAAGTCAAAGATATGATTGAAATTACATGACAATAGTAATATTCAATCATATCATATCAAGAGATTGCCAATTCCTCAATTAGTGGAGTTTTGAATGCCATCATCCAACGGTAACATTCAAACTCAACACTATATAAATGAGTCCATAAATCATTGGGAACGTGAAGAGGTGTGAGATGTAGAGGTCGAGCAAAGTGCTTAAAGTCCAGAAATAAGAAGAGCTCAAGAAGATCATTCATGAAGATTCAACACGCATCACCTCATCCCCAGTGAGTGAACTCATACCATCTAAGCCAGTTTAACCACTCATATATATCCATAGCTTAGAGAGAATTTCCCAATCCTAGCATGAAACTAAAACAGATTGTAAGGGAAATTCTCACCTAGTTCATATACACAAAACCCACCTTCTACCATAAAGCCCTAGAAGTTAAGTTGAGTGTTCGTCACTGTAAAGAGTCCAAGTGCTCTATAATCACTTGTGGAGTGCAAGTGCAAGTGCTTACAATCACTTGTGGGGAAGTGCAAGTGCTTACAATCACTTGTGGAGACCGTAGCAGTTAAGGAACTGGCTCAGATCTCAAAGTCCTACCCTTGGGACTATAAAGGTCAAGGCCCTTGTAATTTTTGGTAAATTAAAAGGATTAAACATCACGTTAGGACGTGAGAGTGGACGCAGGAACGTATATCCGAACCACTATAAATTAATGTGTTATTTACATTTCTGCACTTTACATTTCAAGACTTTTCATACATATTTGTGCATAAAATGTTTTACACACTGTATTTATTAAATAGACGAGTATAATATTTATGGGCACACTACAATTCCGCACTTAACTCCGATAAGTAATTAATCAGTCGACTAACTAGTCCTAGGCCCCTAGTGAAATCAGCGGACTAGTTACTTTGAATAGTTAGTTTATTTTCCACACAATCAGCAGACATCAAGTCAGCTGATCTTACACTCGTCTCAGGGACCAACAATCTTCACCTTGTCTTAGTGTTGCTTCTACAAGTAACACTAAGAGAATCTTTGTTAAGTCAGTGGCACCAACTGAAAATGAAAACAAACAGCCACCGAACAAAGGTAATGGCAAAATGGATGATTTTCCTACTCAAGTGCCTCAGGAGACTAGGCCAAAACCTAAGGAAATGACCAAAGCTCCTGATCACAAGAGGAATGTTGGTTAGCAAAGTAGACCCAATGGAAGGGAAACTCTCCTGAACAATGTTCAGAGGAGTTATCCAAGGTATAATCAGCCAAGACCAACTCTTCTGAGAAAACCTCAGCTGAATAGACCTAAGGACAACTATCCTCAAAGGCAGAATAAAATGAGACAACCAAAACCCTTCATGCCAAAGGGTAATAGTCATAAAAATGCCTTTCCTCAAAGATTTCATCAAGCTGCACAAAGAACTCATAAGTTCAGGAGAATTGACAACTCCCTTGAAACTTACAGAGTTAATACCTTCACACACACTTTCCCAAAGGCATTTAAGGGAAAGACAGTGTATGTTGATGCACAAGGAAAACAACTTAGCCACCTTGAATCAATCAGGGTGATTAGGCAAGTTTGGGATCCTAAAGGTACAGCTAACCTCTCAGGACCCAAAACTCAAAGGGTACCTAAACCTATCTAATTGCAGGTACCAATGGGCCACAAGAAGAGGAGAATGAGCAAAACGTCAGCATGGTATCTTGACAGTGGATGTTCAAGACACATGACTGGAAACAAGGAACTCCTCACTGATCTCATTGAAAAAGAAGGCCCAAATGTCACCTTTGGTGACAGCTCACAAGCAACAACAAAAGGTTATGGTACTTTGATGACTGGTAACATCAAAGTAACCAATGTATCCTATGTAGCTGGTCTCAAATATAATCTCCTAAGTATCAGTCAATTCTGTGATAAAGATTTCAATGTTGAGTTCTCAAGTGGAAAATGTTTAATTAAGGATAAAACTCAACAAATTCTATTGACTGGAAATAGGAAAAGAAATGTGTATTTTGCAGACTGGGACAAGTCTACTGATGCTGCATGTTTCATTTCTAAGAGTACTAGTGAACAAAGCTGGTTATGGCATAAGAGGCTAAACCACCTGAACTTTAAATCAATGAACAAACTTGCTAGAAATGCATTAGTTAAAGGACTACCTAATGAGGTTTTCATTAAAGAACATGTGTGTAAACCATGTCAAGAAGGAAAACAGATTAAAGTCTCATTCAAAGGAAAACCAGTCATCTCTACTGAAAGGGTACTTGAACTTTTACATATGGACTTATTTGGACCAATTACCCCTTCAAGCATAAATGGAAGAAAATACACATTGGTAGTAGTAGATGATTTCTCTATGTTCACATGGGTAGTATTTCTCCTTAATAAGAAGGAAACTCAAGTCAAACTGCCTGAACTTTTAAAGAAATTGTCAAATGAGAAAAGCCTTAGCATTATCAAGATAAGATCTGATAAAGGCACTGAGTTCATTAACTCATACATCAATGAGTATTGCTCTCTAAATGGAATAGCTCATGAAACCTCAGCAGCTAGAACTCCCCAACAAAATGGAGTTGCAGAAAGAAGGAATAGAACTTTAAAAGAAGTTGCTAGAACCTTAATTGCTGATTCGAATCTACCTAAAAGGTTTT
Source organism: Galeopsis tetrahit (assembly GCA_963675135.1). Taxonomy (NCBI): domain Eukaryota; kingdom Viridiplantae; phylum Streptophyta; class Magnoliopsida; order Lamiales; family Lamiaceae; genus Galeopsis; species Galeopsis tetrahit. The sequence continues at coordinate 30,577,717 of OY776119.1, forward strand.
GGGCTGAAGCTATAAACACTACATGTTATACTCAGAATAGATGTTTGATTACTAAGGGGCAAGGCAAAACCCCCTATGAACTCTGGAAAGGAAGAATGCCTAAAGTGTCATACTTTCACATATTTGGTTGCAAGTGTTTCATTCACAATAATAGGAAAGAACAGTTGAAAGCCTTTGACAGCAAAGCTGATGAGGGAGTATTTCTTGGATACTCTCAAATCAGTAAAGCTTTCAGAGTATACAACAAGAAAACCCTTATAGTGGAAGAAACACCTCATGTTGTGTTTGATGAATCTATCTTTGAGATCAGGAACAAAAACCTGGACCCTGAAGAAATCACACAAAGAACAACCAGATTGAGCCTAAAAGACAAGGACACTGAATTCATAGATGTTGTCCAAACCAATCTCCCTGAAAATATTACACTGGACAACTATCCTGAAGGCCATATTCCTGAAGCAAATCCCACTAATGGAAATGGTGAACTGAATGATCCAATCCCAGTTCACATCCAGGTAACAACTACCAATGACGAAGCAGGCTCTGCTGAGGTAGTTAATGAATCCAATATTCAAGGGGGAACTCAAAATGTTGAAAATACCAATGTCCCTGACATTGAGGACAACACCCCTGAATATGATCCTGAATTAGATCCTGCATTCAATTATCCTGAATTCTATAACACTGGTGACTCAACCTTAGTAGAGGACAACTCTACTGAAGGGATCAGAAAAAGAAGGACTTGGTTGTCTGACCATCCTACTGACCTGATACTTGGTGATCCAAGTATAGGAGTCAAAACCAGAAGTTTTCATGGTGAAAGTGCTATGTTTTGTTGTTTCTTATCAGAACAGGAACCGAAAGACATTGATGAAGCACTTCAGGATGCAAACTGGATCACAGCAATGCAGGAAGAGCTCAACCAATTCACCAGAAATGATGTATGGGAGCTGGTGGATAGACCTTCACATCAAGATGTTATTGGAACCAAGTGGGTGTTCAAGAACAAGAAGAATGAAAATGATGTGATTGTCAGAAACAAGGCCAGATTAGTGGCAAAAGGCTATTGTCAATCAGAAGGCATTGACTATGATGAGACCTTTGCACCTGTGGCAAGACTAGAAGCAATAAGACTCTTCCTAGCCTAAGCAGCCCACAAGAGGTTCAAAGTGTACCAAATAGATGTCAAGAGTGCCTTTCTGAATGGAGTCTTGAAAGAAGAAGTCTATGTGGAGCAACCACCATGTTTTGAAGTTGGAAACCAAGTCTACAGATTGAAGAAAGCTCTATATGGACTCAAGCTAGCTCCAAGAGCTTGGTATGATACACTGTCACAATTCCTCTTGGATCATGGCTTTATCAAGGGAACTGTGGACAGAACTCTCTTCAGAATCACTGAAGGAGAGGACATCTTACTTGTCCAAATATATGTGGATGACATAATATTTGGATCTCCCAATGAGAAGCTGTGTGAGAAGTTCTCCAAGCTTATGCAAAGCAAGTTTGAGATGTCCATGATGGGTCTGATGAATTTCTTCTTGGGTCTACAAGTCAAGCAACCAAAAGAAGGAATCTTCATCAACCAAGCTAAGTACACCAGAGAAATGATCAAGAAGTTTGGGTGTACAACAAGCAAGCCAGTAAGGATCCCACTGAACACTAATTGGAAGATGGATCCAGATGAAAGTGGTGTTCCAACCAACTCCACTGAGTATAGAGGAATCATTGGTTCACTCCTCTATCTCACTGCCAGCAGACCTGACATCACCTTTGCAGTAGGTGTTTGTGCAAGGTTTCAAGCAAACCCTAAGAAAAGCCATCTTGAGGCTGCAAAAAGGATCTTGAGGTATCTCAAAGGGACTGAAAATCTAGGCCTTTGGTACCCTGCTGATGACAACATTGAGTTAACTGGCTACTCAGATGCTGATTATGGAGGATGTAGAATTGACAGAAAGTCCACTTCAGGGACTTGTCAATTCTTGGGCAACAAACTCATATCTTGGTTCTCCAAGAAGCAGAACACAGTGGCTACCTCCACCACTGAAGCTGAATATGTTGCTGCTGGAAGCTGTTGTGCTCAAATTCTTTGGTTGAGACAACAACTAAGAGACTACAATGTCAACTCTACTGAAGTGCCTATCTTCTGTGACAATAACAGTGTTATTGCCATATCACAGAATCCTGTATTGCACACTAGATGCAAGCATGTGGACATCAAGCATCACTTCATTAAAGATCATGTGGAGAAGAAGGATATCAATCTAGTAAAGATCCACACAGATCATCAAAAAGCTGATATACTAACAAAACCACTTGCAGAGGCAAGATTTCTGGAATTATCAGCAGAGTTGGGTCTTCTTGATCCAGGGAAGTTGGATAAATGAGTCCAAAGGAGTTCATCCATTAAAGGGGAACTTATTTCAAACTTCAGCAGACTTGGTCAAGTCTACTGAAACTCAGAGAAATGACCATCACCTATCAGGACACTTGTCCATTGAATTTTAGGACAGTTGTCCACATCTTTTCAGGACAGTTGTCCTAGTGGGGTCAGATAAGTTGTCCTAGCTATCAAACCAAATCTTGGACTGATAAGCACCTATTTTGGGTAATCATTGTCTATTTTGAAAGCTGCCCCATTCCATATACATATTTCACCTTTTTGGGATTTAATTTGTCTCCCACCCAAAAGGTCACTTTCCATGCATTAAATGCCAAGATTTAACTCTTGTTTGCATTAAACTCTTTGGGACATGATCTATCTCGAAAACCCCCCAGCCTTAAACAAACATTAAAACTCCACCCACGTTTTGAATAAAACCAACCACTCACTATTACATTGGTTTTTGACCATTGGATCAAAATTGGACAACTCCCCTGAAGACAATCCTGGCCGTCCATTTTGATTTCCATTTTTGTTCACCTTTGAATTGCATCAAGACTTCACCAACTCATTCACAAACATTCTTTTTAGAATATTCACAAGTCTTAAGATACCCCACAAACTCTTCTTCCCCAAGTATTCGAAACCCTAGCTTTTCATACTCTCTCAAACTCTCTCAATTTCATTTCTGTAAACCTTCAATGGCTCCCAAAGTTAGACCATAAATGATCATTGATTTCTCCAACAAGGCTCTAGACCTTGATTTTGGATACTTGAGCAACAAAAACAACCTTCACTTTGAGCCCATAGTATCTTTTGAAAGTGAGGATCCTGAGATTACACCAACCCTGAGATGGTTGAGAAGAGCTGGATTGCAGAAGTTTATGGAGGAAAGACCAAGCTCTTGCTTGGACAGCTACATGGCTGAGTTCTTTTCCTTTCTCAAGTGGAGAGGTAAGCCTGAAGATGGTGAAGTCACTACAAAGCTTTCATATGTGGCAGAAGGAGAGGAGGAAGAGAAATTTCATAGAGTAAAATTCTCTTCAGAAGATCTTGAAGGAGCCTTTGGATTACCTTCTGAGGGAAGGAATCCTGAACTTTATGGTGCTGATCATGAAGATGAGATAGCACAAGAATGGCTTTTGGTTCCAGGCCCCATCTCTTCAACACAAAATAAGAACACTCTCAAACAAAAATTTCTCAATCTATTTGAGGTAATCACTAAGAGTCTTATGAGCAATACTGGAAGTTTGGAGCAAGTGAGCCATCCAAGAATCAGAATTATGGCCGCAGTTATTGATGCTAGTGATAAAGGCATCAAATTTGATTGGAGGACTTTCATCATGTCTGAGATGATGAAGGAAAAGGCCAAATTTAAGGTGAGAGCCCACAACAAGGTTGTGCTAGAAGGGAAACTCAAGTATTGCACCAGGGCAAGCTTGTTGATTGAAAGATTTTCCCATTACTCTCAAATGCAAACCTTTGCAAAGCCCCTTCCAGCCCAAAAGATTCTGTTTAGGAAGCTCAGCAAGAAAACTGAGCAAAGGAGGATGCTGATGGCCAAACCTTCTGAAGAAAAGGAGGAGGAAAAGCCAAAATTGAAAAAGAGGACAAAGGCCAGAGTGGTGAAGACAAGGAAAATATCTCAAATCCCCTCAGAGAAGAATTCTGGAGCTTCAACTGAGATTGAAGAAGTTGTTGAAGAGGGAGTAAGTGTGCCCTCTGATCATTCAGAAGAATTAAGATAGAAGTACAATGAGACTAGACAAAAGTCTAGAGGTGATAAGAGGATCAGGGAAGTTGTCCCTGAAAAGGATGGTAAAGGTAGTGGGAGCAGTAGGGCCAGCAAGAGAAGGGTCAAGCCTACTGATAAAGTGTTCGAACTTCAGGAAGAAAGGTCTCTCCAACTTGCTCTAAGAGAGAGCAGAGCAGAAAGCAGGACCAAATCTAAGTCAAGGACTAACTCATCTGGTTCTGGAACTCCAGAATCCAAAGTCCCTAAAGGTCAACCAATAGAACCCAACTCCCCTGAAACCCATGTTACCCCTCCCAACCAACCCATCACCCCTGTAAATCTCACCAAGAGATATTCTCCAGAAGGGAATGTGCAAAGAAGTGGGGTAGATATGCTAGCAGATATAGCAGTAGATGAGACAAGATTGCAATCTCCCCTTGACTCATCCATGCTCAATTACTCAAAGCTCTTAGAAGCTTCACTCTTTGAACCAACCCCCTTGAGCAAAGCCCCTTCAGACTCATTGCTCTCTAAAGCAACTGAAGTACCTTCATTTGAGCCTAATCCTTCTAAAGCCAACCCTCCTGAACTTAACTCCCCTATAGCCCACAGCCCACTCCCCTATAGCCCAAAGTTCTCCATCAAATAAGAATGAGGAGGAGTATACTTATGAAAGTATGCTCAGAGGTGGAGCCAAGGCCACTGTGGACAGTTTGTATCCACAACTTGCTGAATTTCCAAGAATTCAGAAGACATTTCATGATTTGAGGATGCTTGTGGATGTAAAAGACAAAACAATAATGGAGATATCACAAGTCATCCAAGATAAGGGTGCAAACTGGTGGCAAGTAGAGGAGAGCAGATTGCTACACTTTGCTGGTTTAATGAAAACAAGATTCCTCACTAATGAGGAAGTTTTTGCAAAGTTGGTAGATGATAAAATCATTGAGGAGAAAGAGAGAAGAGCTAAGGGCATTAAACACCCTGACAGTAGCTCAAATGATGATGATTCCCCTGATGATCCCTCAAACCCTTCAAATCCCAACCCTCCTGAAACCCCTCAAGCCAACCTCCCTGAACCTTCCCAACCCAAGTCTTCTGTAGCAGACAGACTTTCAAACCCTCCTAGAACCTATCATAGGAAAGGCTCTGTATCCTCAGAGGTGTTGACCAAGGGTGGTAACACAACCAAAGACACATCTGCCAATGAAGGTTCCTCTGAACCCAAGGCACAGCCTAAAGATGTTGAGGTTCCTATGCTAGAGGCTGGTTTGATTAAGGCCTATTCAGTGTCGGATGAGTTGGACACTGATCATCCCTTAATCATTCAGGATGACTCAGTGGCTGCTGAAATAAGCACTGTGATCTCCCCACAACTGCCATCTTTGAACCTTGTTGAAGGTGAAGATGTTGCAGGTCTAGGTGATGGAGTTGAAAAGGAGAATTTAGTGGAAAAACCAGAGGGAGTAGTGGGTGATAGAGAGGTAGTAATCACTAAGATAGTGAGTGTACCACAAATAGAGGGTGGTATAAGTGAGGAAGGACAGGTTATTCTTGAAGTAAAATCTGAACTTCAAGAATCTCTTGATGAAAGGAGGCCTGATTCCTTGGGTGAGAACATTATAAAGGAAGGAAGAAAAGAACAAGTTGAAAATGAGAAGAAGGCTGCTGATGTATCAGAGTCTTATGCAAAATAAATTGAGGGTGATGAGTGTCTATTCCCTAGCCTGTTTGATTTGTCTAACATTGCAGGTATAAGTTTTGATCAAATCTTTGCAGATGACTTCTTGACAGATGCTCCCATCCATGTTGATTCTGGATCAACACAAGCCTTACTTGGCTTGCAATCAACAGAGCTGGATTCCTTGGCTCAACAAGTTCAGTCAGCTCATGCAGAAACATCTGGAGCATTAGATGAGCATGGAAGAACCTTGGCATCTGTGGAAATGAGGCTGACAGGCTCTGAGGATGTGGTGTTACCCACATTAGAAGCAAGAATTGAAGGAGTGGAATCTGGTCTTCAAACCATTTCCACTAAAGTTCACAAAGCCAAAGTCAGTATGGAGAACATCTCAAAGGAGGTCAAGAAAGATCAAAAACTGCTTAGAGATAATCATAATGCAAATGTTCAAGCTATCAGATTGACCATTACGCAAGCTCTTGGCAAGAAGACTGCATTGCAAAAGAAAAGAGCTGAAGAACAAAGGAAAGCAATAGTGAAAGCTGCATCTGAAAAGTTTTCACAAGAAGTAATGGCCAACATTGCTGAAGGAGCAGTGGCCAACCTCATTGAGCTCTTAAAATCCCAATTGGATGCATCTCTGAAAGCAACCTTAGAGGAGGTTGTTGAGCAAAAGATGAAGCCTGTTCTAGCTTTTCTTAGCTTGAGCAGTGATAGAATGCAGAATATACATGATGAGAATGTATATTTGCTGGAAGAGATGAAGTCTCTGAACCTAGCCCAATCCCTGATGGCTACAACTATGAGTGAGCTCAAACCTCAGTGTTTTGATGCTACCAAAAAGGGGGAAAGGGAAAGAGTAAGGGCAAAAGGTGCCTTGATAATTGGAGGTTCAGACAAGGGCAAGGGCAAAACTGCTGAAGACAAGGGAAAAGAGCCAGCAGTGCTGAACTTGGAAGACTTAGATGAAGAAGAACAATTAGCCATAGCCTTGAAGGCCTCCATGGCATCAGCACAGGAAGAAAAGGCAAGATTTCAGCAAAGACCAGGAGGAGAAGTTTCTGGCTTGGACAAAGGTGCTGAAGGTGTCCAAACCAGAGGCCAGATCAAGAAGGCCAAGGGAAACAAAAGAAAAGCTGAGACATTCACTGATTTTCCCAACAACCTAGAATTTCCTCTTGAGTTCAGAATTGTGGAAGATCCTACCCCCAAGAAGAACAAGACTATTGAAATAACCAAAACTGCTGAAAAGGCCAAGTCTTCTAAAACTAAAAAGTCTGCTGAGACTAAGTCCTCTGAAGGTGCCAAAGCTGCTAAAAATGTGGAAGCACTATATGAAGAAGGCTTTGGACCTTGACCAAAGAAGACAAAGATTGTGGTGCTCAATGGTCCATCAAAGCTGTTCCATGAAGGGTATGGTAAAGACCCTGAAACTCAACAAAAATTGGCCATGATGAGGGCCCAAGAAAAGATGGACTTGATGGATGAAGCACAAAGAGCAAGAGATAGAAGAAGAGCAGATATCCAGAAGCCAAGAAGGAAGAGAGCAACCTATAACAAGATGAAGCCACAGCTGCTAATCCCAATGGACACCAAATATTCTCACTTGGATAAATGGGTGCCAATTCAGCTGAATGAATCATGGGAGGAAGCCAAAAGGGAGTTTGTCTATGACTATTATGTCATTGATAGATGGAATGGAAGAGATGCCAACTCCACTTTTGTTGAGTTCATGATAGAGTATTACAGAGAGCTCTATCAACAACTACTTGCAGATGCTGATATTGCAAGATTTGAACTCACAGCTCCCAAGCCAATCATTTACATGCCTCCAAAGCTTGAAGGATGGATTGATCAGACAAGAATCCTGAAGGAATTTACTGAAATCCTCAAGCTTAACAAGATGGTTCTTGGACCCAAGGGAACAAACCAAGAAGCCATGGCATTGAAAAGGAGAGTGTGGGCACAATATGGGATGGTGCCACCTCCTGAGGATGATCTCTAAAAATTGGCTAAGTCTTCTGACCCTTTCTGGATAGAAACTTATCTGAAGATATTCTTTTGGTCAACTATGCTGAATTTAGACAAGTCTGCTGGTGTGATGTGCCTTGACATGCTGTTTGCTCTAATATGATCTGGATGCTCTGATACAAGTATTTGCTTTGATATGCATTGGTTGCTCTGATACAAGCAATTATCTTGATATCCAGTTTCTACTCTGATACTTGAAGTATTTTTGTTTTTGCTCTGATACTAGAAGATGCTCTGAAACTTGAAAATCTAGATACTTCCAAGTGTTCAGTTGTTTTGCTTGATACACTAGATCTTATGACTAGAATATGTAATGAATTGTTGTAATGATGTCTTGATTTCATGCTCTGATAAGTTATCTTCAACTATCAACATGCTTGTAATGACTTTTATATGAATGATAATTGAACTACCTTTGAATCAAGATACATTATTGAAATCTCTCTATGCCTATCTTTGAAACCTACTTGCAACATAAACAGTGAATACACTAACACATTGTTTTTCAGGAATATTGACGTTAGTCATGTCTTTTGAAGATAAATGTAATAGGTGTAGTCAAGTCACTTTTGCATAGAATGTGTAGGTTTTGGCATCATCAAAAAAAGGGGAAATCGTTGGGAATAAAATGAGATATGTTTTGATTAAATACCAAAACCCCCTGAGACATGCCTAAGTCAAGATGATTGTGTTCTAAGAGTGTTAGAACACATAGCATAAGGCTAGATGAGAAGCTGATATGTTAGGCAGCTCTTAGATGATTAGATGCACAATGTGAGGGGGAACATATGCTTAGAAGTTTATCAAGAATAAGTCCCCTCAAGGCTCAAATTCTGGAACAATCACTAAGTCTATGAAAGACCAAATACTCTGATCAGGAGAGTTGTCCAGAGAAGTTGTCTCTACTCAATTAAAGCAAGAACAAAGGTTCTAAAGCTCAAAAGGCCAAGTATATTCAAAATACTCTGATCAGGAGAGTTGTCCAGAGAGATTGTCTCTGTGCAAGAACAAAGGCTCTGAAGCCCAAAGGCCAAGTATGCTGATCAGGAGAGTTGTCCAGAAGAGTTGTCTCAGCACAATCAAGATCAAGGTCAACTATGTTGAAGAGATAAAGACAACTACACCCTAAAAGACTTCATTAGATCATGCTAAGATCACATCTACATGAAACAAAGGGAAAGAGTCAAGTCATCTGAAGAAGAGCAAGCCAACCATGCTGATAAGCAAAGTCTGCTGATAGTGGTAAGCAGAGTTGTCCATTTGATAAGGAATGTTGTCCTATCATTGGATCAACCTTCAGAAGCCATGTCCAAGTCCTAACAAGTGAAACTTAAAGTCAGACATTGGGAAGAGTGCTGCAGAATGAAGACAAAGTCTTACAAGCTGTTTATTACCCAAATAAGGACATGTCACTATCAAGAAACTGTCTTCCAGTTTGAAGAACTCAAGGAAGACATTTATAGCAATTTGGGGCTGCCTCTCCAACGGGCAAATCCTCAAATTTGTCTATAAATACAGAAGTGTGAAGACCATTTGAAAGCACATCAACAGAATCTAATAGAACTCAACCTTGATAAGAATATCCAACAAGTATAAGTGCTTTCAAAGCTTTCAAAGACTATCTTAGTCTTCATACACTTCTTCTAAGCTGAACCTCATTGTATATCATTACAAAGCTTAGAGAGATATCCTATCCTTATACACTGATCTTCATTGTAAAGGATATCTCATTAGTTGGAACCTTACTTCAACCCTTACCTCTTTCAAGTGAGAAAGTGAGAAGGTTGTTGTAGTAGTAGAAGTGGTAGGAGCTGACTGTTGAGAGAAGAACAGTTCAGTTCTGAGTTGAGAAGAGGGTACTAGGATTCTAGACATCCTATGGATCAATTCACCAATGAGTGGTGTTATTGATCAAGTGCACCTTGGCACTATAAAACAAGTTAATTCCAATAGTGAAGGAATTATCCTGTTAAATCAGGGAAAGTGGATGTAGGAGCTTGAGTCTCTGAACCACTATAAACTCTTGTGTTGATTTTCTTTACAAGTACTTTCATACATTCAACACTGCACACAAAACTGATCTTTCAAAGGATACATATTCAAAGACTGTGCAAGACCTATTTGGACAAAGTCCCTGAAAACTGGATTATATTGACAAAGTGATTTCAGAAACTAAAGGAGTCTAATCTAAAAGGGCCAACCACTATTCCGCACACATAACTCCCCTACATAGTTATTCAACTAAGTACTCAATAGTACTTAGTAGTTTGATTATCTTAGAAGAGTTAATCATCTTCAGCAGAGTTGTCCAAGACAACCTTGCTGAGCTCTGGTTTGATCAAAAGTTGAAAAGAATTGCATACAAGTGTATTCCCCCCCCCCCATACACTTGTTATATACTCCTTTCAGGACCAACAAGTGGTATGCCTTCTGAATATGACTTGTCTTCTCTTCTAGCTTCAACTTCAAACTTGCTTGAACTCTGCGAGTTTCTCTTGCTTTGAATATCTCAATGAACATTTATGATTTTGTAGTAACAGTAGTCTTCAACGTTGTAATTCACAGCTTCTCAGCACTTGTCTTGTCAAGTGTTCTTGTCTGTGTTGTAGTCTTTTCTAGTAGATGTTGGGATATGAATCCTAGAACAAGTCCTAAATGATGAATAAAAGATAAAAGATAAAGTTTTGATAAGCCAAAAGAAGACTTGAATATTTTCTAAGTATTGACTGATCTAGTCTAGTTAAAGTTGAAGTCATCTTGTACAGATCAGTAGAATTCAAAAGACAAGTACTAGTTTTAAAAAGACAAGTATTATTGAAAGATAAGTACGATTTATAAGTACTTCATATCTGTTATTATGTATATGTTAGATTGTTATTGAGCTATGAATAATTGTTGTATAGAGCTCATGATTTTGAATGTAATAGATAGATTCTTTGTATAGTTTTATAAGTTGACTAAGCTTTATAACAAGAGCTTGATGTAATGTAATAGTCTTGTTAGGATTAGTTGATAGGACTAGATTAGTTCTATGTTGTAATCTGAAGAAGTCTACTGCACTAGATAAGTAGAAGATGCAGACTACTACACAAGACAGGAACGACTTAAACAAGACAGGTCAACTTGAAGTTAGTTACAAAAGCGTGTTGAAGATAAAGATTGAAAAATTAGTTAAAGAATAACTAATTAACTGAAGAAATGCGTGAAAGGATATGAGGAATCAGTTACAAGTTAATTTTCAAGAAAAGGTTGTTACACAACTGAATGTTCTTGAAATTGGAAGTCTATAAATACCTCAAGGTGTTTATCATTTGAAGACGACTGGAAATACATACAAAAGTTACATACTGAAGAATTGTTCGAAGTTTCTCTCAGAGATTGAAGTTCAGAAAGTGAAGCTACGCAAGACAAGTGAAGATCGAAGAAGGCTACTACTGAACGAAGAGAAGTTTTATTTTCGTTTATTGTTTCAAGTTGCTAGTTACTTGTAAAATAGCTAGTAAGATCGAAGATATATCTGGAGATATAATCGAGAAGATCTAAGTCTTATTTCTTGGGACTTAAAGCCACAAGAACATATTACTCCATTGGACGAGTTAATAAGAATTTCACAACTGGGTTTGTGAGAGTGGATGTAGACAAGTTGTCGAACCACTATAAATCTCGTGTTTGATTTACTTTACTGTTTTGTTTGTTTGAATTGATTAACTGTTTACTTGTTAAACATACATAACTAAACAAGACTAGTTGAGTAAACTACTGAAATAGAGTTCTCGAATTAAGTTGAGTATAATCTTTAATTGGGCTCATTGTTAATTTCGTATTCCGCACATTGTAATTCTGATATATCGAAAGATTTTAGAAAAGTCTATTCACCCCCCCTCTAGACATTTTCTTTAGCTTCCCTCGATATTAACTCAACTTAGGGACCTACAGTGACTTCCATATAGAACTAATCTAGTCCTATCAACTTAATCCTATCAATACTTATTACATTACATTAAGCTTTATAACTCAGCTTAGTCATCCTATAAACTATACATTAATATGAACATAAAAACATATGCTTCTATACAACAATTATAAGCTTATCATAAAACCTATATGAAACTTCCATACTTAGATTATTTTACACAGTACTTATAATTCATACTTGTCTTTCTTTCTTTTCTTTCCTTTTGTACTCTACTGATCTTGTCACAAGACGACTTCTATAATTAGATTAGTCAACACTTAGAAATATATTCAAGTCTTCTTTTGACTTATAAAAAATACTTCTTTCATCAATTAGGACTTGTATTTAGGATTCATATCCCAACAATTTCTCCCTTTTTGATGAATCCAAAACTACTTGAATTATTTTAAGTCAGTAGATCAGTTAAGTAGTTATCTTCTCAAAATGTTTCAACTTTTCATTAATTGTGAATCAGATCATACATATTACAATTACATAGAAAATATAACAAAAATAAATAAAGTACGTACAATCTTCATTCCATGCTTCCACCACTTGGAGCGTCATCATCAGGATTAGGTACTTGAAATGCAGCATGAATTCTTCTGTGAATGTCTGAGATATGATCTTCATTATCGATCTTCTCCTTCTCCAGTAAATCTTCTTCAAATTTCTTTATGACATTGAAATCAACTCTTTTTCCAGATCCTAACATGGGTGTTTCCTATTGTGGAAATTCTGGACATAAGATATTGTAACCAACAACAATAGCAATACGCATTATGAGATTCCAAAGATTCTCATCTTCTGCTTCCATGAACTTCTCAAAAATTACGAATAACTCGTCTTTGCTATCTGTGTCTCCATACTTACGAATAATCTAGTGATCTACTTCCCACTTCGTCTTTGCTATCTGTGTCCTCCATTGACTGTGTTCTCTCGGTCATCTATTGTCGTTCCGCGCAGTACCTCCACAGATCGTGAATAAGAGAGAAAGAGAGTGCGCCAAGTGATTCCTGTTCTTGTTTCATTTTCGAAAGAGAAGGTAATTTATTATTATATGAGTTCACAGATATTAGAAGTCACAAATTTCTCCTGTTATTTATTGCAGTTAATTGTTTTTAGTTGTATTTCTAGTTATTTTTAGTGATTTTGCTTTAGTTTTATTCAAAAAGTTAGAAGTCATTGTTTATTTAGCAACACTTTGGTTGGAAATGCAATCATTTAAGGTTTTGTGCACTATAATGATCTTAAGATAAGCATACTTAAGCGATTCGTTGGCCAGATTATAGGTGTTTAATCTGCTTTTTCTGTATAGCTATTTTACTTATTTATCACTGATTTTTCATCCGATTTATGTTTTGAGTTAGAGTGCAATGCCTGAGACTTAACTGTTTATAATCAATAGTTTCTATTTTCATTGACTGATTTCTTTACTGTTGTGGTAATGGTTTTAACTTGAGAATTTATTCTGGTTCTGAGATTAAATGCTCTGGTATATATTTGTATGATTGATCTTCGAAGATCAAAAACGACTTTATTTATGCGGATTAAGATCTAATAATTAGTTATCTATCCTCTTAATCTAAAACTGAGAAATTGTGAGGATTATTAGAGTGAATAATCCTGGAAGGACCATTCCTTATGAGAAGGTATGATGTTGTTTCTCTGGTTTATTCAATTTTTTCGGTTATGTGTTTAATTATTGTGTGGAGTCACTCTTGTGGCATTATTTTCAATATTTCTCATTGATAATTTAATTGGTCTCATAGCAGATTGTTTAATTTCATATCATTTTGGTTTTATGATTTAATGCAATTTGGATATTGCTTTGGTGCACTCATGTGAATTTGTGAGAAGAGTATTCAAGTGTCACCACTACCAGTAGAGTTGTGTGTGTTTTTGAATTTGATATGGTTTTAACCAGCACAGTAATACTTACTGTATTTATTTATAAGAAAAAGTTCAGGACTAAGCATCCAATTTTAACTTATTTTGGGAATAACAATAAGTTAAGCAATCAACTCCAGTCCTACATTACCAATAAAAGCAATTGTGTGTGATTCGCTTGGTCTCAGGCTGTGTTGCTGAGTTTTTGTAGTCGTAGCCTCTGGTTTTGCGATTCTCCATATCGTACAATGATTTGACTTGCATCTTCTGTATGACACAACCTGTTTTGCAGCACACCTCTACCAGGTTGTTGGCTTTCCCCTCTAAACTTTTAATTTGCTTTCCTTTCAAGCTAGATTGTTTTGGATTTTTGTTAGCAGTTTAGTTTGTCCCTGCATAAGCTTGTTGTTCCTTTGAAAGAAATATTTTAGTGCTGGTTTCTTACCTAGTATTGTAGTTATTTGTCCTTTGCGGAGAAATCAAGCAAACTACATCTCAATGCATTGATATGCACAAATCAATTGTTTATTGTGCACTAGTTGTTGTAAATCTTTACTTTCTTCATTGTATTAGGTGCCTAATTTTGAACTTTTAGCAAATTTTGAAGGTAGGACATTCCTTTCTGAAATCTTTTCAGAACATGTGAAGTTCAGCCATGACATGAAAAATCTTACCTTCTTTAATACATGGAACTTGAAGTATGGACTATGCTTACATCTTTAAAGTAATATGTGAAATTTCTCATCATTATTGTATTAATATATGCATTCTCTAAGACAAATACGTAGGTAGAGTCGAGCTCTAAATAGGGAAATGAACATAGCTTCTTTCATGGATTAAACAAATTGTGAGGTCATTAGCGTGCACAAGGTAATCTGTGATATTTTCTTTGATTTTAGTTTCCAATTCTTCTTGGTTGCTTTTTACTATGTATTTGTGTAAATTACTCCAAGCACAATATAGCAATGTATTGTCAATCTTTGATCCGAACTTCGTATTAAATTTGAAATTGTTCCTAGAATTGATTCAGTTGGCTAATTAATTATTTCAAAAGTAGTCTATTGTAATTTTATGAACTATTGAGAACTTGGAGAGATTGATACCATACAATGCTTATAATTTAACTTAGAGGCTAACGGCCATATAGTAGACAGTGGAGAGGGTTATTTTGGTTGATTCTTCTGTTCAAAAGGGCATTTGGTTACCATTGATGTTTTGTGCATTGGAAGTTCTAATTGCTCATATAATATTCATAAATGGAACTTTACACTCCTAGTATATAAATATATCTTTTTTCAAGTGAGATGCCTCACGCCCCTGTTCATTCTTATAATGTCAATAGTGAATATCAATCTGTTGAAGGCCAGTTTTTATCTTAGAAAGAGAAGTTTATAGATAATATATATCCAATTAAGAAATCAAATTTCTTCTGGTTTTGTAGCAATGTTTTATGTAGGCATGGTAGATGAAATATAACTAACGCATGGCTCATACAATAGGCTACATGAATATATATACAATAATTAATTGTTATTATCCAATTTTTCTTGCTTATTATGGTTTGGCAGGTTTTTTAATAAATGAATTCTTAATGTTGCCACAGGATATTGCCACCCTAGCCCCTAGGTGTTGTGAACCTAAGGTATTGTGGTTATTTTGCATACGTGAAAGTTCAAGGGGATTGACATTGAAAATGGGAAACCTCCATTGCAAAGCCAAAAAGCTTCTTGATCAGTCCGATGTAGGTGTTAATTCCCTCAACATTAACCGGTCTATATAGCGAAGTCTCTTGTAATTATGATTAATAACACATTAATTGTTATAAAATAGTTTCATTACTTCCTTTCTTTGAAGAACTTGTTCCTTTATGTCCACCCCTGCAGACTTCGTAGAATTATGTATACAATTATACTTGCCCTGATTAGAGTTTAGCTATTAATAACACATTAACATTGTATATTGTTTATATCTCTAGGTTTTTTGAGGTAGCCCTCCAAGAAGGGGAGATAAAGGAATTAGAAGATCCAAGAAGGGAAGAGAAAGGAATTAGAGAAAATGGAATTAGAAGAGGTAATGGAAGGTGAAAAAATGAAGAGAGAAACTCTAGAGGAACAAGTTCACAAGTTGACAAATATTGTTCTCCAAATCCAAGTTAGTTGCAATTTGGACCATTTGGTAAAGTGACATTGTTGAAAGTGCTTGCAAACGTGTCTCATACTTGTGGTTCCGTTTTCAGGTATGACATTTTCCTTCAACATATTTCTTGAAGTATTATATGTTTGATACTTGTGGAGTTTTTTTCATTTAGACTGTTTGAATTTCATTTATATGAATTTGTGCTTTAATGTTTGATCATTTGTGGAAAATATATGATAGATCTGAAAGTGGCTCAATTGCAGGAGATTATGGCAACTGCAAGGCTTTCCACAATTTGCATGTTCGGAAATGCTCCACAAACCAACCTAATATACTAGTTCTTGAAAAGCACTTCATGTTAGATATTTTGTAATGGAGCTTATATACTAGTTTTTGTATATGAAACTAATATACTTGTGGTTCATTGTTGATAAATGTTATTTTGATATTTGAATTAGTAATATGGAGGGCAAATAAAGCTAGATTTGAATCATATTGAATATTAGCATTTTATGCGTGTAATAAAGCTAGTGTGATTTTTGCTATTCGGAAATTAATATTAGAACTTTTTTATAATACCATTTATTTTAGAATCAGACGATATTGTTTTAAAAACAATAAATATAATATTGTATTAAAAAATTAATATAATTATCCGATGTTAAATGCCTGCTTTGATATTAAAGAATTCAATCTTTTAGTATCAGAAAATATTTATTGATACTATATATTTAGTAACGTTAAAATTAATTGATATTAAAAATACAATATAGTATCAAAAAAAAATTGATACCCTTATTTGATACTATAAATATTTTTATGACACTAAAGGTTATATCTTTTAGTATCAAAAAATATTTATTGATACTATATATTTAGTGTCGTAAAAAATAATTGATACTAAAAATATAATGTGGTATCAAAAAAATTGATACCATTATCCGATACTAAATATTTTCTGATACTAAAGGTTAAATACTTCTAGTATCAGAAAATATTTATAGATTCTATATATTTAGTATAGTAAAAAAAAAATGATACCATTATCCGATACTAAATATTATTTTGATACTAAAGGGTTCAATAATTTTGTATCAAAAAATATTTATTGATACTATATATTTAGTATCGGTAAAAGTTTACGATGCTATAAATGCGTTGTTGTATCAAAACAAATTGATACAATAATCCGATACTAAATACAATTCTGATACTAAAGAGTTTAATCCTTTAGTATCAAAAAATATTTATTGATACTATACATTTATGATACAAAAGAGTTACCCTTTAGTATCAAACTTTTTTGTTCTGATAAGCAGTCTTTAGGATCGCGAGTATAGGTATCGGAAGTGGTATCAATATTTTTTTTATACCAATACCCTTTGGTATCAAATATTTCATTTTTAGTATAAAAAAATCCGATGCTAAAAACCCTTTTTTTTGTAGTGTTCTGAGGATACAGATCTACTTGTTGGGGAGGTAACAGGTAACCTTTACAGTGGTCTTCTTCTTGATTGTACCTAGTGTGAATACCTCGGCCTATCTTCTAAATGGGTGTATAGAAGGGAGGACTCGAGAATGACTAAGTATGAGAAATTCCCTTACAATCTGAGTTAGCCTAAATCTAGGCTTAGGATGTATATATAACACTGTTGGCTTAGCTGAGTTCACTCACTGGGGAGATTTAGAGTGTAAGAATGCTTTGCTGGATATCTTCTAAGAAGGTGTTCTTGAGCTCTTCTGATTTTCTAGACTTAGAATATTCTGCTCTCCCTTTGCATTCTTTCTCACACACACTCTTGCCCACGCATGAGTTATGATTTAAACTCATATTTATAGATGGGATTCTGAGATATTACCGTTGTAGGATAATTTCAAATCCCTCTATTTCAGGAAAGAAATCATTAGGTAGGAGTCTATTAATTATTACCGTTGCCTAGTAATAATTAATGCTCCATTGACTTTTCAGTCCTTTGAGTATTGTGCCTTGTCAGGATCTAGTTGTCTGTTGTCGTGCTTCCAATCACCCACGTCAGCTCCGATGTGACTTCTCAATTCATGGAATATAAGACTTCATCTCGGCTGATTTACTCATCTGATCTTGTGTCTTCTATTCTGATAATGACAATTAGCAG
This sequence comes from Galeopsis tetrahit, assembly GCA_963675135.1. NCBI lineage: Eukaryota > Viridiplantae > Streptophyta > Magnoliopsida > Lamiales > Lamiaceae > Galeopsis > Galeopsis tetrahit. Next base: position 30,595,660 of record OY776119.1, read on the forward strand.
CTTTGATTGGTTCCTCAGTTGTGGTAAAGTCTTCTTGACTAACCAGACCGTCAGATGGTCTTCTGATCTTCTCTTCTCATCTTGAGTTTGTGAGCGTTTCTCCACTATATCAGCTGGCTTTCAACTCTGCTGATATGACCAGATCCTAAGTTATGAATGATGAAGTTGTCTATACAATACAACTTATCATATTACAAGTATATTTGGTTTATCAATACAAAACATAGGGATATAGAATATCCCAACAGAAACCATCATGCGAGTTAACGGGGACAGGACCCATATATCATTCTCAAAGTTATCTTGATCTTTAGAGCGATCAAGCATGTCTACAACGTAACCATCCCCAGCTACACTATGTTGGCCACCGTCACAAACCATTCTGATGCCATCACGGAGTGGATCAACAACGTCAACGCTGACGGAAATACTGCCGCCCGCAAAGTTGGCTTCGATATAGAGCTCCACGACATCTTCCCCCTATTGGGACGGTGCAGTTATGCACGGGCAGGCCCTGCCTCGTTGAAAAGATCAACACCTCACAACACTTATCCGTTGAACATATGTCCAAGAGAAGTGGTCCCACGAAGAAAGGACCTGCTGGATTAAGTGAGGGACCACTGCACTAAGAGCTCATTTCATCTGCCAAAAGGGAGTTTGTTACAAAACCCATATTGTCTTCTAGTTCTATCAAATAGGATTGTGACACCTATGAGATTCTAGGTTGTTCCATCTTAGGCTATATATACATTGCATGTTGAATGTATTCAATCATCGAATGAAACAAACAATTAAAGCTACTGTGCATATTTCCTCTTTAGCTTTATGTTTAGTCACTATCCTACATTTTCATTATGGTATCAGAGCTAGGGGTTAGCCTCTAGTCTTTGCGCCATTTCCACCTTCTCTTTCACAACACCTATTTTCATTTGAAATGGAAGAACTAACTTCTGGGAGTATTAATAGCAGCATCTCAGCTATTAATTCATCACCATTTCATGTTCCTTTTCATCAACTCATATCAGTCAAGCTCTCTGAAAAAAATTATTTAATCTGGAAACAACAGATCCTTGCTGCAATCAAAGGTTATGGGCTTGAAGGCTTTCTCACTGGAGAAAAAATATGTCCTCCTCAATACAACATTGAAGGAGAGACTCGTTCCCTTAACCCAGAATACACCACTTGGTGTAGACAAGATCAATTAATTGTGTCATGGTTACTCTCGTCTCTCACTGAAAGCCTACTCATCACCACTGTTGGTCTTAGCACTTCCAAGGAGATTTGGCTTTGTCTTGAAGATAGCTTTGCCCGCCAATCTCGTGCCAGAGTTATGCAATACAGGCAGCAACTCCAAGGAATGAAGAAGGAATCCCTGAGTATGAGAGAGTATCTCAACCAAATCAAGGAGTGCATTGACACTCTGAATGCTTCAGGACACAAAATCACTGAAGAAGAGCATGTTCTCTATGTCATGTCTGGCTTGGGATCCGAGTATAATCCCGTAATGGTGTCTGTTAGCTCGAAGATGGAACCAATCACAGCCTCTGAAATCAGTTCTCTCCTCCTCAGCTTCGAAGCAAGATTGGAGAGCAATACATCGCCCAAGTTCAGCACCGAAGGATCCTTCCCTACTGCTAATCTCACTCAACAATCAGTCAAGAACTTCAAAGGAAAGAATCTTAACACTGGCGGAAATAGGGGTGGACGAGCTTTCTTTAGAGGTAACTTTCGAGGAAGAGGAGGTAGGAGCAATGGCGCACGCCCCAAATGTCAAATATGTTATAGAGACAACCACACTGCCGACAAGTGCTTCTACAGAGCCGACCTCAACTATACTCCACCTCCACATTTCCAGCAAGGGAATCATAATCAAATTAGCAGCAGAAATCACTCTGCCAACATGGTAAGCTATAATGCTAATGATGCTCCTTTTGCTAATAGCTCTTCTTGGTATCCAGACTCGGGAGCTAGCAGTCACGTGACATTTGATTTGAACAACTTGAGTATGAATTCAGAATACCAGGGCACCGATAGAGTCGAAATTGGAAATGGCACAGGTTTGAAAATTTCACATTATGGTACTTCTATTATGACTGAGCCTAACAATCCTAACCCCTTTCTTCTCAAAAACTTGTTACATGTTCCTCAAATTCGAAAAAATCTTTTGAGTGTTTCTCAGTTTGCTAAAGATAATAAAGTTTATTTTGAATTTCACCCTCACCATTGTTTTGTGAAGGATTCTACAACTCATCGAACGTTGCTCCAAGGAGTGCTTGAACATGGTCTATACAAATTCCATCTAGTTCATTGCACTGATAAGTCTACCATCCATGAGCAAGATCATCAACCATCTTCTCCAAAAGCCCTTTCTGCTGAACCAAAGAGTGTACTGCCTTTCAGTATTTGGCATTCTAGATTAGGACATCCTTCTTTTTCTATTACCAAGAAGGCTCTTGAGTTAGGCCACATAGCTTATTTTGATGATGCATCTGAATCACCTTGTCCTCCTTGTATGATGGCCAAGAGCCACAAATTAGCCTTTAATGAATCAAACACTCTTGTTTCTGAACCTTTTGCACTCATACACTCTGATTTATGGGGACCATCACCCATTGTTTCTATTAATGGTTTCATTTACTATGTCACTTTCATTGATGCTGCCACCAAATATACTTGGCTATATCTGCTCAAAAATAAGTCTGATGTCCATGCTGCTTTCTCTAACTTTAAAAACTTTGTTCAAAACCAATATCAGTCTACGATAAAGGCTCTTCAAACGGATGGTGGTACTGAGTTTAAGCCTTTAATTCCACTTCTTCATGATTCTGGAATTCATCATAGAATTTCTTGCCCTTACACACCCGAACAAAACGGGACAGCAGAAAGAAAGCACAGACATGTGGTTGAAAAAGCCCTCACTCTTCTTGCTCAATCCTATGTCCCATTAAGACATTGGGATGATGCTTTTACCACTAGTGTATATCTCATAAATCGAACACCATCCAAACTCCTCTCTTACAAAACACCCTTCGAAATGTTGAACAAAAAACCACCTGATCTTAATCATCTTCGAGTGTTTGGATGTTTGTGCTACCCTTATCTTAGACCTTATAACAAACACAAACTCCAAATGAGATCTGAAAGTTCTGTGTTCCTTGGTTACAATAACCAATACAAAGGTTACAAGGTATTACTTCCTAGCAAGAAAATCATCATCACACGACACTTAAGATTTGATGAATCGAAGTTTCCATTCATGTCACTTCAAGATTATGTACCTTTCAAAGCTGATCCTGCACCCATAGCTCCTCTCATACCTATCTCCTGCCATGACAATACAAGTCCCTCAACTCCTCCATCCTCTCCCTCTGGTTTTGGAGCGTCCTCTGATTTTAACATATCCCCATCCTCACACTACAACAAAATACGTTTTTTATAACGAAAAAATTGGTTACAAAAAGTCCTTTTTTGGTTACAAAAAACTTTTGTAACTAAACAATTCGTTACAAAAGTTGGTCTTTAAAAGCTCGTTGCAAAAAGTTTTTGTAACAAAAAAAATCATGTTTCGTTACCAATACAATTGTAACGACACTTCTTTTAGTTACAAAAGGCTTAGTTGATGTAACAAAAGTTTCGTTACAAAATGTTATAAATTTTGTTCAAAATATTAGTTTCGTTACAAATAAGTTGTTATACAAAATCATATATTTAGTATTAAAATATTTGATTTTACTACTTTTTTGTTACATTTTCTAGCTCAGCTTATTTCAATAATAAATAATTCATTGTTCATTTTTAAATTATATTATATACTGATATATGAGAAATCAAAAAAATAAAATGCCATAATGCAATAATTTTATTTCAAGAAAATTACAATTCTCCAAATGAAATCAATCAACAAAGATAACATATGAAATCAATCAACAAAGATAACATACATACACTTAAAAAAAAATCAATTGATTCATAAACAAAATATGTATAAAAACATTCTAAACAAGTATTCAAAAATGTATTTGGATTCTTCGAACTTCGAAGTAGCTAACTGCCAAAAAAAGTTATATACTTGAAGTCTTGATTAGTCTTCTTCCCTACGATCAAAATGAAACTTCATTATACTCCAAAATATACACAACAACCTGGAACAAACCTTGCATCCTTCTTTAATGGATCACAACCTGAACAAGCAAGCATAAATATTTAATGAGAACCCATTTAGAAAACTTTGACAATCATATTCATGATTCCGTAAGTATCTACTACTAGTGTAAATTAAAATGAAAGATGGGCTTAATTATAGAAGCACCCTCACCCTTACTCAAACCACAAGTAGATACAATAATTCTTTCAAAGTAGAAATATTATAACTGATAGCCATTTATACGAATTGACAACAAGTTTCACATGAGAGGCAAAAAATAGAAATTTATCCATATCTTTAACAAAGCAAATCAATAGAGTTCCTTGATTACTCTTATGTCAATGTGATTCTGGGGACAATAGAAATTCCAGAGAAAAAAGAAATAAAAACAAGAACCCATTAAAGTTATGATATATAGAGTAGTATGTTGCACCTGTGATAATTGAGCATATTTTGGAGAAATCAACTAAAGGTAGGCTTACGAGAAATTCGATTATAACTGCATTACAACAAGATCATATTTATTCCCATGCTATACAGTATTTGGGACCTAGCTAAGAAGTACAAATGCATATACTAGCATGATGTTCGTATCTCGAAAAACCTAACACTTTTGAATTATTACAACAATTTGTATATCTTCACAACAAAATTGGATCTAAAATGTTAGTTCCACTTGTTTGGGTATCAGTCAAGCAAATAAAAAAGCCAAAACGAAAACTATTTACACTTAAAATATGATGATAAATATCCTACAACTGAATTGGATATATATGAATGCATGCTGAACCAAAAGACATTTACCTGTTGTTCTAATTGGTTGAAGTTCTGATGACAGATTATCAACACTTGAAGTCGAGATAGGCTGCTCTATGGCTATAGCAAAGTACAAACTTCTTTGATGAACATAACTGAAAAAGCACATGGTTAAGTTAATAGTTCTCAAGTTCAAACAATCTAAATTTAACAATATTTCAAAATGCAGCGACCTTAAAAGACCCAAGCCATAATACAGGGCTTTAATATCAATATTTCCCACAAATTTCAACCATTATAATATTTTCTACTCACGTTTCTTTTACTATCACCACAACCATCTATTAAATAAGGTCTATCTTATTTTCATTGTAATCCAACTTTCTCTCGATAAATAGCAGATTTATTGTAGTCATTGTCTAACAATGAAATGATTTTTTTTTTTTCTGGAACCAACCAAATAATATTAAGAGAGAGTACAAGAGGTACTCAACCCATACACTGAACAAACAAAAGCAAAATTACATCACCCTAAAGCAAAAGCTCAAATACTCAACACCATCCACCAAGACACACTACTGTTCAGTGTAATTTAGCCATTTCATAATTATTCTCTCTCCTATAATTTAGCCATTTCCACATTCTAACACTACATAGATCAAAACACTCCTCCGAAAAAATAATTTGACTGTTAAAAATAACTCTATTTCTACATTTCCAAATGCCCCACATTACTCCCACCCATAAACAAGACCAATATTTAGTTCTAATCTTCATTAGTTTTCTTCCAATATTCCCCCATAAACAAGACACAAACCCACTCCCCATATTCCCCCATCAATATTAATATCAACTATTAGCTATTAATTCATAAAGCTTAGATCAATAATTTAACAAACATAATATAATTATTAACTACAACAATACACAAACAAAGTGTAGTAACCAATACATGAACCTTGTACGCTCATTAATTAAGTTTATCATGAACTCAAAATCTGGTACACAGGGACAAACCCCAAAATCCGAACCAAGTTCAGAATTAAAAAAATATATGATCACATGCTCACAAATCAAAATTACTCTGTTTGCATAAACATAAATTCAATAAGATTCAAAATTTGAAATCAGCAATAACATTGAATTTATTCAGCAAATTAATACTTACCTAAGAGAAGTAGCAGGCATGGGGAAAAAGGCGAGATAGACAAATATGGAAATATGGACATGGGTGAGTGTGTATACAGAACGTTAGAACTAATATGAAACCCAAACAAATTATAGTTGACTAAAGAGATCTAAGGGAGGAGTTACCTAAGATCGCAACAGCGTAGGCCGTGGCAGCATAATAGGCGCTGAGAATCGTCCAAAATCAGGATTTTATGGAAGGGCTTCGCAACAGAGTGAGTCACGGCAGCATAAAAGAAAATCGATCTCAACGCGGCACTACGCACCAACGGAGTACGGCTCCGGCAGAGTGTGTGAATTGAAATCAGCTGCGATTTATCGGGCAGGGCTTTTGCAATAGGCCGACGTCGACAAAGGGTGGGCCACCGAAGAGGGCTGCAGTAGGTGGAATTGATCGGCACAAGGCATAACGATAGAAAAGGGTTGTGGAATTTAAGCTTTGTGAATTAGGAATTTAAGGATTAGGGATGATCGTTTTTTAATTTGCTTTTAAGATTTGAGGTTTAGGGTTAGGGATTTTGGTTTCCCTCTTCATCTGCCCGCCTCTGTTAAATCAATTTTTTACTACGCACGTTTCTAAAATAATTTTTGGAGTAACAGGAGCGTTTTTCTCAAAATCATTTATGAAATCATTTTTGGGCTGCTAAAAAATATATTCTAAACTCCAAATACTAAAATAAAAGAAAAATAAAAAGACATTTATATGATATGAAGGGAAATTAATTTTAATTTTCATATGTTTTAAAAAATGTGTGAATAAAATAAAATAATAAGTTATTTATTATTCGTAACCAACTTTTTGCTATTTGTAACGACAACTACTTATGGTTATTTAAAATATGAATATTTGTAACGAAAGTATAATTTTGTTACAATAAGTCAATTTTTTGTAACCAATTTAGAGTTGGTTACAAATAAATTCGTTACAAGAAATGCATTTTGTTGTAGTGTCACCCACTTCTCTCCAAATAGGCCAGTTGTACATAGACTTGCCTGATGTTGAAATTGATAATCCTGCTATTTCTGACCAGCCTCTTGAGTGTGCAGGTCCTTCTGTTCATCATCCTGAAGCTGGAGAATCAATTCACCCCATGATCACTAGGGCAAAAGCTGGAATTCACAAGCCACGGGTGTTAACATCTCAATTGGTGCATGATGAACCAACGAATTACAAGGTTGCCCTCAACAATTCAGACTGGAAAGCTGCTATGCACAACGAATATTCAGCCTTGATTAAAAATGGTACATGGGAACTCACTTCTTTACCCTCTACACATTCTTTGATAGGTTGCAAATGGGTTTTTAAACTCAAGAAAAATGTTGATGGCTCTATTGCTAAGCATAAAGCTAGATTAGTTGCTAAAGGCTACACTCAAGTTCCCGGTTGTGACTATCATGACACTTTCAGTCCCGTTGTGAAGCCTGTTACCATTCGTCTCATCATTTGCCTAGCACTGAGTAATAATTGGCCCTTGCATCAACTAGATGTTGATAATGCATTCTTAAACGGGGATTTGGATACAGATCTTTATATGGCACAGCCACCAGGTTTTGAGCTTGGAGGAGGGAATCTCGTATGCAAATTGAAGAAATCCTTATACGGATTAAAGCAAGCTTCAAGAGCCTGGACATCCAAATTTTCCTCAGTTCTTAAATCCCTTGACTTTTCAATATCTCAAGCGGACAATTCTCTCTACTATCGGCATAAGAATAATAATATTACTCTCGTTATGGCTTATGTTGATGACATTGTAATCACAGGTTCTTGTTCTGCACAAATCAAGGAGGTTATTCGCCAATTGAATCAACATTTTTCATTGAAGGATTTGGGTGCTTTGCATTACTTCTTGGGTGTTGAGTTCACAAGGAGTTCATCAGGTATTTTTCTTAACCAAAGAAAATACATACTTGATTTATTGCAAAGGGCTGATATGGGTGAAGCCAAGGGAATTTCCACTCCAATGATCACAGGAAATATTCTAAGCAAAACCGATGGTGATCCGTTACCCGATCCTAAACAGTACAGAAGTATTGTAGGAAGTTTGCAATATGCTACTATCACGAGGCCAGAGATTTCTTATGCTGTCAACAAAGTAAGCCAATATATGCAAGCTCCACTCAATACACACTGGAAAGCTGTCAAAAGAATTTTGCGATATCTTGCTGGTACCATGGATCATGGGTTGAATTTTGAAATTCCTAAACACATGAATATCACAGCCTTCGTCGATGCAGATTGGGCATCGGATCTCGATGATAGAAGATCTACCTCTGGATATGCAGTTTACGTTGGAGGAAATTTGGTTTCCTGGAGTGCCAAGAAACAAAACACAGTGGCTCGCTCAAGTACGGAGGCTGAGTATCGTGGACTTTCATTAGCAGCGTGTGAGGTCACTTGGATCCGATCACTCTTGTCTGAATTAAAGCTTTTTGAATCCAAAATTCCCACTATTTGGGTAGACAATCAGGGTGCTATCTCTTTAGCATCAAATCCTGTCTATCACTCTCGAACAAAACATTTGGAATTGGATTTACACTTTATTCGAGAGAAGATCAACGGAAAGCAGATTCAAGTTTTACATGTGCCTAGCATTGACCAAGTGGCAGACATCTTTACAAAGCCTCTTGGTACACAATTCTTCAAGAGATTGAAAGACAAGTTAAATGTTAGACCTCCAACCTCTTTCGAATTGAGGGGGCGTGAAAAGATCAACACCTCACAACACTTATCCGTTGAACATATGTCCAAGAGAAGTGGTCCCACGAAGAAAGGACCTGCTGGATTAAGTGAGGGACCACTGCACTAAGAGCTCATTTCATCTGCCAAAAGGGAGTTTGTTACAAAACCCATATTGTCTTCTAGTTCTAGCAAATAGGATTGTGACACCTATGAGATTCTAGGTTGTTCCATCTTAGGCTATATATACATTGCATGTTGAATGTATTCAATCATCGAATGAAACAAACAATTAAAGCTACTGTGCATATTTCCTCTTTAGCTTTATGTTTAGTCACTATCCTACATTTTCATTACTCGTCATCCAGCTCGTCCCCGATGTATCGCCTTTCCCTTGGTCCGTCAGCGAATTCCTGGGCGACTCTAAAAATATTTTTATGGGCTTCCTAATAGAGGAGAAGCTGAACATGTTGACACAACAGGCTCCCATCAGAGTAAAAAAGATGAGTACGGTGGATTTAATGAAGGCCAAGGAAGTGTCGCTCCTATTGAACAATAAGCAGAAAATGTTTGGTATGTATGGGTTAGAGCTGGAGAAGGTGGAAAATGATTGGTGTCGCACTACAATGCTTTCCGACGAGCAAGTGCAGTATGCTTGTATCGATGCTTTTCTCAATCTTAAAGTTGCGATAGCTCTAACTCTCTCAAACAATCCTCCTCCCACATCTCGATGTATAATCATTTTCTTTTCATCTATGCTAGCTATGGATCTTGTGATCGAAAATCAAATTGAAATTTGTTAACATGATTTCATCAATTTAGAGAAATAAATTTCATTAATTTTAACAATCGATCCGCTGCACAGGAACCTTGTGAAGTGGGATTAAATAATAATTTTAATGGAACCGAAAACGACGCCATATCATAGATTTTTGGATGTTCCAATTTTCCACTATAAGGTTTGACGAGATTGTGACAAAATTGTACAAATCAAAAAAATTAGGACTAGATTCATATGTACATTTAACTTTGTTAGAACCATTTAAAAAAAAAGTGAAGTTATGGAAATAAAATGAATTATATCCTAGCTTCTAACCACATTCTCTTTAAATCATTCGATCACCTAACCAACCACGCATACTCTATACTCAAAATAACTTTCGAATAGATTTGTATTTCCAAGATTCATATAAAATAGTGAGATCAATTAACCTGAGTCAGCCGATTTATCTGAAAAAGATGTTAGAGAGGTTCAGGATGAATCAAGTTAAGTCAGTTTCTACACCTATTGGCCAACATCAGAGGATGTCCAATCAGATGTGTCCCAAGAACAACCAAGAAAGGACTCAGATGAGTAATATACCTTCTGCCAGTGATGTAGGGAGTTTTATGTACGCTATGGTGTGTTGTAGACCACATTTGACTCATGCGATGAGCGTAATCAGCAGATACATGAGTGATCCAGGCTTAAGTTATTGAGCGACAATTAAGTGGGTCATGAAATATATTTTGGGATCAGTTGACAAAGGTCTAAAGTTTTAGAAGATATCATATGAGGCAGAAGTACTTGTGGGATACGTGGATGCCGACTATACAGCCAATGTTGACACAAGAAAGTTCTTAACAGGGTGTGTGTTCACCTTATTTGGTACAACTATATTGTGGAGGTCTATACATCAGTCTGTAGTTGCATTATCTACTACTGAATTAGAGTATGTGGCGTTGACTGAGGTCGTTAAGGAGAGCATGTGGCTTAGGGGGATCTTGAAAGAGTTTGGTTTATCACAGAAAAGTGTGACTTTCTTTTGTGATAATCAAAGCACAATACATCTTGCAAAACATAAAGGGTATCATGAGAGAACCAAGCACATTGATGAGAAGAGGGTGGTTCAAGTGACTAAAATTGTTAAAATGGAGAACTCAGCTGATGCGTTCACTAAGGCGTTGCCAAAAGAGAAGTTTAGTTTATGTCTTAAACTTATTATATTGTATTAAGTCCTTTGAGGAGAAGGTTGATGTTCTTTTATTTTATAAGGATAATGATGATGGTGGGGTGACATGAAACAGGCAACCCAAGATTTTATTACTTTCATTTGATTTTTGATTTTTTTTAGTAGTTATTTGATAGCTTAACTAATTTTTTAGATGTGGAGAGTGAACATAGTGGATCTAACTTCTTGAAGAATGGAGAGGAGAGTCAAAGTCAACCATGGAATTGGAGAGCAATTGATGCAAAGGTGATCTTTTAGAAAAGTTTTGGATGTGCAAAGAGGGAGATAACAAATTTTAGCCTCAAACTTAGAATTTTTACATAGTAAAATTCTAAGTATGGGGGAGTTATTTTTTTTTATTTTTTCTTCACAAGTATTTTACCACTTGCACCGGTTCTTCATTCTACTTGAGTCACTTTTTGCCCCGGCGCACAAATTGCATCGTATGTGCTTAAATTGGTTAAAGTTGACTTTGATCATGCTATTGGGTAGTATATAGTTGTGGTGAAAATGTGAGCATTGGTAGTCTTTGTAATCCATAGTTGAGGAGTTGTGGTGATTTCTATTCTTTGAATGTGTGCATGATTGGTGATCTATAGTGCTTATATTGTGTTCATCCTTGTTGGTTTTTTATTCTATAAGTGCATGATGTGTTGTTGTTGGGGAGATAATTGATGAATGTATGAGTTCTATTGAATGAACCGGTGAGAATTGATCCTTAAATCGAACATTAAACCGATTTAGTTCATTTGAGAGTAGGTTGAGTCATTGTTAATGATTCTAAAACTTGCCCAAGTTCTTGCTTGAGACCATGATTATGTGAAACTTTGTGATGTGATTTAGGTCATCAGTTAGCCAAAATTTCCTAAAATCAAAGTAATTTTCCCTAGTTAGCTCAATTGAGCTTAATTCCTCATTTTCTTGGCAACCTACAATGTTTAACCACTTAGCCTTTTTGAGCCTTTGATATCCATATCTAGTGGAAGATAAAAGATGAAGATTGGAATGGGTTGAGAAAAGAAAATAAAGAAAGAGATGAAAATAGTAAAAATCATGAGAAACAAAAGGAAAGAAAAGAGGGACAAGATCCCTAAGAGCTTAAAAAAAGAAATTTGGCTCAAAAACATGAGTTGGTGATATATGTGAGGGAACAATAATGAAAAGTGAGGATAAAGGTTGTAAATCTTGAAAGTGAAAGCACGAAAAGTGAAATAACGATTTGTGTCCCCCACTAGACGAGTCACTTATCCAAATTCATCCCACCTTTCAAAGAGCCAATGTTACGTCCATGATTAAGTCCTATTGATCTCATTGTTGAACACTTGAATGGTAGAGAGAATAGAGTTTGGACAAGCCTATAGTAATTGTAATGCATGACTTGATTGTTGAGTGTACACATGTCCTTAATTTGTTTGAGTGTTTGAGAGAAACACTACCTTGTGAGTAAAAAAATTGAACATTTGGATATTGTCTTTCCCTTCAGAATGTGTTGTGTGTTTTTATTGTATCTTTGGCCAATGAATGTGATATTCAATAATGAGCTTGCAATCATCTTTGAGAAAGCATTCCATTGTGATCATTCCACCCTCATGTTTTAATTGCGTCGTTGTTTGAGGAAAAACAACATTTTAAGTTTGAAGGGGTTTAGATTTTCGGATGATCACTTGTTCCAATTTTGGTGTACCACATCTTATTCCACTATAAGGTTTGACGAGTTTGTGACAAAATGGTACAATTCACAAAAAATCTGGACAAAATTCATACATTTAATTTTCTTAGAACCATTTGTAAAATGAATAATATCCCAGCCTCTAACCACGTTCTCTTTAAACCATTCGATCACCTAACCAACCACGCGTACGCATACTCAATACTCAAAATACATTTCAAATATATTTTTATTATCAAGATTCAAAGAAAACAATGATCGAGGTTTAATTCAGGTGAGTCAGCCGACCTATCTGAAGAAGGGGCATGTGAGATTCAGGATGAATCAATTAAGTTAAGTTAGTCTCTACACCTATTGGCCAGCATCATAGGATGCCCAATCGGGTGTGTCCCAAGAACAGCCAAGAAAGGACTCAGATGATGAATATACCTTATGCACGTGCTGTATGGAGTTTGATGTACGCTCTGGTGTGTTGTACATCAGATTTGACACATGCGATGAGTGTAATCAGCAGATACATGAGAGATCCAGACTTAACTCATTGAGGGACAGGGTCATGACATATGTTCTGGGATAAGCTGACAAAGTCTGATGTTTTAGAAGATATTAGATGAGGCAGACGCACTTGAAATTAATAATATAATAAACATGTCTTATAATATCCAAAGTTGGTTATATAATATGTACACGGTCAGGATTAAATGATAGATTAAGATCAAAAGGTTAGAAAAAAAGGCGGAAAAATAAAAAGGAAATGTGAGGATTTGTATAAAAGAATTGGATGGAGGAGTAACTAACTCATTTTCATTATTCTTAGAAACCGCTCCCTACGCCTCTCACACACACATATATATATATACAGACACTGCAGGAGGGCTAAATTCTTGATCATGAATGGAGGGAAGAAGCTACATTAGAGCGATGAAGCATGTCTACGACGTTATCATCTCCCGCGAAACCATCGTAACGACGGTCACAAACCAAGGAGATGCTATCACAGAGTGGATCAACGCCGTCAACGCTGACAGAAGAAATAGTGGTCTCCGCTACATTGGCTTCGAAGTAGAGCTCAACCACGATTGCAGGTCTATTGCGACTGTGCAGTTGTGCGTGGACAGGCGCTGCCTCGTCATCCAGCTCGTCCGCGGCCGTCCATGGCCTTGGCCTCCGTCCCTGGACCAATTCCTGAGCGACTCTAACAACATCTTTGCGGGCGTCCAAATGGAAAACAAGCTGAACATGTTGTTACAACAGATTCCGTGCATTCGAGCCAACTTCAAGCATACGACGGTGGATTTGCTGAAGAATGTACCGAGCCTGTTGAACACTAAGCAGAAAAATTTTGCCATGTATGGGTGGACGGTGGAAACTGATTTGTGTCGCACTATGCTTTCAGATGATCAGGTGCACTATGCTTTCAGAAAAATTTTCTTGTTCTTGACTGTTAATTATTTAGGTAATTAGAATATGATCAAAAATTAACCCCAAGGAGTTGGCCTAGTGGCTGTAGGCTTGGGACTTAAGAGTGTGCTCCTCTCTAGGTCTCTGGTTCGAACCATAAAAACTCTGGCTTTAAACGGGACCTCCGCAAGTGGGTGGTGGGATTGGTCCCCGGGATTAGTCGGTTCTTGGACAATACTCCCTCTGTCCCTTTTAAACGGGACCTCCGCACTCTGTCCCTTTTAAACGGGACCTCCGCAAGTGGGTGGTGGGATTGGTCCCCGGGATTAGTCGGTTCTTGGACAATACTCCCTCTGTCCCTTTTAAACGGGACCTCCGCAAGTGGGTGGTGGGATTGGTCCCCGGGATTAGTCGGTTCTTGGACAATACTCCCTCTGTCCCTAGTTTGTGGACAATACTCCCTCTGTCCCTTTAATTTGTAAATATGGATAAATTGAATAATACTTCCTCTATCCCTTTAATTTGTAAAATTAATATAGTTTGTGCTACTCTTTGGAACCTTGGAGCATTTTCATAGGGTTTTCAGAGGACTTAAATTTATAATTAAAGCCTGTAATTTACAGTGGAGTGAATAAAACATAAATACATAATGAACCTTTTGCCTCAAATTTTATAGTTGTAGTCTCTCAACTATTTTGGGGCTCATGTGTACTTTGGGACCAGTGATGGATTAATAAGGAGTTTTGGGAATTAGGAATTGCAGGAATTATAAATGAGAAAATCCATGTGCATGGAAGGAAGGATAATGAAAGGGAATTGATTCGATAAACAAAAACAAAGGATGGGAGTCAAATTAATTAAGAGCAAACAATGCAAGCATGGACAAACACATTTGCATATCCCTGGATAGGCAGCTGAAATAATCTAATTTTACCGCAAATCAGGCGAGCATTTATCGCAACAAACATTTTCAAGAGCTGCGGCGGCTAATTCAAAGATGATTAATGCTAAAAACATACTAATAGGGAATAAAGTAATATAAGAATAATATCTTTTTATTTAGTCATATCATTGTATATATTCTTATTGATATGATTGTTGTATTCTAGTAACATACCATTACTCCTCTTCATCATTGCCATTTTATTTTTATTTTTATTTTTGCTAAGTACATATCGTTAGCTTACATCTTTATATAGGCCAAGGCGGAAACCCTAGATAAAAATGATAAAGGTGGTAGAGAAATAGTGAGATGTTGACGGAGGGAGTATATATTTCAGTCTTTTATCATTTTTTTTTAGAACAAAGAAAAAAAATTATTACTTCGGTGCTATGACCATAAGAAATGCCAAAAAATAAGATATAGTTACAGAAACTTCTGCTTCTAGCTAGTCGAATGCCTTTAAAAATACTAGAATTTCTCGCTCCCCAGATATTTCAAACCGTGCAATGACAGAGAAGAGCCAGTGTTCCCTAACCGAGTAAAGTAAAGCCAAACCAACAATAAATCTTTTTTCCAGACGATGCTCGAAAAATGACAGGAGAAAAATAAATGGTCCGACCCTCCTCATTTACTATATCAATTTAGCACATAAATTTTTTGGGATTTTATTTTACTTCAATTAATTTTTTTTATAATTAAAAAATAATATTCCATTAATTTTTTAACATTTTATTTTTTTATTTTACTTCAATTTCTCTTTTTAATATTATTTTTTAAATTTATTTTTCTTCATTTATCATGTGTTTCAAATGATATTTTTTTGACGTACTTTCTTTTTGTGATCCAAATAATTATTCTAAAATTTTAAAGTCTAATAAGAAAATTTTAAAAATAATATTAATTTTTTTTAAATATTAAATAGTATAATAATAATTTGTTTTAAAAAATAAAACTCTCATCTCTTTTATTTGGAAGTCTTCAATTCTATTGGTACTATTTTACTTTAATTAATTGGTGTATAATATTCATCTTATCCTTTCAAAATTTTACGTCATTCCTTACAAAATTTACTTCGTTTTACATTGTTCAATTATTATTTTCATTCGAACTTTCATTTTTTAGTCACTTTATTTTAGTTTTTTATAAATAATAATTTTTAGTTTATAAGGGTTATAATAACAATTGATAAGTATTATGGTATATTATTAGTTAATATGCAGTACTGTACGTATTAGTTCATATATAGTATAATATTAGTTTATATTGGTACAAGTTCTAATGTTTTCGAGTTTCGAGTTCACATACTTTATGGTACTAGTTCAAATATAGTATAGTATTAGTTCAAATATTGTATAGTATTAGTTCACATACTCTATGGTACTAGTTCAAATATAGTATAGTATTAATTCACATATTGTATAATATTATTAGTTCATATATTAAATAATATTTTTATACTCACATTAATCTCTAGTACTATACAATATATTAACTAGTACTATACCATAGGCGTACTAATACTATATCGTATTTAAATTAATATTATATTTAATAAAAAATACATAACTTAACACATTTATAATTCAAGGCATACCATGCAAATTAATACATCAATATTAAAATATTGATATTAAGTAAGTAATAAAAAGAAGAAAAGTGAGAATGAATCACACTGAACACACAATTCAATTAATAGATACATTCACACTCAATAAACATATGAATGCATCAACACGGCGATGACCACGAAGAAAATAATAAAGCTGATGCAATATTATGATGGTTTCTTCCCAATTCTCCACTCATTTAAGTTTCTAAATATAAATTTTATTTTTCAATTAGATTATGTTATTAATTAGTCTTAAAAAATAATCTAATACTTTAAAATACTTGTAACAAACTAGATATCATTGTAGAAATAATGAAAACATAACAAAATAATCTTAGTTATTATAAATCAGATTAAAACTAAAAAGTGAGCATGTCATATTCATACATTTATATCCAAATTAGCAAAAAATATTGAATTTTTTAGTTTAGCTTTTTTTTCGCTTTTTTTTTTTTTTTGTATTTTTTTTTCCTTAAATTTTGGTCATTTTTTGAAAAAAAAAAAAAACTGAAATTTTTATTTCATAATTTTATTTTTGAGTTTCATTTTTTTTTATATTGAGATCTGGATCGATTTAGAAAAAATATTTGGGAAGGAAAGTGCGCCCAGGGCCTACGAATTGAAACATGCACTCACCCTTACACTACAGGAGAAGATGTATATATCCGCTTACTACACCAATTTGAAGGGAATATGGGACAAAATACGGTCAGCCTCATCTATTCCAAAAATGCACACGTGGAAAGTGTAAATGTGACGTCTCGAGGCAACTAGTTGAAATGTGCGGGAAAGAAAAACTATATGAATTTCTCATGGGCTTGGACGAGATATTCAATACTGTTAAGAGGTCTACAACTCCTCTCTACTTTTCGGGTTTTAGCTTTTCTCCATTGATTTTTCATTTAAACACATGAGCCCACTAGAGTAAGTAGTTGTTTCATTTAAACACATGAGCCCCGGCCTAAAGTAGAGACCCATCATGATTAAGTGCACATAATATAAGCTTTAATATCTCATCGCCTATAGTTGCCCAATTGATTTTGTAGAAAGACACTGGAAAACCATCCGGACCCGGACCCGAAACTTGTATTCTAGTAACATACCATTACTCCTCTTCATCATTGCCATTTTATTTTTATTTTTATTTTTGCTAAGTACATATCGTTAGCTTACATCTTTATATAGGCCAAGGGGGAAACCCTAGATAAAAATGATAAAGGTGGTAGAGAAATAGTGAGATGTTGACGGAGGGAGTATCTATTTCAGTCTTTTATCATTTTTTTTTAGAACAAAGAAAAAAAATTATTACTTCGGTGCTATGACCATAAGAAATGCCAAAAAATAAGATATAGTTACAGAAACTTCTGCTTCTAGCTAGTCGAATGCCTTTAAAAATACTAGAATTTCTCGCTCCCCAGATATTTCAAACCGTGCAATGACAGAGAAGAGCCAGTGTTCTCTAACCGAGTAAAGTAAAGCCAAACCAACAATAAATCTTTTTTCCAGACGATGCTCGAGAAATGACAGGAGAAAAATAAATGGTCCGACCCCTCCTCATTTACTATATCAATTTAGCACATAAATTTTTTGGGATTTTATTTTACTTCAATTAATTTTTTTTTATAATTAAAAAATAATATTCCATTAATTTTTTAACATTTTATTTTTTTATTTTACTTCAATTTCTCTTTTTAATATTATTTTTTAAATTTATTTTTCTTCATTTATCATGTGTTTCAAATGATATTTTTTTGACGTACTTTCTTTTTGTGATCCAAATAATTATTCTAAAATTTTAAAGTCTAATAAGAAAATTTTAAAAATAATATTAATTTTTTTTAAATATTAAATAGTATAATAATAATTTGTTTTAAAAAATAAAACTCTCATCTCTTTTATTTGGAAGTCTTCAATTCTATTGGTACTATTTTACTTTAATTAATTGGTGTATAATATTCATCTTATCCTTTCAAAATTTTACGTCATTCCTTACAAAATTTACTTCGTTTTACATTGTTCAATTATTATTTTCATTCGAACTTTCATTTTTTAGTCACTTTATTTTAGTTTTTTATAAATAATAATTTTTAGTTTATAAGGGTTATAATAACAATTGATAAGTATTATGGTATATTATTAGTTAATATGCAGTACTGTACGTATTAGTTCATATATAGTATAATATTAATTTATATTGGTACAAGTTCTAATGTTTTCGAGTTTCGAGTTCACATACTTTATGGTACTAGTTCAAATATAGTATAGTATTAGTTCAAATATTGTATAGTATTAGTTCACATACTCTATGGTACTAGTTCAAATATAGTATAGTATTAATTCACATATTGTATAATATTATTAGTTCATATATTAAATAATATTTTTATACCCACATTAATCTCTAGTACTATACAATATATTAACTAGTACTATACCATAGGCGTACTAATACTATATCGTATTTAAATTAATATTATATTTAATAAAAAATACATAACTTAACACATTTATAATTCAAGGCATACCATGCAAATTAATACATCAATATTAAAATATTGATATTAAGTAAGTAATAAAAAGAAGAAAAGTGAGAATGAATCACACTGAACACACAATTCAATTAATAGATACATTCACACTCAATAAACATATGAATGCATCAACACGGCGATGACCACGAAGAAAATAATAAAGCTGATGCAATATTATGATGGTTTCTTCCCAATTCTCCACTCATTTAAGTTTCTAAATATAAATTTTATTTTTCAATTAGATTATGTTATTAATTAGTCTTAAAAAATAATATAATACTTTAAAATACTTGTAACAAACTAGATATCATTGTAGAAATAATGAAAACATAACAAAATAATCTTAGTTATTATAAATCAGATTAAAACTAAAAAGTGAGCATGTCATATTCATACATTTATACCCAAATTAGCAAAAAATATTGAATTTTTTTAGTTTAGCTTTTTTTTCGCTTTTTTTTTTTTTGTATTTTTTTTTCCTTAAATTTTGGTCATTTTTTGAAAAAAAAAAAAAACTGAAATTTTTATTTCATAATTTTATTTTTGAGTTTCATTTTTTTTTATATTGAGATCTGGATCGATTTAGAAAAAATATTTGGGAAGGAAAGTGCGCCCAGGGCCTACGAATTGAAACATGCACTCACCCTTACACTACAGGAGAAGATGTATATATCCGCTTACTACACCAATTTGAAGGGAATATGGGACAAAATACGGTCAGCCTCATCTATTCCAAAAATGCACACGTGGAAAGTGTAAATGTGACGTCTCGAGGCAACTAGTTGAAATGCGCGGGAAAGAAAAACTATATGAATTTCTCATGGGCTTGGACGAGATATTCAATACTGTTAAGAGGTCTACAACTCCTCTCTACTTTTCGGGTTTTAGCTTTTCTCCATTGATTTTTCATTTAAACACATGAGCCCACTAGAGTAAGTAGTTGTTTCATTTAAACACATGAGCCCCGGCCTAAAGTAGAGACCCATCATGATTAAGTGCACATAATATAAGCTTTAATATCTCATCGCCTATAGTTGCCCAATTGATTTTGTAGAAAGACACTGGAAAACCATCCGGACCCGGACCCGAAGCTTTCCAAGGATTGAGATCTTTAACTGCTCGGGAAACTTCTTCTAGAGTAAAAGGGGCATTAAGGAGTTGATTACGATCAACAGATAAAGTGCATGACATATCAATTATAACTCTTTTAATAACCCCATGATCAGGATTCGATGTCCTAAAGATATTCTGAAAGTACCCTAAGAAAACCTTTTGTATCACTTCACTGCTACACATTTAAGCTTGGAGAGCCCTTTTTTCAAACAGCTCTCCAAGATATAGTTTGGAGAGCCCTTTTTTCAAACAGCTCTCCAAGATATAGTTTAATTTGGAGAGCCCTTTTTTCAAACAGCTCTCCAAGATATAGCTTGGAGAGCCCTTTTTTCAAATAGCTCTCCAAGATATAGCTAGGAGCGGTTTTATTAAAAGAAAAAAAAAACACAGAGAAAGCGGTTCTAAACCGCTCTCCACGTGAAACACCACGTGAAACACTTGGAATGCGGTTCATAACCGCTCTCCAAGAGTTGGTCTTAGGTCGAATATATTAATTTCAGTCCCGTAAAAAAAAAAAATTCAGATCCAAGCTTTTCTCCCCCAAATTCAAAAAAAGTTTTCCCCCAAATCCTCCTCGCGCCGTTGCCTCCCCCATCCCTCCTCGCGCGTCGCTGCCTCCCTCTTCCTCCTCGCGCCGTCGCCGTCGCTGCCTCCCTCTGAGACTGATTCAACTTCATCATCGGGTTTAGAGAGAGAAAGAGAAAAGGAAGAAAGGAGAAAGAGGAGACAACAGATTCTGGCAGAAAGAGCAGCTGCCAAAGCAATTCAGGCTATTCAAGAGCTTGAGAACCTGGTTGCTAGATTGGAAGGGGAGAAACAGAGTTTGGAGAAAATACTTGAAGAGCGACTACAACAACAAGTATAAGAGGTATTTTATGCATATTTATTGTCTACCTTACTCTATTTTATTGATTACGGTTCTTCATGTTTCTTTAATAACCACTCTTTGAAATAAAGGAAGGAAAACGGAAACCTTTTTTCTGTTTCCACTCTTGCTATAGAGTAACTACACTGGACCTTTATTCATATGGCCTTGATAGTATGAGCTTGTATATTCATATGGTATATATTATCTTTCTTTATGGAACAGGTAACTACCTTGATTCATTATTATTTTGTTGACTAAGCACGTTTTCCTAACTTTATACCATTTGACTATGAAGTATTTCTAGTCATCATTGAAGACTATCTAATTTTATTCTTTCATAGTTTAGGGGTGTTGGTTCTAGAAAGCTTTTCTTAAAATACAACTGTATTCTTGGATGACATTGTATATGGTTCTTCATCAGACAAATAAGCTTTCCTGTTTCATTGAAAGATATGTGTAGGGCCATTATTTAAAGTTATGGTAGATAATGCTTTCTCTGCCCATGGAATGATGTACCATGAATTATTAAAAAATATGGTGACATATACCTAAATAATTTTTGTTCTTACGATGAATATATGTATTTAATGGGAAAAAAACATGTATATTATCATTATTACGAGTGGAGTGAAAACAATTCTAATAACTTTTATTGAATTACAAGGTCATCATTGCACATCTTTTCATAGCTTATGGAACATTCTTCAGTGTAATTGCATGATTTAATCGGCTAAAAGTTGACTTTTAGACAATTCTATTTGATTTTGTGGGCTTGTGTTTTGGTAAGTAATTGCAACAGTATGTACTAAAGTAGTGTCTGTTTTGTTATCTTGCTTTGTGCTTTTGTAATATTTTCTTGATATGGTCGTTATAGTAAATTGCTGATTTTTTCAGCCATCAGAATTACAGACTACAATGATGGAAACCATGGAAGCAGCTGAGCTAGAAAAACAGAAGCATAATCGTACTCGAATGGAAGTCCTGGCACAACTAGCGAAACTTGAGATATCAATGCCGATTTCACAAGGTCTCTTGCTAATGCACAAAAGAATCTGGAAGTAGAGGTATTTAAGCCCTACTATGTTTATTTATTGTGGAAGAATAATCCCATTTTCTTTCTAGTCTGCAATTATTTCTGCTTCATTGTTCCTTTTTACATATGATTGAGTCTCAAATGATCCATAAATATTAATCAGTGGATCTGCTAGTGTAAAACAATTTGGACCTCTTTATGCATTTTAGTTGTTCATTTATTTTGCTTCACTTGGTCTGATGTAGGTTTACATACTCGTGCAGATTATTTAAGTTTATGTCAAAAGTAATTTATCAACATTCTATTCAAATTTGGCTTTTATAAACAATTCTTGGAAATTATCAGTTTAATTTTGGCAATGATGGGTATATGCATCTACATTAAAATGCATTCTTTAATTCCTTTTCATGTGTCTGTGTTTGCTGGAATAGGCTGATCGAGTAGCTGAACTTCGTCAGCATATTCAAATGAAAGAAGCAACTCATGAAGGTGTGTGTTGTAGGCTAATAGTTTGTTGTTTTTATATGTGCAACATTTTTATCATTGTTTGACTCGTTTTCTTGCAACCCCTGATATTCTTCTAGAGCTGATATATATTGATACAGATCAGAGTTATTTTTTAAAAAAATTGTCCAAAATGGTGATAGAGTAAGTAAACATTGCTGCTTCTGCATTTATACATATAGCAAATTAATCTGTTATCTGATTCTTATTTAGTTTGTACCACGACTTTTCAGTTAAGAGCTTCGAAAGGTACGGTGTTGAATTCGAAATGGAGATGCTCGAGGCAGAATATTCCTTTGTAGCCGATAAAGTGGAAAGAATGCAAGAGCAGGTACTTTTTCTTCTATGAAAAAACTTAGGAGTATAAGGATTAAGGCAATTGCTACATTATTCGAGGTCAAGCATTGAGTATATATCTAGTGCTTTTTGCCCACTTGTAAGTGAAAAGTTTTTTTTATTTATATTTGATGTTGCTAGGATAATGTTATATTCTTATCAATTGACGATTCCTAACACTGTAAGTCAATTTATCGATTTATTTAAATTATTATTGAATGAATAAAAATTCATATACTATATATCCAACTATATTGATTGATCGTTGTTTGCTGTTTGTCTATGACCGTCCGCTCAAAACTTACAACAACAAAAGAATTGACAAATGGAAAAAAGATTGGACAGGATACATTTACAATCGATTTTTGTATATGTATAATTAAAGTAGATAGTATAACTTTTGGTAGCATGTAATATATTAACTTATACATTTGTGATGATATTTAATATTTTGGTGTATATTATGTTAGTGTACGTTTATTTATTTGATTTTTTGGTATTTGACGTGTATATATATATATATAAATAAAATTTGGTTTTGTATAAAATGAATTTTTAAAATATAAAATAATTATTAAAAAAAAATACTTAGACAGCGGTTCATAAACACTGTCCAAGTTCAAGCGTTTAAAAAAAAAAAATCACTTAGACAGCGGTTATGAACCGCTGTCCAAGTCAAAAAAAAAAATACACATAACCCCACTTGCAGTGCTGTTAAAAAACCGCTCTCCAAGTGTAATTAAGCTTGGACAGCTCCCACTTGGAGAGCTTTTCTAAAATACACACAAGACCCTTTTTTAAAGCTCTTCAAGGCCAAATATGTATTAGTGCTTATGGAGTCGTAACCCATACTCCATCCTCATTCTGAACGCCCCATGATCTAGTGTTGCGATCCCCCTCTTGTAGCCAGGTAACCCTTGGACTTTGCTTCCAATATCATTTTTCTTTGAGTTTGAAGCTTTTCAAACTCTTTTTCCAAACTACTAACTTTGACCATATTAGGAATATGATCATCATTATTTAACTTAAAAGCTATATCTTAGTTTGAGCATTCTGGATAAGACTTATAATGGAACCCCCTTTGGTACATTCCCATTTCTTGAGGGCACGTCCAAAAATATGCAAATGGTCAATAAGTTGATGATTCAAATCCCTATTTCTCCAAACATTTTCCACTACATTTTAAAAATCAGGCTCTTTGATCCAGTGGTTCTCCAATTTAAAATACCGTCCAGAGTTTTTGTTACACGAATACAAGTCCTCACAACAAATTATGATCGATCTATGATCGAATCCCATAAAGTCCAGTTTAGTCCAATTTTATTTTTATTTTTTATTCACATGACATTTGCACAATAACGGGGAAACAAAGAAATTCATTCCTCATTGGCAACAAACCGGTCCAGTTTTTCTTTAATCATGGCTTCACACTTTCTTCTATTACACCAAGTATATTTAGGCCCCATAGTGCGTAAATGAATGAAGTCGTTAAAACAAAGAGCATCCTGAAATTGAAATAGTTGATCATGTGATTTTTGAGAACCCCCTATTTTTTCATGAAGGAAAATAGTTTCATTAAAATTCCCTCCTACAGCCAAGTAGAAGGTAAATAATATGAATAAGATTTCATGAAGGAAGCAAAGGTTTTCCATAGAAACCAGTAAGCCTCCATTGGACAGCAAAAAAGTGAATAAAACAGTCAATGTGGCCACTAGAATAAGATAAAATATTAATCACCCATTCATTCCAAAACAAAATAAGGCCCCTAGAGAATTCATGAGCATCAACATTAAAGCATCATCGAAAACCAAGTTTTACGTTAAGTACATCAGCATAACTAGACGAATACTTAGATTCTGAAATAAATAAAAGGGATAGCTTAGACTGAGAGACTAACCTACACAACTGATTAAACACAAGAGGCCTATGAAGACCCCGAGCGTTCCAACATAAAACAATCATTTCCCATGGCGGGGCTAATTCACCTCAACCTCCGCCACTCCTGGAATTCCTATTTCTTCTCCGTAGACTTCAAACATACTACGACTTTCTTGAAAAACCCATTGTGACATCTTCTTGACCCCTGCATGTGCCCCACAGCTGTAGAGAGTCTCCCATATAATGCATTAGTGGCCTCTTCTTGCATGGCATTGCGTTGCCCTGGACAGAAGCTACACCATCCACTTCATTCCTATCCATCATCACATACCAGGGAGATGAATAGGTGATTAATATGGTCAACTAATCTGTAAAATAAATTGTGCACATATAAATTAGCTCAGGTGACTAAAGTTAGTCCTCAAAGCAGTGGTCTTTTGAACTCCTGCTCTGATACCCACTTGATGGTTTCAAAAAGGAGTGTATGGAGGAGGGGAGGGGGGGGAATATATGTGTATGTGTTTTTCAATACTTTTTAACTAATATAAATAAAAACGATCAGAGTCGGGTAATAAGTTGTCCAAATGTCAAGTCCTATGAAAATTATTTTGTGAGTATTTTGACAAGTCTTAACTAATAAACAAACTATATGCGGAATTAACGATAGACCATTTTATACTCCTAAAAATCATTAAGTAAAAATCTAGTTTTACTCACACCAAACCAATGCTTGTGTCAACACTTATGGAAGTACCTTTTCTAATATAAACTACATTGTGTATGATCAAAACAAGTTTTATGCACTCTCAAGTAATAAAAAAATAGTGATCAAGCAAATACTAAGCAAGTAAGTAAGTGGAGAATATAAATAACACAAGATGTATAGTGGTTCGGAGGCTAAACTGCTCCTACGTCCACTTTCCCTCATTTAATAGAATAATCCCTTAATCTATTAGGAATTAGCTTGTTTTACAGTGTCAAGGTGCACTCTACTCTTCTTCTTCTCTTCTCTTCTCTTAATTTCTTACAATCTTCTCTCGTTGTAATACTCTCAAACTACTTCGAACTCATAAATACTCTCAAATACCTCTCAAAGTGAAAGTAGAATTTTGTTCTTGGTACCAACTTATAATTAGTGTGATATCCTTTATAATTAAGAATAAATGTAAACGATAAGATATCACTCTCCAGACTTTGGATAATAGTGTATAATTGCCTAGTGGAAACTAATGAAAACACTCAATATGCTTAAAATTAAAGTTTAATCTCGAATACTTGAGTGTAGAATACTTTTGAATCTTGCAATAGCTTTAGCTTAATTATATGTGTTCCCGTAAATTGAAATGATTCAAATTGTGGCCTATTTATAGACTTAAGAAACTAGTCGTTAGTGAAGATAGTACATTATTCCATAAATTTGAACATTTAAATTGTTCAAGGGCCTGCATGGAATTTGTACATGCATGCACTCATGTCTATTTTCAGAAAATCATTTTGAATTCAAGGTTATTTATGCGCAGATGACATGTGGCAATTGATCATTAACCTTCATGTAATATTTCTGATACTTTAAATAATGGCTTGATCTTGTCCTAGTTTGATTTTTGTGTTGCATGGTCATTCATCCTGCTTGACCATTAGTAAGCCATGTTCAACTCCTGTAAATATTACTTTTGTTGGTCCCAAAAGGTGCGTGACACGTGTATTGGGGAGGGGGGGAGGAAATACACATGTATGTGTTTTTCAAAACTTTTTGCAATTAATCAACACAAATAATCAGAGTCAGATAAGTTGTACAATATGCCAAGTCCTATGAAAATACTCAATGAAATATTGTAACAGAACTTAACAGTAAACAACTTGTATGCGGAATAAATGATAGACCCTATTATACTCCTTAATTAATATACACATAAATACTTAACTACAAGATAATAAGCAGTTGTATCAATACAAAAAGTTAAGCAATAAGGTAAATGCAGTAAATAAGAACAAAAGACGTATAGTAGTTCGGAGGCTAAACTGCTCCTACGTCCACTCACCTAATTTAATAGGATAATTCCTTAATCACTTGGAATTAACTTGTTTTTACAGTGCCAAGGTGCACTCTACTTCTTCTCCTCTTCTCTTGATTTCTTACAACCTTCTCTCGTTGCAATACTCGCAACACTTCTACGAACTCAACAATACTCTCAATCTATCTCTCAAGGTAAAAGTAGGGTTTTGTTCTTGTACCAAAAAAGTGTGATATCCTTTACAATTTAAGAACGAATGTAAAGGCTAGGATATCACTTTCTAGACTTAGGATAATAGAACGATAAGCTTGCCGAGTGGGGACTATAGATAACACTCACAAACAAAATATGCTTAAAAGGTTTAATCTCTCGAGTGTTTTTGAATACTTTTGAATACTAAAATATTGCTAGAATGTGTATGGCTTGTACGTCCCATAATCTTGGAATGTTTCAAGATATGGACTATTTATAGATGAAGCAAACTATCATTTGGTGGAGATAGCAAACTTATCCATATATTTAAACTTTCAAATTGTTCAAGGGCCTGCATGCAAATAGTACATGCATTCACGTCCATTCTGAATTTTGCATTCCCTTCTCAGAATTTGTTATGCGCAGTGACAGATGGCAATAATCTATTGTCTAATTTGGAATAATTATGTCCTTCCAGCTAACGGCTTCGTACTGGGTAAATGCCTTGTCATCCATCGTCTTTGACCATAAGTGTGCCAAGTCCAAAGTATATGAATATCCAAATTTATCATACTTGACATTTGTCCTTCATCATACTTGTCTTCATGAGTCCTTGTAACTTTTTCATAACTCTTAGGCTTCTTCAATGCTACTTGTCTTCATGCTCTTTGTGCTTCCTGATCATTTGTCATAGATTCAAGAATAACCTATCTAAATAAAAATTAAAGCTCCCTAACATATATGAGCTTTTCTAACCTGAAAATCTAGACTTGAAAATTATCATACTTGAGATTTTACTTAGGGTTTTGGTATCTAATCAAAATCAAATTTTCTTTTATTAATACAAACCATATCCTAACAACTTCAAGCTTCTTGTCTATTAGCAAAGTGCTCTGAATGTTACTTCAGGCATCTTGAGTTCTTGACCATTTGATTTACTTGAATACTGTTCTAAGCCTTCATTCACGGGACTTGAAGTTCCTTTGGCTTGACAACATCTAATCAACTTTCTTTCATGTCACTAGCTTGTCCAAGTTTTAACTTATCTTCATGTAACTTGACCAGTCTTGTGGCTTGAAAAGTCCCCTATACTTTCATCCATAGCTTTTGACACTTGTGATTTTGCTAAGTTCTTTGTAGGTCAACTTGAATGAAACATCTTTGGACTGTCACTATATGCATTCAATCTTCTTGTCTTCATGACTCTTGTCTTCATAGCTCTTAGTTGACATAGATTTTTCAAAACTCTATCCTAACAAAAGTAAAGCTCCTTAACATATATGAATTTTCTAACCTAACTTGACAATTCGTCATACTTAACATTTTCTTAGGGTTTTGATATCTAGTCAAAACTAAATTTTCTCTTTTATAAATATAAACCATACCCCAACAACAAAGAATTAGAAAATTTGATATAAATATCTATTATACCTAATAGTTAATTAGAAATAACAAACACTGTAATATAAAAATAACAAAAATAATAAAAACTAATATTTAAATTTTTATTTTTTTTTAGAAGTTGCATAGGACTGCAATAAAGCTCCCAAGAAAAGAATCCTATGAACTAGTCAACTACTCCATTCCTATCAAGAGAAGGAGAAAAGGTAGAGTAAGGAAAAAGGCCCTCTAAAGCAGATTGTGCACCACTGCTTTTTCTGCTAATTTGTGCGCCTTATCATTCCTGGACCTTGGAATAAATGTGAATTTGCACACTACAAATTCTTGTGAAGCCAAATAGATTCTCAATGCAAGATCAACCTCTGGTCCATAACCTTTAATATTCTCATAGCATAATGCAATTGCTTATTTCGAATCAGTTTTCATCTCGATGCTATTAAAATGCCTTCTTTGTGCCTCAAGAACAGCGAACTCAATTGCCTTCAACTCCACTCCCAACGAACTCCTTTGTGGCCTGACTTTTTCTGAGAACGTGAAGATGGTATCTCTATCCCTGTTATAGCAAATAACTCCCACCCCACACTTTCTAGCGTCGACGTTAAAAGCTCCGTCAACTTCAAAGCAAACCTCTACCATTTCTCCATCCTCCTCAGTTGTTAACCGGGGTGTCGTTTCTTCCTCTAGCTCCATCAAAGTCTTCTCGTGAGCTCTTTGGAAAGATTCCAAGTAGTGAAGAACATTCTCACCCGTATCATTGTGGCACTGACGTTTGTTTATAGTATTTTCATGTGTCACGCTACACCTTTCCCGCCATACTCCCCATGCCACCATAATTAAAACATCGAGGCTCACTGCTCTAGCGATTTTACTCAAGAAGGTTAGAAATTGGATCGTCCGCAAATATCTTCCTTTTTTTATCGCATCCCAAATGCTAAGTTTTTTCCAAATATTTCGAACTCCACAACAAGTTAAAAGAGCATATACTGTCGTGGGCATGAAACTTCCGCAAAAGCCACAATTTGGTGTGGCCGGTATACTTCTCCTAACGAGATTTCCTTCCGCCGCAATAAAATCCCAACCCAACATCCATCCAAAAATCCGAACCTTAGGAGGGATTTTTAACTGCCAAATTTTGTTCCACCACCCCTTAATATGTTCACCACTCGATGTTTGAGCCTCATCCCCAAAACTTGCATCATGTGTTCGGATTGACCAATACCCTGATCTCACTGAATATTTTCCATAAGTATCATGCACCCAAAACTGTCTATTCTCTTCGTGTTCTGCACCTACTACCGTTCTAAGAATTCCCTCCGCTTCAAAAGGCAAAAATGCATGTCTTACCATTTCTTCTTTCCATTCCCTATGCTCATTTAAGAAGGACGTCACCTTATATGCCGCAAAATTTTTGGACTGAATCATGCGTGCTTGAATAGTGTTAATGTATTGACATTTCCAATCATCCATCTAATTCCACGACGTAACACTTCCTTGCTTGAGAGTAAGGATCTCCACGTAAAAGAGGGGTTATTCCCCAATTCGGCTTCCATGATATCCGTATTCTTGTAATATCTTGCTTTAAGAACTCGTGCAACTAGCGACTGCGGCTGATCGATTAATCGCCATAGTTGCTTTGCCAAAATAGCCTGATTGAATTGGACCATCTTCCTAAAGCCCACCCCCCACCCTCCTCCTTCGACTTACACAAGTTATCCCACTTCATCCAATGAATTTTACTATGATTATCATTCATTCCCCACTAAAAGTTCGCAATAAGAATTTCCATTTCATGACATATTTGAACTGGAATCTTAAAACATGTCATTGCATAAGTTGGAATTGTTTGTAGAACTGACTTAATCAGAACTTCCCTCCCCCCTTCTGAAAATTCCTTGTTTTTCCAATCATCAATTCTTTTTCTAGCCTGTCAGTCAAATATTAAAATTGTACCTTTTTTCCTTGTACCGAAAAAGTAGAAAGTCCCACGTAAATCTGGTGTCCTTATTTTAATCGTACATTCAATATGTCTTGCAAGTCCTGTCTATTCCAAAGCGGCTGTGTTCGGGCTAAAAAGAATAGGAGACTTTTCAAGATTAACCACTTGCCCCGATGCATCTTCATACTCACGAAGTAGGGTTTGAAGATTGTGTCCATACTCATTTTTTGCTATCAGGAAAATCACACTATCATCTGCTAAGAAAAGGTGAATGATCATCGACACTCCCCTAGAGATCATAATACCCTCCAATTTTCCTTCATGTGCCCTCACATTAATACTTGTCGACAAGCCTTGTGCACATAATACAAACAAGAAAGGAGATAAAGGATCTCCTTGTCGTAATCTCCTTGACGGTTTTACATCACCTACAATCGTATTATTGACATAAAAGACATACCTCACCGTAGAAACACATCGCATAATCAATTGAGTGATCTTCTCAGAAAACCCCATCTTGTGCATTTAGGTTTCAAGGAAAACCCATTCAATACGATTGTAA
Source organism: Galeopsis tetrahit (assembly GCA_963675135.1). Taxonomy (NCBI): domain Eukaryota; kingdom Viridiplantae; phylum Streptophyta; class Magnoliopsida; order Lamiales; family Lamiaceae; genus Galeopsis; species Galeopsis tetrahit. The sequence goes on from OY776119.1 coordinate 30,626,407, forward strand.
GCCTTGCCCGATCATATCAAGTTTTTTCACAACATACCCGAACTTTCTCTTAGAATTTCTAAGCCAATACATGCATTCGTAATTTAGTAATACATTATCAGAGATGAGTCGATCCTGAACAAATGCACTTTGATTCTCATCCACCACCTTTTGGACCGATTTGCAATAACCTTTGCCACAATTCTATAGCAAACATTACTCAAACTAATTGGCCAATACTCATTCAAGGTTTCTGGTTTCTTGACTTTTGGGATAAGTAATCACAGTTTTGTTCCATTCATTGATATCAGAGCCCGAATTCAGGATATTGAGAACTTCACGTTTAACATCATGTTCCATAACCTCCCACATATCTTGGTATAAGCTTTGTTCGGACACATCTCAAACACTAATTCCTTAACCTCGCCAATGCTAAAATCCATGTTTAAAAAAACATTAAACTCACGAGAAACTACCTGGCTTGTATGATTCGTGATTGCATCAACCTGAGAAACCGATGGTCTAGATGAAGTACAAAGCTTACCAAAGGTCGTTGTTAATAACTGGGTTATGTTCTCTTTTGTGGATCTCCAAATACCCCCCTCGTCTCTTAATCTCATCATTGCGTTCCTACTCCTTCGTTCCGAAGCTTGTCTATGGAAATAAGTATTATTTCTATCTCCACGTTACATCCAATTTACCCTTGCTCGTTGATATCAGATCTCTTCTTGTTGACAAAATAATTTTTTCAATTCCATTTCCAAATTCTCATTGTCATTTTTCCCCGCTATGTCGGAATCAGAATTATTCTCCCATCGAAGTTTCTTTGATAAAAATTGAATTCGGGCATCAACATTACCCTCAATCCACCAGGTAGCTTAGCATTAGCATCAATATCTTTCCAACAGTTTTCGACTTCTGCTATAAAAGAGGATTCTTGAATTTAGGCATTTTCAAATTTGAACAAAGGTTTTTCACATTTTTTCCACCGCATTTGGGTTGACCTCACTTCCAATGATATCGCTCGATGATCTGAGCCTAACCAATTCAGATTTTCAACAAGGAAATAATCGAACAACTGCATCCATTCTGAAGTTGCAATAAAACGATCAATTCGTTCTTTAATATTATGAGGGTACCTTCTTTTGTTGTTCCTAGTAAAAAATGGTGCTTTACACCCCAAATAATTTAATTCCAGATCAATAAGAGTTGTTCTAAAGAGATTCATATTCTGCCTTATTTGCCCATTTATCACACCACCCCGTTTTTCATTATTCGAAAGCACTTTGTTGAAATCTCCTCCCACAGCCCAAGCCTTTTGGGAATCATGTGTTCCCTTAATCTTTTTAAGAAGTTCGAGGGATTGAGCCCTTTGGTTATGGTACGGACTTCCTTGAAATCATTGCAAACCGTTCCACAAAATTAGAGCATCAATATGACCAAAAGAAAAGGATTTCACCCTAACTTCCATTTCATTAGTAGCAAAAAGGATAGGTCCTCGCTTTGTTCCAATGGCATCCACAACAAAACAAAAACTAAAGTTGAGCATAACTTTCCAAGACTGGACTATCATAGATGATAACTTCGAGTTCAAAACAAATAACAGAGATGGTTTATTAAGGTCGATAACACGTTGAAGCTTATGGAATGAGTTTGGTCCCCTCAAGCCTCGCGCGTTCCATGACAAAATCTTCATCCGGATGCACGAATTTGAGACTCCCCAGATTGTGCTTTGATGGAACTTATGGCATCTTCATAATTCATGTATCCAACTTTTTGGCCATTTAAGTTTATTTCTATTTCACATCACTTGTTGCAGTTGTTCATTTAAATTGCTCCAACAAAGAGAAAACCAAAATTCATTGGGACCCCTTACCCGGAAACGGAAATACCCACCTCGTTTTCTACCTTATCTCCTTTCACCTGCCACTAGCACTCAGGCGCGGACGAACGGGGATACAGATAGGTGAGCACTCATGGTGTCGCTGGAGACACCCGTGGAGGCGAAAAAACTAATTTACTAAGCCAAATTAGTGAAATCGCTCCGCCGCACCATTGGTCTCAATATCACTGATCGGACTCCAATTCGGGTGTCAATTTTGCCGGCAAAAATTGGGTGTTTGCGATTATTATCTAACGCGAGGAGAGAGAATGTAAAGAAGGGAAAAAAACTCAAAGCGAGAATCGCGTTAACCCATGGTGAGATTCACACCTCAAAAAAGAGAAAATCGCCCACACATCCTACATCTGTTACTGAAAAATACAAATAACCTTATCCATTAAGAGTGGAGGATTTCTCCCCAATGTGTCCTCCTAACTAATATTTAAAATATAGATTTAAGAATTATGAAAGATGATGAAAACTTAATACTTCAATACAATTTTCAAACTTCAAACTTCTAGAAAACTTTCACAAATCTTTAAACTTAAAGTGAAAATCATCAAAATCTTCAAATATATGATGAATGGATTGAATTTTTTAACAAATATTCAAATCCCGATGAATACAATTTTTTTTACAAACATTTTTCTATACAAAAATCTTCAAATACAAATTCGACTATTATGAAAATTTACATAATTCTACAATAACACATCTAATGTTCACAAAACACTTATTCGAACTCCTACAAAATCAAAGAGAAAATGGAGAAATGAAACGATAAAAAAAAAGAACAATGAAACGATTGGTATAAAATATAAATAGGCTAAAAAAAATAATTGATCCTAAATTTAAGAAACTAATCTAAAGATCTACATTTCATTAAAAAAAAAAAATTGAAAATGAATTAGTATACAATTAATGAATTTAATGTCAATTAGTTGTCAAACTTACCATGCATGATTAGTAAAATAAAATGAACGGTTATGATAAATATGATAAAATATGATCAATGGTCGAACAACCAATTAGTTATCAAACTTACCATATAATCAAGCCAAATACTTGTATAGTTGTATGCATGCAAGTGCATGGTGCATACCTCCTCAATTTCATTTTTTTTTAATTTAAATTATCTACATCCATTCATATAATTAGTTCACCTCCCAAATTATTTTTTACACTTACACATTTAATGAGTTCACCCCCAAATCATTTTTTACCACAGTTATATGTACTCGCTCATTTTATGAGTGCACGCCCAAATCATTTTTTTACCACGGTTATTTGCACCCACTCATTTTATGAGTTCACCCCCAAATCTTTTTTTACCACGGTTATATGTACTCACTCATTTTATGAGTTCACCCCCAATCATTTTTTTACCACGGTTATCTGCACCCACTCATTTTATGAGTTCACTCCCAAAATATTATTTAATCACGATTATCTGTACCCACTCATTTTATGAGTTCACCCCAAAATAATTGTTAAAAAATAATCACATTTAAAAAAATTATATTATCTTTTTATTAATTTACATAAAATATAATAAAATAAAATCTAATTTATATATTTACAATATACAAACGAGTTATTATCGAGTTACCGTCGATTCACCACCAAGTAACCCATACTTTTTTAAAAAAATTGTAAAAATATAATTAATAAAAAACTATCGAAATTAGCCACAAATCTCGATTTTTTTCTTTTTAATTTTTCTCCCCTCCTCTTTTCCTTTTTTCTTCCCATTTTCCATTTTTTTTTCCAAATTTTTTATTTCTTCGTTTTTTTTTCTTTTACTTTTTTTTTCGGCCTTTCTTTTTCATTTTTTTCATGTGTATTTTTTTAATCTTAATACAAAATAATATTATAGGTATTATTTTATTATATTCTATCGGCGGTGCACCTGAATTTTAATTTTAATTTGATGAGTAAAGGACCTATCGAAAATTCATGTCGGTCGGTGGGTGACCCAGCCACCACCATATCCGACCACCCCTTCGACGGCGACGACGGCGCTTCCGTCCCGGCCGCTTAAGCCCCCTCCTCAAATCGCAATCATGATTCTTCAATTCCATGACAATCGACATCATCTTCCATCTCGGCCACGATCCATGGCGGTCAAAAACCTCTGCTCATTTCGACCACCGACACGACTGCTTCGATCAATCTCCTTTGTGTTCACGATTCAGGAGCTTCTACGGCATCAATGGCACTCGCCTACAACACTCACTTCGCTCTCGTTGTTCGTATTTGTCCAAATCGAAGCTACATTGCTTCGTCTTCTTCACCATGCTCCTGCGCAGCCTCTTCCTCCGGTTGACAATGGTCCGATGGAGGACTTTGAGTATGTTGTCGATGGATCTCTAATCAATCGGCACTCGGAGCCGGTGAGCTTGTCGATGAAATCTCAGGCGGCGACTGATGACCTAGGGTGCCCTTCTATTTGGCTAGGGTTCTCTTCAATTGGGCTTGGTAATATGCACCCCCTATTTTCTTCAGTACACCCTGGTCTGCACTCCCTCCACTTTTTTTATGGTATTGTTGTTAGTGGTATTGGTATTACTAGTTATTGATTGTAGTATTACTATTAATACACTATTGAATTAATATTAATGATTATTGATTACAGTATTATTGATTATCAATTGTGGTATTACTGGTTATTGTTTGTGGTATTACTGATTGTGTGGAATTATTTATTATTAATTAAGGCATTACTGCTTATTATTATTGTTTATGTTATTATATATTATTGTTTATGGTATCACTGATAATTGTTTTTGGTATTACTAAATATAATTTGATTTGTGAAATTATTTGTTATTGTATAAGATATTAATGATCAATGTTTATGGTATTACTAATTACTGTTCATTCCTTCATGGTATTACTGATAATTATTTTTTGGTATTACTTTATATAAATATATGTGTGAAATTATTTGTTATTGTATAAAATTTTACTAATTAATATTAATGGTATTACAGATTACTGTCCGTGGTATTACTAATAATTGTTCTTGGTATTATTGAATATAATTAGATGTGTGCAATTATTTGTTTTTTATAAGATATTACTGATTATTATTAATGGTATTACTGATTATGATTTATGGTATTACAGATTATTACTTATTGTACTAGCAACTATAATAAAATTATATATATAATATTATTTTATATTAAAAATTTTAAAAAATACTAAACAAAAAAAAAAAAAACAGGAAAAAAATGAAGAAATAAAAAGTTTGAAATAAAAACTGAAAATTGAAAAACAAAATTTAAAAGAAAAAAAAAATTGAGATTTGTGACTAATTTCAATTGTTTTTTTCAATTATGTTTTTACGATTTTATTTTTAAAAATATGGGTGATTTAGTGGTGAATCGACGATAACTCAGTTGCAAATTGTAAATGTATAAATTAAGGTTGAACTCATAAAGTGAGTCGGTGCAGATAATTGTGAATCAATAAAAATATAATATAGTTTTTTAAAAATAATTATTTAAAAAAAATATTTGGGGGTAAACTCATAAAATGTGCGGGTGCAGATAATTTGGGGGTGAACTCATAAAGTGAGTGGGTGCAGATAATTGTAGTATAAATATAATTTGGGGGTGAACTCATAAAAGAGCGAGTGTAGATAATTGTGGTAAAAAAATAATTTGGGGTGAACTCATAAAATGAGCGGGTGTAGTTGTAAAGCAATGATTTGGAGGTGAATTCATAAAATGAGTGGGTGCAGATAACTGTGGTAAAAAGAATTGGGTAAAAAAAATTGGGGTGAACTTAAAAAAATAACGGGTGCAGATAATCTCCTGGCCCGTATTCTATTTTGGTGATGTATGCATGGTACATGCAAGGGCACGCAAGTGTGACCCTATAATCAATACGTAAGAAAAGTCTCAAAAAGAATAACTGCCAAAGAGCCCCAATAGTATAATTCTACAAATTTATTAATACAAGTCTTTTAACATATGTAAGTTTCTTGTAAAAAAATCTAAGTAAACAATATATATATAATTATGACAACAAACTAATGAATTCTCATTCTCGTCTTTCCAATACTCAAATACACATATTGCAATTCTAAAAACACAAGTACGGCAGTCGTCTCATATAGACAGACTCGGGGCCACGCATTCTTAGATCTTCAACTTGATGCATAAATTGAATTTTTTGACCAAACAACTGAATTGCATTCGATATGAAAAATGGTGGATGATCTGCGTTTTAAATAGGTGAAGAATTCATACCTCTTAAAATTGTTCAATTAATAACATAACAAATATGTCTTATAATATGCTCTAAATTGATAAATAATTAATTAGCAATATATAAAAAAGTCAGGATTTGTATAAAAGAATTGAAGGAGTAACTCATTTTCATTATTCTTAGAAACCGCTCCCTAGGCCTCTCACACATATATATGTATATACAGCCACTGCAGGAGGGCTGAATTCTTGATCAAGAATGGAGGGAAGAAGCTACGTTAGAGCGATGAAGCATGTCTATGACATTATCATCTCCGGCAAAACCATCGTAACGACCGTTACAAACCAAGAAGATGCTATCACAGAGTGGATCAACGCCTTCAATGCTGACAGAAATAGTGGTCTCTACTACATTGGCTTCGAAGTAGAGCTCAACCACGACTTCAGGTCTATTGGGACTGTGCAATTGTGCGTGGACAGGCGCTGCCTCGTCATCCAGCTCGTCCACGGCCGTCAATGGCCTTGGCCTCCGTCTCTGGACCAACTCCTGAGCGACTCTAACAACATCTTTGCGGGCGTCCACATGGAAAACAAGCTGAACATGTTGTTACAACAGATTCCGTGCATTCGAGCCAACTTCAAGCATACGGCGGTTGATTTGCTGAAGAATGTACCGAGCCTGTTGAACACTAAGCAGAAAATATTTGCCATGTATGGATTGAGGCGGGCGTGGTCGACGGTGGAAACTGATTGGTGTCGCACTGGGATGCTTTCAGATGAGCAGGTGCAGTATGCTTGTCTTGATGCTTTCGTCAATCTTCAAGCCGCCATATGCATAACTCTCGCAAACGCTACAACTCATGTTTCTCCGCCCGCCAGATAACATTCTATATATGCAGGCTGCTATGGATCTTGCTGTCACGTTTCTTTTCAATCTTTAATTCTTGCAACTGTTTTCTTCAACCAGGGATACACGTATCTCAAACATATTTTCTCCTGCCAGATCTTGATGTATAATCATTTTCTTTTCATCTATGCTAGCTATTATCTTGCTGTGACTTTTCTTTTCTATCTTTAATTCTTGCACCTTCATGTTTTCTTGTTCTTGACTTTTAATTATTTGGGTAATTAAAATATGATCAAAAATTAACCCAAGGAGTTGGCCTAGTGGCGTAGGCTTGGGACTTAGGAGTGTGCTCCTCTCTAGGTCTCAGGTTCGAACCATATAAGGTGCAAACAATTTCTATGGGGCCTGTGGGATTGGTCCCCTGGGATTAGTCGGTTCTTGTAAAATTAATATAGTTTTCAGAGGACTTTAATTTACAATGGAGTGAATAAAACAAGTGCAGTTGAGAAAGAGTTAAAAATGTAGAAAATCTGTAATTTACAATTAAAACATAAATACATAATCAACCTTTTGCCTCAAATTTTATAGTTGTAGTCTCTCAACTATTTTGGGGTTCGTGTGTACTTTGGGACCAGTCACGGATTAATAAGGAAGGGAATTGATTCGATAAACAAAAACAAAGGATGGGAGTCAAATTAATTAAGAGCAGGGAGTCAAATTAATTAAGAGCAAACAATGCATATCCCTGGCTAGGCAGCTTAAATAATCTACTTTTACAGGCGTCGAAATCAGGCGAGCATTTGTCGCAACAAACATTTTCAAGAGCTGCGACGGCTAAGTCAAAATGCTAAAAACATACTAATAGGGAATAAAGTAATATAGGAATAATATATATCTTTTTATTTAGTCATATCATTGTATATATTCTTAGTGATATTGTTGTTGTATTCTAGTAACATACCATTACTCCTCTTCATCATTGCCATTTTATTTTTGCTAAGTACATATCGTTAGCGTACATCTTTATATAGGCCAAGGGGGCAACCCTAGATAAAAATGATAAAGGTGGTAGAGAAATAGTGAGATGTTGACGGAGGGAGTATCTATTTCAGTCTTTTATCATTTTTTTTAGAACAAAGCAAAAAAATTATTACTTCGGTGCTATGAGCATAAGAAATGCCAAAAAATAAGATATAGTTACAGAAACTTGTGCTTCTAGCTAGTCGAATGCCTTTAAAAATACTAGAATTTCTCGCTCCGCAGAGAAGAGCTAATGTTCCCTATCCGAGTATAGTAAAGCCAAACAAAGAATAAATATTTTTTCAGACAATGCTCGAGAAATGGCAGGAGAAAAATAAATGGTCCGACCCCTCCTCATTGGGGAGGAAACACTCCTCGTTGCCAAAGATTAAGAATGATGAAAATTCGGTCTTGATTGAGTACGTACTCCCCGGCCATGAGAATAAATGGTCCGATCCCTCCAAATGATATTCCAATAAAGTTTAAATGAGGTTTGGAAGAATTTCCCTGCCAAACATTTCTATTGAAAATAGAACAATTAGTGTTGACTACCGTGTGATTATCATATATTTTCCTTTCTTGTAATTACCATGTATATCTTGCTAATTAGCTTATTTTCAGCACTTAATTTCTGCTGTTGATAGACTTCTATTGTCTTACACAAAATACACAATTGACAAAACCCTAAACATATTGCTCTTGCTCACTGCCAGATTTATCATGGTACTAGAGCAGGTCTGAGACTCATGTTGATTCTGATGTCAATTTGGGTGCTGAGGAATTTAATAATCAAGCGGATATGGAAGCTGACTATGAAGCTGATACCAATGCAACTGAAGTGTTTGAGAACACAGTTGTAATTGAAGAAACTGAGGTCATAGAGGAACAAACATTGGGTGCTGATGAGTTAGATAGTACACCAATTGATGTTGATCAAAATACTGTGCTGAATGATGTTCAAGAGACAGTGAGACCTGTTCCTGCTAATACTGTTCCAGATAGCTCAAGCTTTGAGATGTTGAAGAAGCTTAATGAAGAATTGCAAAGTAAGCTGGAGGCTACTTTGACACAATTTCAAGAGGCTACTGCGAAATTGGAAAAGTTATGTGCTACAAGTTCGTATGAACAAGTGATAAATCACACAATGTCCAAAGTCTATGATCTGCATAGATTACAGGAAAAGAAACTGTCTGCTGATTTGCAAAGGAAAGTTGAGTTGCTCATAACACCCTTGAAAGAATGGCAGGATGAAGCCAAAAAGGGGGAAGTTAGGGTCATGAAGGTCATGGAGCAAACTCAAACTCAGCAAGCTCAATTAGTTGTGAGTCAAGATGAACTAAAAGAGAGTATGGATGATCTGAAAGAAGAGATCATTAGTTTGAAGAAGAATATTGCTGATCTCAGAAGACATGGAAAATCTTCTGAAGCTGAAACTCAAATCATAGCAACTGTTGGAAAGAACATTGCTGAATCTTCATCTGGAAAAAGGAAAAGAAAGTTAGTTTTGAGTGAAGATGAAGAAGAAGCTGAAGAGTCTGGGAGAGTTACCAGGTCTAAGAGTAAGCTGAAGCATGTTGTTGCTAGTAGTAGGCCAAGTGATGAGAAGATGGCTGAAGCTGTTGAGAAACATAATGAGTTGCTTGCTAAGAAGAAAGCTGAATTGGTTGAGAAAAGAAAAGCTGATGAGCAGATTAGGAAACAAAAGTTGAAAGATGCAGAAGCTGCTAGGAAGAAGTTTGATAATCGAGTTGCTGCATTAAAAAGGAAAATGAAATCTAAGTCTGCTGTTGGTGTTCTTAATGAGAATTATATAGAATTTGTTATTGATGATGAACATTTGGAATACTGGAATAATCTTAAGAAGAAGTGGCAAATTGCAAATTTCATTGTGAAGAAATTTGGTGATCATCCTACCAAGGAGGATGAGTATGCTGATTTTGAAGACTTTATGCTGAATGTTGCAAGAATCTTCTGGGAAGATGTTTTGTTGCTAGCTGCTGGTGCACACATTCAGATATTATGTCCTGAAGAACCAGTATGGGAACCTCCAAGATTAGAAAATGGAGAACCTGATCTGAAAGAGGTTGGAAATATCATTTCAAAAATCATTCAAGATGAAGGTATTACAGATCACAAGCACATGCTGGAAATCAAGAACCGGATGTATTTGGTATTCAGGATACCAAATGAAGACTAAAGATGAAGGACTAAGCTCACAAGATAACACTTCTTAACCTTATCTTTATTTTCTTCATTTTGATGTTTTTTTTGATTATGTGATGTATATGTAATATTTGGTTATGTGAAACTATTCTGATGTTGAAATTGATGAACTGAGTATGATCAACCATATATCTTAAACTACTGATCTGATTGCATTTAAGTGGTTTTGGCTTCATCAAAAAGGGGGAAATTGTTGGGATAGAAACAATGTTCTAATTGATGTGTATGTTTTGATGACCAAAAGCAACTTGAGGATAATGGTATATGTGATATAAAAGTTCTATAGAGAATAAGTTTACTGATCTTAGTGTGGAAACTGAGAATAAGCTTATTGATCTTAGTGAGAAATACTGAAATAAGTTTACTGATCTTATATGAGATATTTGAATCTGAGTTATTGATCTTATATACTTACTGATCTTATATGCTTACTGATCTTATATGTAAGTTACTGATCTTAAGTGTTTACTGATCTTATTGTATTTACTGATCTAATATATGAACTGTTAGGAACTAAGCTGATGTTTTGTATTGTATAGACAACTTGTAGTATATGACTTAGATATACTCATCTGTATGTAGTTCAATTGATGTATAGATAGGTTTTATATGTGTAAAGTTGTATTCTATTGTAATCAGCATTGTAAAGTTCAGAACAGTAGATTAGGAATAGATTAGAAGAAGATCAGAAGACTAATGAAGACTCAGAAGACTACTTCAGAATAAGAAGACTTCAAAGAAGAGTTGAAGAGAAGCTTAGATGATTCTGAAGAAGTTTTGAACAGTTTTGGAGAACTGTGCTGATTGGCTAAGAAGAGTGAAAATCAGAACAGTAAGTTACTGTGCTGATTTGGTGAATTTGAAGAATAAGTTTGGAAAGCTTATTTAAAGAGTAACTGAAGATTTATTGAAGATATGCTGACTTGGAAGGTAGTTACAAAGTCGGTTACAAGAAGAAGTTACAACAAAAACAGTTTTAGAGTTAGTTGAAAGTTAGTTCACAAACTGCTAACTGTCATACTAAGTTCTATAAATACTGTGTGATCTCCTACTGCTAAGACTACTGATCATAAAGCGTTCACAAGCAATCTAAGTCTACAGAGCACAAGAAGAACTCACAAAGTTGAAGGAGATTAAAGAAGAGAAGAGCCACTGAATTGAAGAGATGAATCAAAGGCTATTCAAAGAGAAGTTTTACTTCTCAAGTTCAAGTTTGTATTTTGTAAAACAAGTGTGCTAGTTACTTGGAAAATTACTAGTAGATCGAAGATATACCTGGAGGTATAATCGATAAGATCAATGTCTTAATCTTGGGACTTTAAGCCACAAGAAACTCAAGGAAGACTTAATAAAACATCACAACTGGGATTGTGAGAGTGGATGTAGACTTATTGGTCGAACCACTATAAAATTTTGTGTTCTTTACTTTTCTGTTTATATTTGTTTAAACAAGAATAGTAGAATTTACTAAGTAAAGATCTAAAGAAAAGTTGAGTATAAACTAGTAAGGCCCATATTGTTTTGAAAGTACTGATCTGAGCTAAGTAAGCACAGTACAGTACATAAGAAGACTAAATTCCGCATTGCATATTCTGATATTTTGAAAGAATTTTAAAAGTCTATTCACCCCTCCCCTCTAGACTTTTACTAGCTTAATCAATCTTAACTCAACTTGGGACCAACACTAGATTTTCAGGTTAGAAAAGCTCATATATGTTAGGGAGCTTTAATTTTTCTTAGATAGATTATTCTTTGAATCTATCACAAATGACCTGAAAGCACAAAGCACATGAAGACAAGTAGCATTGAAGATAAGAAGCTGAAGTGTTATGGAAAAGTGGCAAGGATTCATGAAGTCAAGTATGATGAATTTGGAAATTCATATACTTTGGACTTGGCAAACTTATGGTCAAAGACGATGAATGACGAGGCATTTTACCCAGTACGAGGCTGTTAGCGGAAATGACGAAATTATTCCAAATCAACCAATAATCTGATGCCACCTATCACTGCGCATAACAAATTATGAGAATGAAATGCAGAATACAGAATGGACATGAATGCATGTACTATTTGCATGCAGGCCCCTGAACAATTTGAAAGTTCAAATTTATGGATAAGTTTTGCTATCTCCACCAACGGATAGTTTGCTTAATCTATAAATAGGCCACATCTTGAATAATTTCAAGATTACGGGACATACAACGGGACACACAAGCCATACGCATTCTAGCAATATTTTTAGTATTCAAAAGTATTCAAAACACTCGAGAGATTAGAGCTTTTAAGCATATTCATTTGTGAGTGTTATCTTTAGTCCCCACTAGGCAAGCTTATTGATTGATTATCCAAAGCTTAGACAGTGATATCCTAGCCTTTACATTCGTTCTTAAATTGTAAAGGATATCACACTTAGTTGGTACAAGAACAAAACCCTACTTTCACCTTGAGAGATAGTTTGAGAGTATTGTTGAGTTCGTAGTAGTGATTGAGAGTATTGCAACGAGATAAGGTTGCAAGAAATCAAGAGAAGAGAAGAAGAAGAAGTAGAGTGCACCTCGGCACTGTAAAAACAAGTTAATTCCAAGAGATTAAGGAATTATCCTATTAAATTAGGAGAGTGGACGTAGGAGCAGTTTAGTCTCCGAACCACTATACATCTTGTGTTCTTACTTACTGCATTTATCTTATTGCTTTAGCTTTTGTGTTGTTATAAGTGTTTACTGCTATTTGATAATCTAGTATTTGAGTGCATATTACTTAAGGAGTATAATAGGGCCTATCATTTATTCCGCATACAAGTTGCATACTGTTAAGATCTGTTAGAATTTACTGTTAGTATTTTCATAGGACTTGACATACTGTGTAACTTATTTGACTCTGATTATTTGTGTTGATTACTTGCAAAATGTTTTTGAAAAACACATACACGTGTATTCCCCCCCCCCCCCAATACACGTGTCACACTCCTTTTGGGACCAACAAAAGAAAAAACCCAATACTATTTGGTCTTCTTCCCCAATATGACTTGATCGACAATTCCTAATCTTATTTCATAGATCACATGTTACTTCTCCACATTAGATACCAGTAGCCGCCGAAATTCATACTCAATTGCGTTATTTCATATTTGTTGAAATCCATATATATATATTGGTAGTGTACAGTGAAGTGTGTGCGTGGGTATACATGTATATGTGTGTGATGTGAGTGCGTGGGTATATATTTGTATGTAAAGCCTATATATATTGATTAACCCACAAAATTGCAAATTTGCTAATTCACATCCCCTTTTCTCAATTCTCCATTCTGTGCAGTATTGAGCAAATTACAACACTGAAGGTTTTACATAAATTTCTCAAATTCAAATCTTTATCAAATTTAATTAATCAACGATGCTAATTCTGAGCGTGTTTGGTCGACGAAGCAGCGTCTTCGACCCATTCTCTCGGTCATTGTGGGTGATGATAGTGATCGTCTTAAGAATTCTAGTATTCTTGTGCGAAACGATCATATGGTGACTCCATGAGTCCTAGTGGAGTGATACCACCCTATATGCCTCAAAGAAGGTAGTATTGTTCTTTCATTTTGTTTCATTTGTCGATTTATGTTACATATTTTGAAATGTACTACTTGATGAAACCATCTAATGTTATTGACTGCATTTGAGGTACTCATTGTTTATTTTGGATTGAGCAATGAGCGTTGTAGTTTTTCCCTGCACAGTAAAAGGGTTCTTCATGCTGGAACACGCCGGCGAAGGCGGTCCATCACAGGGATCGTTGTCGGATGCCAAACGTATAAATAACGAATTAAAACCTAAACATGCGTCTAAACCAATCTACGGATCTTCTAGCCTGTCTCCCAACCTCGCTCGAACACCGGGTGGACGGCGCGCTATCAAACGTGGAGAAGATGCCTCAGTTTCGTCTCCTTACAACCCTAGCCGTTTTTCTCAATTTCGTGTGTGCTAGGGTTTCAAATTTATTTTGAGGCTCCTATTTATAATCTCCATAAGTTCATGGGCTAGACTACGAATCCATTAGAAGGTATGTATAAGGTTGTGAAAGTTCACTGTGGTTGTTTATTATTTAGTTTGTGCTACTCTTTGGAACCTTGGAGCATTTTCATATGGTTTTCCGAGGACTTTAATGGAGTGAAAAAAAACAAGTGTAGTTGAGAAAGAGTTAATTAAAAATGTAGAAAATGGATCTGTAATTTACAATTAAAACATAAATACATGATAATCAACCTTTTGCATCAAATTTTATAGTTGCAGTCTCTTAACTTTTTTGGGGCTCGTATGTAGGTACCGTGTACTTTGGGACCAGACATGGATTAATAAGGAGCTTTGGGAAATATAAATGAGAAAACCCATGTGGATGGAAGGAAGGATAACCAAAGGGAATTGATTAGATAAACAAATTAAAAGAAAGGATGGGAGTCAAATTAATTAAGTGAAACCAATGTAAGCATGGAGAAACACATTTGCGTATCCCTGGCTAGGCAGCTGAAATAATCTACTTTTACAGAATTCGGAAAGGCGTCAAAATCAGGCGAGCATTTGTTGCAGCAAACATTTTCTTGAGCTGCGGCGGCTAATTCAAAGATGATTAATACTAATAGGATTAATAAAGTAATATCGAAATAATATCTTTTTATTTAGTCCATATCCTTATATATATTCCTATTGATATGATGTTGTATTTACCTTATAAATAGTGGATCATTCCTATCACCTCATTAACGGTGATCATATACCTATTCTCACATGGTATCGGTCTGACTCATTGAAACCCTAATTATTTCTTCTCTAAAGCCTCACGCTAAATTCTTACCTTCCCCCTCATGGCAGCAACAACCACTCCCTCTGCCATTCCTCTCAATGTTTTGGTCCATCTTTGACCATCAAGTTACCATCCTCCAACTACCTGCTTTGGTGAAATTAGGTGGTTCCGGTCCAATCAAGCCATGAGCTCATCTCTCACGTTCATGGTACGATACCCACTCTGGCCAATTCGATCACCACATCTGGTGAAACGTCTTCAAACCCTGCGTACATCACTTTGTTAGAGAAGGATCAGAAGATCCTCAGTCTTCTCCTTAGGACTATCAGCTACTCCTCGCTAGAAGATCTATCAGCTACTCCTCGCCAGGAGAAATTTTTATTTCACGTCACTAATCCAATTTATATCATTTAAGTTTTCATTTTTTAATCTACGTCCTAACGTTTTCAATTTACGTCATTTTCGATCCAATTTTTTAATCTTTTTGCCGGAAATTTAGAATTCTGTTCAAATAGTCCAATTTACGTCCTTTAAGTTTAAAAAATAGAATTTAATAATTAAAATTTTCTAAAAATCTCATTAAAAATCTAAAAATTTAATTAAATTTTATAAATTGTGTAAAATAAAAATTCAAAAATTCCAAAAAAAAAAAATCTACAATTTAAATAATCTAAAAATGTGTAAATAAAAAATAAAAATTTTCTAAAAATCTCATTAAACATTTTGAAAATCTCTTAAAAATATATAATTCAAAACATAAACATTAAAATTACAAAAAAATTTCAAATAAAAATTAAAAATACTAAAACAATTCTCATTAAAATGAATTTGGAATGGTTCCATAGTAGATCAAGGCGTGGAACTTCCACTCAACCTCGAAGGTGAGTTGGAAAACTCGTGGGACAAAAAATATTAATAATTTTTCTTATTCTTATAAGATTTTTATAATGTGTAATTTTCAATCTACACATTTTAAAAAAAATTATACTTACTATCGGGCAGACACCTCCCTCTTCTTTTACAAACGAGGTAAAGTCACTTTAATTATACTTGCTACTTTATGACGATGACATCATTGTGACGGGCAGCGACAAGGATGCTAATTGAAGATTCATTCAGCATGTCAACAAATTGGTTGCCTAAGCTACTTTCTAGGCCTTGAGGTCACACATTCTGCTGGTCGTCTTTTCCTCTGCCAGGCGAAGTACGCTCACAACATCCTAGTTCGTGTCGAGCTCCTCGACTCACACTACAAAATTCATTCCAAATCGCAAGGGAAATTAGCAACCGCATATATTCCCTCACCAATTGCCAAGGGAATTTTTGAGGGGCACAATTGTTGAGGGTTTTGTCAAGGGCATGTAAAACCCTTGCAATTTGGCAAGAGAAATTTAAATCTCTCGGGCATTGCAAGGGAATTGCCAAGAAAATGAGTGGTTGAGAATTGCCAAGGGATGGGTACTTGCTAAATGGACATGTTATTAATATTTACCAAGGGAAAGTGGGCCCTCTTTAAATCCCTCGGCTACATCAATATAAATATATTCTAGTACCCTTTCCCAATTCCCCAATCCCTCGGCTATATTATATATATATATATATATATAATTTTAATTATTGTTAGAATTGATATAATTTTATTACTAGAAGCAATGATATAATTTTATTGTTTAATCAAATTTATTGTTAAGATGAAATTATAATTTTATTGTTAGAATTGATGATATAATTTTATTGTTTAATCAAATTTATTGTTAAGATGAAATTATAATTTTATTGTTAGAATTGATGATATAATTTTATTGTTAGATCAAATTTATTGTTAGGATGAAATTATAATGCTATTGTTAGAATTACATTTATTGTTAGGATTTTGATTATTTGGGATTACGATAGAATTACACGAAACTCTGTCGAATTGTTTAGAAAATTTATATTAAAAATTAAAATATGTGTAATTAATTTTAAATATTTATCGATATTAAAAAAAATGGACATGAATTATTCAAGTCGTAATTGGATGTATGGTCCAAGATCGTGGTATGAAATTATTTACCCCGAATTCATTATTGGACTAGATATGATTTTATTGAAAAAGTAACTAGTAATTCAGATTCAATGAGGGGAGAAATAAATTAGGTGTCCTTGCATGAAAATTGAGATTGATACATTTATGCTTTTTAATTAATGTTGTGTGTGTTTTTTTAGGTGGACAAGATGATGATGATTTTAATTATGTTTAATTAATGTTGAAGTTCTAATTTTCTGTTTCGGTTTCCGTATTCAAATGATTTTGATTGTTAAATTTCAATTATAATGTTGAATATATATATATATATATATATATACAATGAAAAGCTCCAAATTTAATACATTAAAAAGTTAATTAATCTAAATATTTTATAATAATTGTATTGAAAAAATATAAAATGTATTGTATGTGGGTTACCAATTATCAAATAAGCAATCAATTTTAAATTAAATAAATTAAAGAAGAAAAATTGAAAATATAACATATATATTAATTGCATTCAAAATGTAAAGAAAACAGCTCCTAGCCCAACGGCAAAGAAGGCGCCCATAAACATCATCAGGACCAAGAGGTCCCGTGTTCAACTCCTCGCGCACGCATCTGGGGGAATTAAATGGCCATATGTTGTGTGGCGGTGGGTGTGAGGGTAATGTGTTGGACGGCCTGTGTGTTCGAAACCCAGGAATATTCATTTTTATTTTTTATTTACTCTAATTTCCTAGGGACATTTTCACTTGCTATTGCCTAGGGAAATATTCCCTTGCTATTTCCGAGGGATATTTTCCCTTGTTATTGCCTAGGGAAATATTCCCTTGCTATTTTCGAGGGAAATATTCTCTTGCTATTTACGAGGGATTTTCGAATTCCCTTGGAAAACAATTACCGAGGAACATTTTGTCGAGGGAAGTGGACCCTTGCGAATTCCCTTGCTAAATTCATTGGCAAGCATTTTTCCCTCCCTAAATCCCTTGCTGTTGGGAGTGAATTTTGTAGTGTCAAAGCATGTCTCCACCCCCTCGTCGCGGGGGGTATCTCTTATCAGTACTGGTGTTGCCATTGACGATGTCCACACTCTATATCACTCGCGCGTCGGTGCGCTTCAGTATTTGACCATTACTCACCCGGATCTCTCTTATGCAATTAATCATGTAAGTCAGTTTCTGCAGTCGCCTCGACCACTTCCTCGATGTCAAGAGAATCCTCAGATATGTCAAAGGCATAATTAATTTTGGCCTATCCATTGGTCGCGAGAGTTAATACTCGCTAGTTGCCTACACTGATTCCGACTTGGCTCGTTGTACTGATACTCGCCGTTCCACATATATATATGGCTACTCAATCTACTCTGTGAAACTCAGTCAACTTCCCTTGTCCGCCCTTACACTTATTTGCAACAACAAAATTGCCCCATTTTGGAGTCCAAATCAGGCCGCCCACAAGCAAGCAAAACACATTGACATCAATTCTCATTTTATTCGCGAACTAGACTCTTTTGGTCGCTTGGTCACCCTGTTCGTTCCATCTCATCTTCAGCTCGCCGACATCTTCACCAAGAGTCTTCCTCGGCCAAATTTTGAGCTATTATGATCTAAGCCTTGTGTTCGTCCGCATCCTCAACATCGCTTAACGGGGGTAGTAGGGAATAAAGTAATACTCCCTCCGTCCCACAATAACTTTCACACTTTCCTTTTCGGGATGTCCCACAATAACTTTAACACCCTTAAAATGGAAAATCCTTTATACACTCCACCCTTACAATATTCTCAATTTTACACAAATGCCATTACTTTTCCACCACACATACACAAAAGTCAACTAATTCCTTTACATTTTACATACAAATTTACAAAATTATCAAAACTCAACTCATTATTACACCTTCTTAGTATGTGTGCCCATCTACCTATGAAGATTATTATGGGAAGGAGGGAGTATGTATAAGAATAATATATTTTTATTTAGTTCATATCCTTGTATATATTCTTATTCTTATTGATATGGTTGTTGTATTTACCTTATTTATTTCATTGTAAATACCTATAAATAGTGAATCATTCTTATCACCTCATTAGCGGTGATCACGTACATATTCTCACAGATACCATTACTCTGCTTCATCATTGCCATTTTATTTTTGCTAAGTGGATATATATCGGTTTACATCTTTATATAGGCCAAGGAGGCAACCGTAGATAAAAATGATAAGGGTAGAGAAATAGTGAGATGTTGACATTTTAGAAAATGTGTCAATTATTCCGTCTTTTATCTTCTTCTTCTTCTTCTTCTTCTTTTTTTTTTTTTTTTTTGAGAAAACGTGTCAATTATTTTAAATTCTGTCTTGATTGAGTACTCTCCATGAGAAATTGGAAACTTTTAGAGGAACTAAATTATTCCAAATGATGAAGAAATTTTGCTGTCCTTGACATCAGGTCATTTGTCAGATTCTCCTCTCACACGAACAAATTTTTACACCAATTTCAAATAGGTTTGAAAGAATCTTCCTGCCAAACGTTTCTATTGAAAATAGAAAATGATAAACAAGTGAGGAAAAAATAGGCGTGTTTCTCACCCATCGTGCAAAATCTAGTGTTTTTACCAAACCAATTAACAAACACCATATGTCAAAAAAAATTTAACTAAGACCAATATATTTAATGATCGCATACGTACCACCAAGGTGAACAAAATAATTCTCTGTTTTACCAATTTTAACACTCTCCACGTTATCTCAAAACTCCCCATAGTTTCGTAAATTGGTTTTCAAACGGCCCCTTGCATGCACTCTCTCCTAATTTCTCCCTTCTTTCTCTCACTCTCAAAAATTCTCTCTTTTATTCCTTGAATACACTTAGTAACCTTTCGAATAGATCTATTTTCGAGATTCAAAGAAAACACTCCTTTCAAAAAAAAAAAAAAAAAGATTAAAAAATACACGTTAGATTCATATATCCAACAAGAAATACTAACGAAGCTTAACGTCTATAGACCAAAAACTAAGAACCGCTTTCTGATTTCGTAAGAGGCGGCAGCATCGATACTGCGTTCTCATCATGGTGGGCACCCCGTTTTAGCTGCGGTTTAAAAAGTTAGAGAAAGAGTGGGTGGTGCATATTTCAATACTCTAATAATTTAACACAGCAAGAACACGAACACTTTATGTATATCTTGTACATGCGTGTAAATACACTAAGGGTATGTTTACTTTTGGTTTTAAAAACCAGGTTTTGGATTTCAAGATCCAAAACTCGTTTTCAAAATCCACTCAAAATCACCCCTATCAAACATATTGATTTGACATAAAGTTATATCTATATAATATTACTTCAATCATTATATTATTTCTCAACAATAATATAATAATACTATAATAATATAATACATATAATCATTACACAATTAATTTTTTTTTTGAAAGGAAAAACGGTGTTGTATTATCGGAGTACCAGAGGTACTCAAAAAGGGGTGAAACACTCGAAGTTTACATTGGGGAGATACAATTTGTGCTACACCTATCCGAATGTGCTAAACAATAATATAATAATACAAACTCATTCAATCTTACAATTTGATTTGACATACTACACTATTTCAAACCCAAAAGAAACACTCATATTACTATTCATCGGGATTTTAAAAACCAGAATTTCAAAAATCTGGTTTTTAAAACCACCCAAAACCCAAAGTAAACACCCCCTAAAAACACCAATATTGAAAGAAAATTGTATATGCAAGCATTCCCATGTTTATATTTCAGTATATATATATATATATATGTGTGTTTCACGTTTAAAAATCCTATGGTGCAAAGTATTTCTGAGGACCAGTTCCGAATTAGTCCGTTTTTGGGCTGAATTACCAAGATTTAGAAAGAAAAAAAAACCATATATCCATCCACGCCAGAATTTCAAGAAATTAAAACAATAATTCTCCTACCAACATAAGATGCGTAGAATTATAATTAAGATATGAATTGATCCTTAATTACCTCTCCACAGTAACTTTCCAATTTGATGAAACAAGTAAGCTCCAATACTTGCATACTCTATTTGCTCATCTGAGAGCACCTCTAAATCCCAACGTCCACCGGGCAGCGGCCTCACGACGTCGAGGTTTGGAAGAACAACCGTTGCCAGTATGCTCAGACTTTCATCGTTAACATATTGCTCCGCAAAGTTAACTAAACATGCGTAATGCATATAGTTGTCAAATCTAGCATCGCGTTTCAGTATATCCAGCTGCGGCTCTTCTAGGCCGAAGCCCACAAACGCACATTTAGGATTGAAGAGGAATTGTTTTAGGGAGAGTGGGAAGGACTCCTCCCCGGACATATGGTAGATTAGGCATTTGTCGTCATGACAGAGCTGGATAGTTGCAACAGCTCCATCGACAATTTCAACGCCGAAGCCCACGATGAATGGCATTCCTCCGTTGTTATCGAATTCGTCAACAAGGTCGATCAGAGGCTGGAGCCACTGATCCACGAATTGGTGGGACTTAGTGACTTGGGCATGGATGGTTCTGTTAAACAACTGGAATTGGCGGCCGTAGCTCTGCACATCATTGGGCTGTTGTGGGAGAGGAAAACCTTGTATTTCTGCCATTTTCTTTCTTGTTCTTGCGCTGGAAAAATTGTGACCGTGTGAGTTAGTTAACAAAGAGAAGTAACTGTTTCTTGAATGTGGAAGATGGAGGAAATTAAGAATGAAAATTCATTATTTATAAATGAAGTATATGTATATTTATCCTTTTGAAAATTACATTTCAATTAATTCCATAATTCATTATAAACAAACAAGTACATAAATTAAATTACAACTTCTAGCCAAGGTGGATCTCATGAAACGTGAATAAAATCCGGTCAGTTAACAATAATTATGGTAAAAGGAAATTAATTTTGGGGATTAATTGTGGCTGAATATATATGGGAGTATTAGGAGATTAAGAAATTAACAGTGTCATTTTTAGGTGAAAATTGCACTTTTTTAGTCTTGTAAGAATGACTCCCTTCTAAAATGGGCCTTTTTCGACCATTATTTATTTTTGAACGGAAAAAGGTGTTGGAGTGTGGAGCCTGAATTATTCTTAATGAGCTTAGGGTTAGAGCAAGTTTTGATTCCAATGGACTTAGGGTTAGTACAAGTTTTCTATTATAAATAGATGTTCTCTCATTGTAATCAGCATCTGAAAAAAACATAGTGAAATACTTGGGTAGGCATCGTCCCAGAGGTAATCGCAAGACGAATCGGGACGGTGCAGTTGTGCAACGGGGAACGGTGCCTGGTCATTGCTGAATTTTTGCATCCCCGCATGGAGTTATTGCTGAACGACCATCGCAACGTTTTTGTGGGAAGCAACATAGAATTCAAGCTGAGGTGGTTGATAAGAGCGTTTGACATGAATGTCACTTGTTTCGCGTGCAGGGAGTTGCGTAATCGTGCGTCGGGGTCTATGGTGCTCAACGTAACAGTGTTTCATCTCATCAGCAGGTGCACTATGCTTGTGCCCGTGCTTTCCTTATTATTCATGTGCTCAACTTTCTTTAAATACTCTTTCTTTCTTTTTTGAATCTTGTACGTTTCTCTGACTCTTTTAATCATATCCCTTTAACTTTGATACGGATTTTATATGATAGCTATGTAACATCACGTTATTTCCATTTTGGTTACAATGAAAAATGAGGAATCTAATAAAAGACGGAAGAAAAAACTTTCAATCAAACAAGCTAATTAATATATATATATGAATACAATTTGATTATGAATTTAAGCTGACGTTAAAATTTGGGGTTTTCCAACAGTTTCCAACCACTACAAAAAAAAAATTGCTTTAAACACATACAAAAATGTTATAATAACATATTTATTACCACATTTTATCTATTACGATGTTATTGCACTCTAAAATACAATTATATAATACAAATAAAATATAAAAATGAAATGTTATTTTCAAGGCTTAAACCCCGTACCTCTCACAATCTCTCATATCCATGTTAAGAATTATACCATTCTATTACAACTCATTTAGTATAAAATAAAACCACAAGAATATATATATATATATATATACGATTTAAATTATATTTAGTTGAAAATTAAAATGTTAGATTAAATTAAAAATGACGAATCGTGAAAAATATAAAAAATGTTAGATTAAAAAAATGGCTGATTGGGATTTTACGTAAAAAAAATTAAAAATGTGTGAATCATTAAAAAAATTAGTACTCCAACAATTAATTATTTATTCTATCAAAATTTTGTCCAAGTAAAAAATAAATTTCATTAATAAAATATGTTCTTATATTTTTTTAATATATATTTTATCAGTCATATATAAAATGAAAATGAAAAATTAATATAATTTGAGTTTTATAATTCTTAATACAATAGTGTGGTATTAAAGTTAATATTAACACACCTTATTTTTTTTAGTGTGGTAAATTACATACTCATTAACACACTTAAAATATAATGTATTTAAAATATACTTATAAACACATCTATTTTTAGTGTGATAAAAGAGATGTGACGATAGACAGTTTGTATTATTATTGTGTGGTAATTGAATATATATTCACACACCTAATATTTAGTGTATTTATAACATACATATTAACACACTAAAAAACTTAATGTGACTACATAATACATTTTACCATATTTTATAGTATGACAAAAGATGTGTGACTATAAGCCTTTTTTCTTGTAGTGAACGTACGTGATGTGATGTGAAATGCCTTTTAGTTTTCTACTTCGAATAAAGAATTATCTCAAGCCTCTGATAACTAAATCTCGATATTTCAAACCTTGGTTTATTTACTAGGTTAGTTGGCATAATTCAGTCTGAGCCACAAACTTAACAAAGACTCTCTTAGTGACATTTGTTGAAGCATCACTAAGGCATGGTGAAGATATATTATCTAGATTATAACCAAGTCCATATTTTTGAGTCAAAGGCCTTTGATGCACTTGTATTTCTTTTACGGCATTAGAAGAATTATTCAAGGCAATCATTATCCTTTTCAAACTCTCTTCACTATTTATAAGAAGGTTCATGTTTGTTAAAAAGATAATCAAATTTGGCTAAGGGTGTTTTGTGATCTGAATCCTTTCTCATATGAAGTTCAGCTTGTTCTTCCAACTTCTTGGGTTGTTTAGATGATTTGGTATTCAGAGTGTTCAGTTCCTTGGTCAAGTTATTGCACAAATAATTGGTTTTCAGATCATGCTCACCTTCAGTTTGAGTGAGTTTTCCCATCTGAGCATTCAAAGCCTCGTTTTCTTTTAAGGTTTTATCATGAATTTCTTGTAATCTCGTGAAGTCTTCCATCAACTTTTAAAGAGAAGCGCCAAATCCATTTTGTTTATGTGTCTATGTTTTCTCTCTGCTCGACCGTTTTGAGCAGGAGTGTAAGGGCAAGATATTGTGTGAATTATTCCATTTTCAAGAAAAAAGTGTTGGGTCGTTTATTAGTAAATTCAATTCCACCATTAGAATGAAATATCTTAATACGGGAACATTAATCTATTCTCAACCAAGGTTTTAAATTGAACAAATGTTGAATAGAAATCAAATTTGAAGCGGAGAGGATAGAAACAAACATAGTGTGAATAATCGTTAACGAAGATAGCATAATAGCGAAAACCATCACGATTGCCTCCACAAATCACAATGAATTAAATCTAACACAACAGGGGAGCGAGCATGATTTTCAGTAAATAGTAAACGAGTGCTTTTAGCTAGTTGACATGTCGAACATGTAGTAGGGTTAGGGAGAATAGAAGTGACAAATATTAAACCTTGTTTGTCTAAACAACATCAAAATGCACATGACCAAGATGATTATGCCATAGTTCAAAAGAGCCATAATCAACCCAACTATGAAGAGTTTGAATAACATGTGGATGACCATGCTCTAAAATGTAAAGATCATGGTCTCTTCATCCCCGAGCAAGAACGATCCGTGTGGCTCGGTTCTAAATTTCAAAAGAATCATTAGTAAAGGTGACAGTTACATTATAATCATTAGCGAGTTTGCTTATAGAGGCCAAGTTCTTTGTAAGATCAGGAACGACTAGAACATCCAATAAAGAGATGATTTGATGAAATTTTATGAATACCAATATGAGACATAAGGAGAGTTGTGTACCATTACCAACCACTACGCTGTCGGAACCCGTAAGGGGTCGAGCAATCAAGGAGAGAAGATGACGAGGACATATGAGTAGAGGCATCAGTGTCAACATACCAATCAAGTAGCGAGGAAGACGATGGCGAGAAGGGTAAGCGAAAAGCGCACTACAAAAAAAGCTTGATTTTGATACCGAAATTTTGAGACGGACACCTAATTCGTCTCTAATATATACGGATTAGATACGGATTTGTTAAAAAATCGAGATTTGAAACCGAAAATAAAACCGTCTCTCATTATAAACAAATTAGATACGGCTTTTAGTTTCAAGAGTTTTAGATACGAATTAGATACGCGACTTTCAGTTTCGAGAGTTTTAGATACGGATTAGATACGTATACCACCGTCTCTAAACAGTCAATTTTTTCTCGATATAAATCGTCAATTTTTTCTCGATATAAATCGAGACAATGTGGTACACAAAATTTGTGATACGAAATCTAACCATCTCTAAAATAAAGAAACAAACCATTAAATTTTTCAAAAAATAAACTTAAAGACGAAGGAAAAGGCGACGACACAATAGGATGACGACACGACATGAGGAGGTATCCTGTGTACACGAGGATCCTCAATCGGAGGTCACGGGGATCCTCAATCGGAGGTCTGAGTGAACAACGACACGCCCTTCCTCGTAAGTTACTAGTGATGCCACACGAGGAGTATTTGAAACCGAAATCGTAGGACACTAAGTGAGAGAGAGAGAGAGGATTCTTTTCTTGAGAGAGTGAATTCTTTTTTTAGAGGTAATTTGTGATATATAAATCCTTATATATATAGAGAATTGAGAATATGTACCGGTGAATTGAGTTGTATTAATTAATTTATTACTCTTTTATAATTAATAAATAGTAAAAATAAAAAAATCAATTAATATATCTTCTATGTATGGATAAACATAAATGTTACAATAATACTATGTAGATATATTTTAGGATAGTCATAGATATTATAATAATAATATATTATATCTTCAATTTCATATAACAATGTATATATTAATTGCTTCTCTAATGAAAATATTCCAAGAATTGATTCTCTAATCATATATCTCCAGAGACGTTAGATTAAAAAAGAAGGAGGTATACGGTGTCATTTAATAATTTTTAAAAGTTTTTAAATATCTTGACCATTAAGACTTATAAAGAAATTTGTATAGTATTTTTAAAAAATTTTAGATTAAAAAAAAAAATTATATCATCCATTTAGAAAAAGTATAAATACGTGAAGCATTCCAAATTGTAAAAGTCATTGTTTGGAAGTGATACAAGTTAGCCTATGGTAAAAGTTGTTTGAAGAAATACAACAAGTTATCTAATTTATAGAAATTGAATTCATTTAATTTTACAAAATTTTAAAAAATATATCATTTCAATGTCAAAATAAACTTAAATTAAAAAGTGTCAAAATGAAGGAAGGCTTAGATACAAATTAAGTGAATGATTCATATATTATTCATTAAATTAAAATAGAGTGTTATATGGGTAAATAGAGTGTTATATGGGTGAGACGATTACGGAGTTGTGGAGTTGGATCAACGAGCCTACTCAATGTGTGTGGAAATTAAAAATTAAGGATTTCAAAATATCTCAAATGCAAACATAGATGCGAGTACCGATTCAATATGTGTTATTGGAATTATTATTAGTGTATATATATATATAAATAATTAATTTAAAGTTATTTTAAATTATAGGCGAGATGAGTTCACACGACGTTGAGAATCGACCACTATTATTCAAATGTGATTGGTTTGATCACACCTCATTAGAAATAAAAATCTAAGAGGACCACGTAACAAGTAACAATGAATCGTTGTTTGCAAAGTAAAGTAAAGGCAAGATAGGCACAAAGAAGTTTAAAAAAAATAGAGACTGAAACTGAAACTAAGGTGTTTGAGGGAGATTTCAATATTTTTTTTAGATTTGATTGGAATTGAAAACAATGATGATGAGAAGGATAACAAAGAATCGAGATGAATATGATGAAGAAGAAGATGATGGCCACAATGATGAAGGGAAATATGAAGATGAAGATTAAATGTAATTTAATTAATTTATTTAAATTTATAAACTTTTACCATTGAAATTATTCAATAACAATTTTTTTTTTATATATTTTTTTAAGTTACAAATTAATCAATTAATTATATATGTTAAAATATTATGCATAGTTTTTAGTATTTTAGAACTTATGCTTGAGTAATTACCATTTTTATAAATTAATAAAAAAAATTACATTTACAAATTTAAAAGTTATAATTTAAATACATGTGAAAGAAATAAATTAATATACATATACAATTAATATTAAAAGATAAAACAAAAGAGTTATATGTCCTAGTGGCGGGTGCTCAATAATGGACACTTGCCCACCTGGGTTCAATTCCCACATAGACCAGGTTGGGTCAGGATTGGGATGGGGTCGGGTTGGGATTGTGGGATTGTTGGAATGGGATTTGGATGGGTGGGCTGGGATGTATTAGGTTGTTGTTCCTCGTTTAGATACGGATTTAGAGACGATAAAATGTCGTTGTTAAATAGAAACGACATTTGAAACGAATTTTTGACCCGGATGTAAAACGGGTCGTTTATCACTTAGATACGGATTTAGAGACGATAAAATGTCGTTGTTAAATAAAAACGACATTAGAAACGGATTTTTGACCCGGATATAAAACGGGTCGTTCATCGTTTAGATACGGGAATATACGGTCTCAAATCCGTCTCTTATTAGAAACGGAATTTAGAAAACCGTTCCTGACATTAGATACCATGTGATTTGACACCTGTCTCTTATTAGAAACGGAATTTAGAAAACCGTTCCTGACATTAGATACCATGTGATTTGACACCCGTCTCTTATTAGAAACGGAATTTAGAAAACCGTTCCTGGCATTAGATACCATGTGATTAGGAACAGATAGAAAATGGTTCCAAAATCCGTTTCTAACCTGTTTAGAGACAGATGGTTCCAAAATCCGTTTCTAACCTGTTTAGAGACAGTGTTTATGGTATCTAATCCGTCTCTAAATCGCAGTTTTTTTGTAGTGGCGGTTGCCATGTTCGCATGTCAAACAGGAGGACCAGAATACCGTTGAGGACAAATATCCGCATAGTGGCCACCAAAATGACAAATCTGACAGTGAGGAGAGTATCTGCCTCGATGACGACTAAAGTTGCAAAAAATGCAGGGACAAAGGTGGATGTTGAGGCGGAGTCAAGGGAACGAGTAAAAAGGTCATGAGACTCTGCCTTGGCGAGAAGCTCGATGAACAAGGGTAAGGGAGAGATATTGATTTGAGAGGTAGAAAAACCATGAATTTCGGGACCAAGGCCCGAAGAAACCAGGGATACTTATTTGTTTCATCCAAAATACTCCACATAGAGGCTAGTTGGTCACATAAAACCTTAAAGACAGTATCGAAATTTGTGACAAAGCGGTTTTCTTTCTCGATTAATTGAAGTTCGTCCTTGAGATGCAATTCACGGGCCTTAGAAGGCTGATTATAGGAAGCTGCTAAGGTGGACCATATATCCGCCGAGGAATAGTAGCCAATAATGAATGCAATGGCATCCTCGAATAATGTTGAAACAAAGAACACACGTACGATTTTGTTCACGGGTAATCCAAGACTCATAATTAGGATTTGGGACTTTGGATCCATCCTTGAAAATTTTGAGCGGCGGTTGCGGTAAAGAACCATCAACATAGGGCAAGAATTTTAGAGTAGTTAATAGAGAGAGGATTTGGCCGCGCCACATAAGAAAATTGGTGGATTTGAGTTTAATTGTAACATGGTGCATCATGTCATGTAAGGTAATGGTGGAATCAAACACCGATGTAGACGAAGAGGAGCCAGCGATAAAAAACATTCAAGAATAGAAAAGGAAGAAGAAGAAGAATGTGAATATAGCGTTTGACATGAATGTCGCCTGTTTCACGTATAGAGAGTTGCCTAATCGTGCGCTGGGGTCTATGGTGGGCCTATTAGCTTTGTGTGGGTTGACGGGGGCGGAAACTGATTGGTCTTGACGTAACAGTCTTTCATCTCATCAGAAGGCGCTCTATGCTTCTGCCCGTGCATTCATCAATATTCATATGCTCAACTTTCTTTAACTACTCTTTCTTTTTTTAATCACATTTATTTGAATCTTTAAATATTCATCTTTACTACCTCCGTCTTTTAATCCTTTAAACCTTTGACTTTGAAACGGATTTTATAGAAGCTGAGTATATCGCCTTAACTGAAGTAGTCAAGAAGCATTGTGGTTGAAAGGTATATTGAGAGATTTTGACATATACTAGAAGAGTGTTTTAGTTCTGTGTGATAATCAGAGTATAATCCTCCTAGCTAAGCACATTGATGTGAAATTGCATTTTGTGAGGGATGTCTTAGAGAAAGGCGTTGTAGAAGTTTAGAAAGTTGCTACTGAAGAGATTGCAGTAAATATATTGACTTAGGTTTTACCAAGCAATAACTTCAAACATTGCCTAGAATTGGTAAACCTTAGAACTTGGGATGTTCACTAAGGAATGTAATCAACAGCCTTATTCGCATATTTTACAACACTAAAATAAACGACCGCAAGTATACGATGTAAATCGTAGTGAGGTAAGTACGAGTCGATCCCACGGGGAGAGAGAGTGTAAAAATGTTGTTTGTTGATCGAATTCTAAATAGACAATGATCGAAATTTTGAATGTTGAATTACCCTAATTTGCCTACCAAATTTGTCACAAGTAAACAATTAAAAAGCAATAATAAAATTCGATCAAAAGTGGTCGTCTGGTTGGGTTAGAGCAGTTGAGTAAGGTCAACCCAGCTAATAAGGTTTAGCCATCTGGTTTAGGATCAACTCGTCTGATAGAGTGAGAACAAGTCTACTGAGTTTGTGTCATCTATTCTGTATCAACGGAGCTGAGTCCAACGCCGCTGAGTCGAGTCAGCTGATAGGCATATAGCCAAGTGTGTTGATTCCGTTATTCCAGAGATAGTTTCTAGCGGTTATTTTTGTTAGGTAGTTAGGTAGTTTTTGTTGCATTTCGAGTGGGCCCTGTATCTCCATAAATACACCATTTACTGCATATGATTAGTTTACGAGAATCTTTGTGATTATTTCTTTGTCAGTTGAATTTGTGTGAGAGAGCAAGTTATCTTAGTGATCAATACTTGTATAATTTGTACATTTTTTCAAGATTAGTAAAGAGAGCCTCTATCTTCAGTGGACGTAGATCAATTGGATCGAACCACCTAAAATCTTGTGTTTGTTCTTACTTGTTCATTTCATTACGTTCTTGAGATCATGTTTTATCATTTGGATTTGGAATAGCTCTGTGCAAATATTTCCATAACAATATTGATACAACTTTTTTTATGATTCTAAGGAAATGGGCGTTGGCGATGATGGAGGTGAGTTCTTAATGTGCCGCTCGAACGTAATTTCGGGTTATTATTTGCCTGAGGAAGGTGAAGGGATTGGTCTCCATGAGACACGTTCATGGATTAAAGAATTAAGTTTCGATAAAGTACAAGTTGAGACAGACTAAAATTATAGCAGACGCAATGAAGTCGGTTTCCTCGGACAATTCGAAACTGGCAAGCATTATTTTGAGCTACAAGAATTTAATTTCTTGTGATTGGCCTTTTGGTAGTTGTTTGCTCTTGTCAGTAATTAATAAAGAAATGTCCTTACTTCAAAAAAAAAAAAATCGACCCTATAACAAGGCAAATGTTAAACAAACATTCCCTAAGGTTCTTTTACTCTCTATTTATATATATAAGTGTTACTTAGTCATTTTAAATATATCTATATTTGTTTTTAAAATTATGGGATGTATATAGACTATAGAGTATTTTAGGGCGTTTAGTAGCTGTACACTTAGTCATTTTAAATATATCTATATTTGTTTTTAAAATTATGGGATGTATATAGACTATAGAGTATTTTAGGGTATACCGTTGTATTTAAATTAGAATTCAAAATCCTAAAAAAAAATGGGATGTAAATCATGTGATATGATAAAGTAGAAAGTTAAAAGATTTGTTTTTTAATAGGCTAAAGTTACCCCAATAAAAAAAACTAACTCTCATACAATGAGATATATATTTGATCGAGAAAAAAATGTTTATTAATTCAAGTGGAAAATCAATACACAAAATTGGCTCAAGAAATCAATGATGTGAACTTGACTCGGCCCGTATAGCGGAAATCTTTCCACTTTGAAAACCCTAATATGTTGTGGTGAAAATATAGTAATATCATTTCAAACTCGTATTAAACTGATCTGGGTGCCACCATTGCTTGTCCCAATTCATGAGACACAAAAGCATCGACGGTAGCATGCAGCACCTGCCCATCCGAGAGAAAATCATTTTCCCATTCATTACCCACTGCCGGCTTCCAAATGTCTTTACCAAGCACACTCGTCGACAGTACCCTCAAATCCGCGCCCTTCAGCTCCGCCCGATTAAACCTTTCCGCCGCCCGCTCACCCAAATCCATGAAACGCGTATTGCCTCCCACGCCATATACGGCCTTCAATTTCTGCAGCTGTTCTTTCACCCGGATGCCAACGAACACATTGCTCTGATCCGAGAAGAATGGCTCTAGAATATTGTACGGCATATTGGGCAAATGGTAGATCAGGACTCGGCGGCCGATGCAGAAATTGATAGTGGCGATGAGCTTGATGGTGTTGATGCCGAGCTCGTCTTCCGTCTCAACCTGCCCCAAGACGAAGCCCACGATGAGGGGCCGGCTTTGGTTACGAGCCTTGGCGGTGGTGAGGAAATCGTCGACGATTGTGTTGTTCGTAGTGACGGTGGCGTCGATAGTGGTTTGGCCAAGGATACAAACGTTGTAGGCCTGTGAGGCGGCGCCCCGACTGCGCGCCGTAATAGTGGAACGCTTTTGCGCTGGGTTGTTTGGGAATGCCAGTTCATCAAAGAGTGACAATGGAGGGGGTGTTATTCCCTTCATGGGATGGATCCAATTTTCCCCCATACTCGCAATACTATTCGAAAAACTCCGTCTGTTCCCCTTCAGTCCATGGAATGAAATTACCTACGCCAATATAAAGTGAAGAACTAACCAACGCCAATATTTATGGAACAGTATACGCCAATAATTATGGAACAATCAATATGCATAGTTGAATAAAATGTGGAATAACAAATTGAAACTAGAATATTTTACCAAATACTTATTATGAAAGATGTGATTATTAATATATAAATTTACCCAATATTACCTCGATATTTAATTTTTTTTGGTAAAAAGGAGCCCTAATACTCACATTTGTCCATGACAGAAAGAGTTATGTGCTTGTAATTGGATGGTGTAATTGGCACAATTAAATCACAACGTGAAGGTTACAAATTCAATTTAAAAATTAGAAAATTATCAAAACCTAGCTCCTAATTAAAATCCAATTGTATGGTCCGGTATATATTCAATTTGCATACAAGAATTTGTCCGACATAAATCCTACCAGAGACACTTAATAATGTACCGAACAGTACACCACTTGCGCATATGGTAAATTAGCCCAAGATAGATGGGTAACTGGACTTACGATAGAAACTCAACCAGAACTAAAATAAAATTTATACATAACAAATAAAAATACACTCGATTGTGTGTATACTTTTTTTGAAATCTCGGTATCCACTAATTCGGGGACCAATCCCACTGATCACTGCCCACTTGCGGGGGTCCCACTCTTTGCGCTTTGTATGGGACTGACCTCATATAAATTGTTTGCTCTTTTTTTTAGAGGGTTCGAACCAGAGACCTAGAGAGTAGCACACTCCTAAATCCTAAGCCTACACCACTAGGCCAACTCCTTAAGACATGATTGGTATGGGGTAATGGGCCTTGAATTGAATGAGCATTCATGGACCTATTCCTAATTTCACGATTGGTATATTTTTTTACAAGGAATGGTGATTCCTCGTGGAATGGTGATTTCCAAAAATAAAGAATTACGATTCCTCTCCATCCCCCTATCTTTGCCGATTCCATTCTACGTAAAATTAAATTATTTTTATTTTCTAAAAAAAAAATCATTAAAAAATATATTTTTACAAAATTATCCTTATCAACAATTAAAAAGATTTTCATTAACTCTCTTATCCAACCTTAATCCACCCTATATTCATTAACCTTCTTTAACCTAATTCATCAAAGAGGGAAGAACGCTGAGAAAAAAACGCAGAAGAGAAGAACACTGAGAAAAAACGCACAAGAGAAGAACGCAAAGAATAAACGCAAAACAGAAGAACTAGTCAAAGAATAGTAGTGTATTGTTATATATATATATATATGCGATTTCTTGCATTTTTAATTTATTATCTACAAATAAGTTATATACAAAATTTATGTATTTATATGCAAAATTGTTCAATATTTGCTTTGTTTAATTTTTTCGTATTTAATTTTTATGTCGTATATATATATACATATATTATATATATATATATATTACTATGTTTCATTTTTGCTATGTATTTATACTATCTTTCGTTTTGCTTATATATATATTTTTTTTTTCTTTCTTAATTACATCTTATAATAATGGGTAAAAATGTACAATATTTTTTTTAAATGAACGATTATTTATATTTAGTTTTATTATTAAAATAATAGCATATTAATCAATTTAATATGTTTCTATAAAATATGTATAAGGGTATTTTAGTCATTTAAGATAAAAGTTTTACATTATTTTGCATCCATTTTATTATACCAATCATGAGAATGGAATCAATCAAGGAATGGTTTTTCCATTCTTTGTCAATACCAATCATGAGAATAGCATATTAATCAATTTAATATGTTTCTATAAAATATGTATAAGGGTATTTTAGTCATTTAAGATAAAAGTTTTACATTATTTTGCATCCATTTTATTATACCAATCATGAGAATGGAATCAATCAAGGAATGGTTTTTCCATTCTTTGTCAATACCAATCATGAGAATGACCATTCAAACTTTCATTTCATTCAGACCTTCATTCCATTCATGAGTTCATTCCATTCAGTCACATTTTCATTCAGTCATACCAATCATGCCCTTAGAGTTTTGATTGTGTGTATACTAAATGACCAAAAGACAGACTAATTGTGATTTAATCTAACACTACAAAAAAACTGCGAAATACAGACGAAATTTTACCGACGGATTGAAATCCGTCGAGATTAACAAAGTCAACCAATTTACCGACGAAATATTTTTTACGTTGGTATTTACTGAAGGAATTTGTTTTCCGTCGGTAATTATCGACGGATATTCTGCCAGCAATCACAAAAAAAAAAGTATTATCGACGGAAATTTCCGTCTCTAACCAAAAAATAAAAAATAAATTGTGATTAATGACGGAAATTTTCGTCGCTAATCACAAAATTAAAAATTAACAAATAGTGAAAAAATTAAATTATTAATAAAAGAAGGAAATTTGTTAGATAGGAAATTATAATTGATTAAAATAGAATTTTTTTTGATTAAATTAGAAACATGTCGATTAAATTAGAATATTGTTGATTAAGTTAGTTAGGAAATTATTGATTAAATTAGAAAATTTTATATTAAATTAGAAAATTATTGATTAAATTAGAAATTTTTATATTATATTTTTTGGACAAAATCTCTTTAGTTTTTATATCCATTTAATTTATATGATAATTAAGTCTTGTGAGTTAACATAAACAAAACAAAAACAAAAAAAAATAAAACTACATTTACAATTTATAAATTAAAAAAAATTACAATAATTATAAGCTACCAATTTAGTGATTAATATAAGTGAAATAATGTTTAATCAAAAAAACAAAAAAATTTATGCATGTGAATTTTAGAATTTTAATTAAAACAAAAGAATTACATTTACAATTAATAAATTAAAAATTTAATTTTACAATAATTACAAATCACATATTTAATGATTAATATAAGTGAAATAATGTCAATTATTAAATTAATTTTTTTTATAAATATTTTTGGATAAAAATATGAAGCATGCATACATGAAATTACTAATATATTATTCATATATTATTTGAAAATAAGATTCACACATATACAATAGTTATAAGTCACAAATTTAGTGATTAATTAATATAAGTAAAAGAATGTCCAATTATTAAATGGAAATATGCCAAAAAATTAATATTCACCCAACATTATTTTATTTTTAAAATTATCACTCATTTTTTACTTACATTTTATATCATCAACTATTAAATTATTTATTCTTAAAAAGTGTGCCGATCAAAATGAAGGAAATAGTATTTAATGTGTAGTGAGGTATTCATGCGGAGAGAGATTTGAAAGGAAAAACTAGAGTCTCTAGTCTAGAGAGATAGAGGTGAGAAATAGAAATTTAGAGAGTGGTAGGAAAAATATAAAATGCAGAGAAGTGTTACAAAAAAATTGATACCTGTAACTTAACAAGGAACACCAAAAAAAAAAATGATAAGTTAGCGAGGGACCGAAGGAGTATCATATATATGTTATTATAATGATTTAGTATTAAAGTTGAAATAATTAAATTATTCAAGTATTTAATAAATTATAACACAAACATGCTAGACTGGTATTGATTTTTATCAAACAATTAATTTTATATAACTTTGACAAATCATTTTATAAATCCACTCTTAGAAATTAACCGCTCCCTCTCATTATATATACAAACAGGAGGGCTCAATTTTCATCCAAATATTAATTCGAGAAACCGTTATCTTGATCTTTAGAGCTCAACAATGGCGGGTAGAGGCTGCCTAATGAGAGATTTCAAGCATGTCTACAACGTAACCATCTCCGACTACACCGTATTGGTCACCGTCACAAACCATCCTGATGCTATCACAGAGTGGCTCAACGGCGTCAGGGCTGACGGAAATACTGTTCTCCGCAAAGTTGGCTTCGAAATAGAGCTCAACAACAACGTCTCCCCTGTTGGGACGGTGCAGTTATGCGTGGGCAGGCGCTGCCTCGTCATCCAGCTCGTCCCCCGTATATCGCCTTTCCCTCGCGCCCTCAACGAATTCCTGTGCGACTCTAAGAATATTTTTATGGGGTTCCAAATAGCAGACAAGGTGAACACGTTGAGGAAACAGGTTCCCATCAGAGTCGAACAGATGCGTACGGTGGATTTGATTAAGGATGTGCCGCGGCTGTTGAAGAATAAGCCGAAAGTATTTGCTGCGTATGGGTTGCAGCCGGACACGATAGAAACGGATTGGGGTCGCGCTACGATGCTTTCAGATAAGCAAGTGCAGTATGCTTGTATCGATGCTTTGCTCAATCTTCATGCTGCGTTTGGCTTAGCTCGAACTCGCACACACAATCGTGCAGCCAGATCTTGATCACTTTGATGTATAATCATTTTCTTTTCTTTCATCTATGCTATTATGGATCTTGTGATGTTTCTTTTCAATCTTTAATTCTTGGTGTTTTCTTGAACAAATTAAGTAACTCAACTATTTTAATAATTTGGGTAATGAGAATATGAAAATTAAATTGAATTGATGTCACTCCCTCCGTCCCTCGATCTTTGTAATTGACACGTTTATTTTATGTACATATTTTAAGAAATATAGTACTCCCTTCATCCGCCTATAAGCCTTCCCATTACTTTTGAGCACATAGAAATCTCAAGGAGTTGACCTAGTTGTGTAGGCTTGATACTTAGGAGTGTGCTGCTTTCTTCGTCTTAGGTTTGAACCCTTTAAGGTGCAAAAAATTTGTATGGGGCCAATTAATACAGAGCGCAAAGCTCTGGCTTTAAACGGGACCCCCGCAAGTGGGCGGTGGGATTGGTCCCCGGGATTAGGCGGTCCTTGGACTGGATACCCAAGTGATTAAATTATAAATATAGTATAAGTGGTGTGATTGAGAGAGAGAGAGAATGAGAGAGAGAAAAAAAGTACTCCCTCCGTACCATATTAATTTTCATAGGTTAATGGGCACAAATATTAAGAAAATGTAGTAATGAGTGGAATTTTGAGGGGTAATTTTGTAAACCTTTATGTATAAAGTAAAGAATGAGTTGACAATTGTGTATGTGTGTAGAAAAAGTAATGGTATTTGTGTAAAATTGAGGATATTGTGAGGGTGGAGTTTGTAAAGGGTTTTCCATTTTAAGGGTGTGAAAGTTATTGTGGAACGTCCCAAAAAGGAAAGTGTGAAAGTTATTGTGGGACGAAGGGAGTAAGAAATAAAGTGAATTATAAGAATAAAAAATTAAAAAATATTTTCCAAAAAAGATATTAGAAGCTTATAGGTTGACTTACCAAAATGTCAAAATGAGAAGTTTATAGTCGAACGGAGGGAGTAGTAAAATAATTTTGAGTTGATGAAAAGTGATAAAAATGACAAACGTAGAGAGATGGTGATCAGATGTTGACATTTTAGGAAATATGACAATTAGATTGAGATGATAAAAATGTCAAAATAGGTCAATTACAAAGGTGCCACAAAGATGTCAGGTGGGGAACAAACACTCCTTGTTGCCAAACATTCAGAATGGTGAGAAGATTCGTTTGAAACAGATCCATCTTCCACCGCCTTCGTGCCATGGTAGCGATTCTTTGTCGACTGTTGTCAATTATTGGCTTTGAGCACAAACTAGAGAGAATGGTTTAAAATGGATATTACGAAGACGGCTACATCCGCGGTTAATTATTGGCTTTCGTGAACGTACACTTCAATTCATACGCCCTCAGTGCACTCTCCTTTCTCTCTTCCCGATCGAGCCATCATTTGCTCGTGCCATCCTGCAATGCTTTAATCTCCTTCTCCATCTGTTGGAAACTTTACGCCGTGATAGGGTAAACTGCAATATCGAATAGTCAGATAACAAACAAGTCGAGTCAAGGGAAAACCCTTTTCCCGCAGAACAGAATACGCCCAGGATAGTGCTCGACTGATATGGCGTTCCGTTCCCAAAGGTAAAACGACTTTTACTTCTTACATAGTAGCACCACTGTATATAAGAAGCTTCGGCGAACGTACGTAGTACGAACTGTACACTCTCGAATATAAATCCGGCACAAGAAAGAACAGTGTAAGGCTTACGGGAGCTCAATACACTGCGTAGGGACGAGAGGAGAGTAGAAGAAGAGCGGGGCGAATTTCAGCGTAAATCTGGAATGAGGGAAGAGTCTGTATTTATAGGCAGAAGAAACCCTATGAGGTTGTTGAGATAATCGTGGGAAGATATTGCGAAAATATCTCGTACGTGGATAAGTCTTGAAGACTAAATCATGAAGACCAAGTTTGAGACTTCCAGATAGTTCTGGAACATTCTTGAAGTATTTTCGAATGGGCCGAACCAATTCCTGAGTTGGGCTTTCGGAGTTTTTGGGTCTGCAAAAAGATAGGCGGGCCCCAAAGATAGGCGGACGGGCGGGCGCGCGCGTGGCTCTTAGAGGAGTGTACCTCTTATACATAGTTGAACTTCAATGCTACTTCAATGCCTTTAAACCTCATAAATGTTTTGTAGGCTTTCTATGTGGGACAAGTTCCCACACCTCAAACTTCAAGTTGAAACTCTCAACTTCAACAATTAATTTCTCACTCACCTTAACTTGGTTTTGAGATATTAAATATTAGAATTAACGTTTTAATCCATCTAATTAATTAATTAGATAAGGGTGTCAAAACCCAATTAATCCCATTACTTCTAACAATCCCCCACATGAGTGAAAATCGTGTCTATACAACACCAGACTCAGTGTTCAGTTCGATTGAGATCTCCGTGCGTCCAGATAAGTAGTTTTTGGCTTTGAACTTTCCGTAGCCAAACACTATCGGGTACACCGGCGGCTTAGTGGACGCAGTGCCTTGAACTACTCCTCCATAGTGTATACCTAATCAATAGTGTCAGCACACTTCAATCTCGTCTTCATAACGTTCTTATGTTTTTATCCGTTTTGGCCATGGACGTCCTTTGTGTTCATAAATATTTGGTCGAAGCGGCCCCCACTTCTCATTTATATAGGTAACTTCCTTTCGAGTATCCCGTTATACTCTAGGAATTATTAAGAGTCAAAGACTCAACCTCTACCACATTTTACGAGTTGTTAACACTTGATATAGTGCTGTCAGGAATAGTCGTGTTTTTCAAGTGTTGTATCACTAACTTCCACAGTTTCGTTTTCCCATTGAACCAAGTTCTTGGGATCTCCAGTCATCATGGTTGGGTTTCCACTACTTTTTTTTTTCTTGTGGGTTTTAGACCCATTCCTTCTACCAGCTTGTTCAATTGATCTCGGTTTATGCTCTTCGTGAGCGGATCTGCTATGTTGTCCTTTGTGTTGACATAATCAATGGACATTACTCCAGTGGAGATCAATTTTCTAACGGAGTTGTGTCGACGACGTATGTGTCTAGACTTTCCGTTGTACATGACATTCCACTACAAGAAAAAAGGTCTTTTGTCACATGCTTTTTGTCACACTGTAAAATAAATGTTGTAAAAACTATTATGTAGTCACATTAAATTTTTTAGTGTGTTAATATGTGTTTTTATAAAGACATTGAATAATAAGTGTGTGAAAATGTACTCAATTACCACACACCATAATAAACATTGTCTATTGTCACACCTCTTTTAACACACTAAAAATAGATGTCTTTATAAGTACCTTTTAAATACATTATATTTTAAGTGTGTTAATAAGTATGTTATTTACACATTAACAAAAAAAAGTTGTGTTAATATTAACTTTAATGCCACACTATTATGTTATAATTATAAAAATTCAAAATTAATATTAATTTTTTATTTTCATTTTATATTTGGTTGATAAAAAAATGTACTTTTTTTTAGTTAGATGATTTTTTTTTCTTAAATTAAAATTTTAAGAATAAATAAAAATTAATTTAAATTGGTTCTTTAAAAAAAAAAAAAGAATGTCATTCATTGAACGCAAATCACTTTTTTTATTTTTTTCGTTTCCTATTAAAAAATTATAATCACATTGAAATATAAAAGTTCTCCATTTTTTTACAAACTTTATACAAAAAAATTATTTATACTGCATATTTGATTTCATATACATATATATTCACGTAATTTTGTAATAATAAATAAGTTGTAGCATAGTGGCAAAGTCATCACATTTCCTCCTAGAGTTGCAGGGATCGAATCCCACAGAAGCGTCTTCTGTTTGTTTTATTTTTTTATATTTTAATTTTAATTAGTATACAAATGTATTAAAGTGTGATACAAATGTATATTTTAAAGTGTGTAAAGTGTGATAATATCTTATTAGGCTATCCTCACACGACTTTAGACCACACATAAAATTAATGTGATAATAGAAAAAATGTGATTATGTATATATTTTTTATAACATTTTTGCATGTCTTTAAAAGCAATTTTTTTTGTAGTGTTCGTAGCTCTCCCAATGGCAGCTTGACTGTCACAGTGTACCGTCACCGAAGGTACTGGTTTATTCCAACATGGAATGTCTTCCAGAAAATTACGCAACCATTCAGCCTCTGCAGCGGCTAGGTCTAAAGCGATAAATTCTGATTCCATTGTGGAACGGGCAATACACGTTTGTTTCTTGGACCTCCACGACACCGCTCCTCCTCCAATAGTGAATACATATCCACTAGTGAATAACGAGTCTTTAGTGTCTGATATCCAATTTGCATCACTGTATCCTTCGACTACAGCTGGGTGTCTTGTGTAGTGAAGCCCGTAATGAAGGGTGTACTTCAAGTATCCTAATACCCTTTTTAGTGCTTTCCAGTGCTCATGACTTGGATTGTTCGTGTATTGACTCAACTTGTTTACTGAACATGCAAGATCAGGGCGTGTACAGTTCGTGATGTACATCACACTTCCAATGATCCTTGCGTATTCCAGTTGAGCCACTGGTTCTCCTCTATTCTTTCTCAAGTGAACATTGAGTTCCAAAGTTGTCTTAGCAGGTGGATCGTTGAAGGCATTAAACTGCTTTAGTACCTTCTCCACATAGTGAGATTGTGTCAAGGAAATTCTATCAGACGTTCTCTCTATCTTGATTCCAAGAATCACATCTGCTAATCCCATGTCTTTCATGTCAAAGTTTCTACTTAACATGTTCTTCGTATTAACTATGATGTTGTGATTGTTACTCATGATTAACATGTCATCGACATATAAGCATACGATAACAAATCCATTTGGTGTATCTTTCACATATACACACTTATCACATTCGTTAATTCGAAACCCATTTGACAACATCGTATTGTCAAATTTCAAGTGCCACTTTTTAGGAGCTTGCTTAAGTCCATACAGTGATCGAACGAGTTTGCACACCTTTTTCTCATTTCCAGGAGCAACATATCCTTCAGGTTGATCCATGTATATTTCAACATCCATCTCACCATTAAGAAACGTCGTCTTAACGTCCATTTAGTGTATTTCGAGATTGTGCAAAGCAGCAATGACGACTAACACCCGAATGGAGGTGATTCTTGTCACTGGTGAGTATGTATCGAAGAAATCATACCTTTCTTTTTGTTTAAAACCTTTTGCAACTAGACGAGCTTTGTACTTGTCAACAGATCCATCTGCTTTGTACTTTCTTCTAAGGTTCCACTTGCATCCTAAGGGCTTACAACCTTTGGGGAGGTCGACCAACTCCCATGTGTGATTTTGCAGAATAGACTCGTATTCACTTTTTATGGCCTTCTTCCAGAGTTGTGAATCTGGTCTTGCCATAACTTCCTTGATAGTTTTGGGTTCGTCTTCCTCCAGAACATAAGTAATGAAGTCTGAACCAAAATCTTTATCAATTCTAGCTCTCTTACTGCATCTCGGTTCTTCACTCTCTTGAGTGGAGGGACTAACAATGTCGTCTGTTGCTTCAAGAGTTCTCTTATTCGAACTCTCTTCCTCTTTTTCCTTAAGAGGAAAAATGTTTTCAAAGAATACTGCGTTCCTTGACTCAATCGTGGTGCCTTCTGTCATATCCGGTATTTCAGATTTGTGAATCAGAAATCGATAGGCACTGCTGTTTGAAGCATATCCTATAAAGGTACAATCAACTGTTTTAGGGCCAATTTTAACTTATTTAGGAAGTGGTACTTAAACCTTAGCCAAACACCCCCACACTTTGAGGTATTTGTATGAAGGTTTTCGTTTCCTCCATATTTCATAAGGAGTTTGATCCTTAGTTTTATGAGGAATCTTATTTAGAATGTAGTTAGCCGACAGAATGGCTTCCCCCCACAGGTTCTGAGGTAGACCAGAGCTGATTAACATTGCGTTCATCATCTCCTTTAGTGTTCGGTTTTTCCTTTCCACAACACCATTAGACTGAGGTGAGTAAGGGGCTGTCGTTTGATGTATAATCCCTAATTCAATACATAATTGTTCAAACGGAGCTACGTACTCTCCACCTCTATCACTACGAATTGATTTAATTCGAGTGTTCAATTGATTCTCTACTTCAGTTTTGTAACGTTTGAAAGCTTCTATAACTTCGTCTTTACTTCTTAAAAGGTAAACGTAGCAGAATCTTGTACAATCGTCTATAAAAGTAATAAAATACTTTTTCCTTCCTCTAGTTTGTACAAACTTCAAATCACATACATTCGTGTGAATTAAGTCTAGAGGAGCAGTGTTCCTTTCAACAGTTTTAAACGGTAGTTTGGTAATTTTTACTTCCGTGCATATTTCACATCGTTTGGATGCATCAACGTTGTCAATTTTAAGTAAATCGAGATTTACTAATCGTTTTATGGATTTTAGATTCTCATGTCCTAATCTAGAATGCCATAAAGAGGAACACTCAACGATATAAGCAGAAGTGGAAGCAATTTCATTAATAACTTGTTTGTCGTTGGGGCTTACAACCATTGTGCTTAATTTAAACAAACCATTCTCGAGATAACCCTTCCCGAGAAAGTCACCAAACTTACTTGGAACTATCTTATCAGATTCAAAGACTAGTCTAAATTGATTGCTAACTAGAAGAGACCCCGAAATCAGATTCTTCCGGATGTCTGGGACATGTAGCACGTTCTTCAAAGTTAGCTCTTTTCCAGATGTCAGCTTCAGCACCACTGACCCAATTCCAGCCACTTCAGATGAGGATTGATTTCCCATGAAAAGCTTTCTCCCATCAGAAGGAGAATAGTTTGAGAATGCAGATCTCTCTGAGCAAACGTGGCAGGTGCGACCAGTGTCCACAAACCACTCTTTCTTATTGTCCACCAAGTTGACCTCCGTCACCACTGCGGACATGTCCAAATCAGTAAGGTTCACAGAATCTTGTGCTTTCTGCTTGCCCTTTCCTTTATCGTCACGACGGGGTTGACGACATTCACTGGACCTGTGGTTTGGTTTCCCACAGTTATAGCAATTTCCCGTGAATTTCTGCTTTGTGGCTAGACCCTTCCCCTT
The DNA here is from genome assembly GCA_963675135.1 of Galeopsis tetrahit. Lineage (NCBI taxonomy): Eukaryota > Viridiplantae > Streptophyta > Magnoliopsida > Lamiales > Lamiaceae > Galeopsis > Galeopsis tetrahit. The sequence goes on from OY776119.1 coordinate 30,670,002, forward strand.
CACAATCTTTGTTGTGTTGGCAGCAGACTCATTGGGACGCTTTCTTTTCCTTGATGGACCCTCTTGTTCCATCAAGTTAGCCTTGGCTTCAATCCGGAGGGCAGGTCCCTTGCCTTCTCTCTTTCGATTGTCCTCTTCAATCCTGAGACGGATAATTAGATCCTCCAAGCTCATAAGCTTTCGTTTGTGCTTTAGATATGACTTGTAATCCTTCCACGATGAAGGCAGTTTCTCAACCACAGTTGCTACTTGAAATGCATCAGGTAACACCATATCTTCAGCAACTATCTTTTGGAAAATGATCTGTAGTTTCTGGACTTGATCCACTACAGATTTGTTATCCTCCATCTTGAAATCGTACAGTTGTGCAACGACGAATTTCTTTAGTCCAGCACCTTCAGTTCTGTACTTTTTCTCCAAAGACTCCCACAGTTCCTTCGCAGATTGTATGTCACAATAGACACTGTAGAGGGCATCAGAAAGTCCTCCAATTATGTGATTTCTACATAGATAAACACCACTATACCACTGATCATAATAGATCCTTTCTTGTTGGCTAGCACTTGAGTCAGGCTGTGTAGGTTTTGTTTTGGTAAAAAACCTATCCATTCCAAGTATGGTTAAGTAAAATCGCATCTTACTTTGCTATGTTTTGAATTCAGTTCCTGAAAAATTTTCAGGCTTTTTTCCTTGTACAACCATTGGCCTCGGCCTAGGTGCAGAGAAGGTAAACATATGATCCCTCATGGGATTGTTGAAAGGAGAAAAGGGAGCAAACGGATCGCTTCTGTTTCTAAACCTTTCAGCATGGTCGTTCTGTTTTCCCATATAAAAAATGTGTGAAACTGATTGATCAGGAGACGTTTCCTTACTGGCATTGTTGCCAATATTCTCAGTACCATGCACGACCTCAGTATTAGTCGGGTCAACATCCATGTTATCATTCGTCTTCGATATTGCAGTAGTAAATTAATTAAGTCCGAATTAATTTTAATTAATTAAGTTAAATTAGCAATATTCAGTTCTGCGATTGTTGGAAACTTTACACCGTGATAGGGTAAACTGCAATATCGAATAGTTAGATAACAAACAAGTTGAGTCAAGGGAAAACCCTTTTCCCGCAGAACAGAATACGCCCAGGATAGTGCTCGACTAATATGGCGTTCCGTTCCCAAAGGTAAAATGACTTTTACTTCTTACACAGTAGCACCACTGTATAAGAAGCTTCGACGAACGTACGTAATACGAACTGAACACTCTCAGATATAAATCCGGCACAAGAAAGAACAGTGTAAGGCTTACGGGAGCTCAATACACTGTGTAGGGACGAGAGGAGAGTAGAAGAAGAGAGGGGCTAATTTCAGCGTAAATCTGGAATGAGGGAAGAGTCTGTATTTATAGACAGAAGAAACCCTATGAGGTTGTTGAGATAATCGTGGGAAGATATTGCGAAAATATCTCGTACGTGGATAAGTCTTGAAGACTAAATCTTGAGGACCAAGTTTGAGATTTTGCGAAAATATCTCGTACGTGGATAAGTCTTGAAGACTAAATCTTGAAGACCAAGTTTGAGACTTCCAGATAGTTCTGGAACATTCTTGAAGTATTTTCGAATGGGCCGAACCAATTCCTGAGTTGGGCTTTCGGAGTTTTTGGGTCTGCAAAAAGATAGGCGGGCCACAAAGATCGCCGAAGCCGGTCGGTCGGACGCGCGGGCGCGCGCGCGCGTGGCTCTTAGAGGAGTTTACCTCTTATACATAGTTGAACTTCAATGCTACTTCAATGCCTTTAAACCTCATAAATGTTTTGTAGGCTTTTTATGTGGGACAAGTTCCCACACCTTAAACTTCAAGTTGAAACTCTCAACTTCAACAATTAATTTCTCACTCACCTTAACTTGGTTTTGAGATATTAAATATACCACGTTCATCTACTCCGCGAGTGGATCGACTATGTCACGTTAAATTATTTTATAATTAACGTTTTAGTCCATTTAATTAATTAATTAGATAAGGGTGTCAAAACCCAATTAATCCCATTAATTCCAACACCATCAACATGGTGAGCCAACCTTTCACCTGTGCGGCTGTGCCATACAAATGATACAACGTTTCCACAACGGTAGTTCAGATGCTCCTTCCTCCAGCATCATCAGAATGTGTGAATACATCAAAAATCCCTTGAGTATCGTGGGACTTTTATAGAATATAATGTTTAGTGGGTTGTGATGTTATTGATGTAGAGAGAGACGTGAAAGGGAAACCCAGAGAGAGGTGAGAAAGAGAAAATGTAGAAAGTGATAGAAAATATAAAATGTGAGAAAATTTCATTTTAGATCCTTTAAGTTTTCACATTTTCAATTTACGTTCTAGGGTGTCCAATTTACATCATTTTCGATCCAATTTACGTCCTTTCCACCGGAAAATTGAAAATCCGGTCAAATAGTCCAATTTACATCCTTTATGTTTAAAAATTATAAATTAATAATTAAAATTTTCTGAAAATATCATTAAACACTTATAAATTGTGTAAAATAAATATAAAAATCTAAAAAAAATTATAAATTCTACAATTCAAAAAATCTGAAAATGTGTAATTTTTTTTTTTCTAAAAACTCATAAAAATTAAAATAAATCCATAATTTCTATAATTCAAAAAATCTGAAATGTGTAAAAAAAAAAAATCTAAAAACTCATAAAAAAACTATAAATTAAAATTTTAAAAATGTTTAAAATAAAAAATTCCACAATTTTAAAAATATCCTGAAAATGAATTTGGGACGGTTCCAAAATAAATCAAGGTGTGGAACTTCTACTCAACGTCGACGGTAAGTTGGAAAATCTCGTGGGACCCAAATTTTTAGGAGTTCGAGCAAAACTTTAAAAATCAATGTCTGATTTTTAATGAAATGTTAATAATTTTTATTATTCTTATTAAATTTTTAGAATTAGTAATTTTTAATCTATACATTTTTAATAAATTAATGAGATTTTTAGATTTTTTAAAATTTTAATGAGATTTTGAATTTCTTAATTTTTAAATTACACATTTTCCATTCTTTGAATTTTTTTTTTTTTAATTTTAGAATTTTTTTTTATTTACACATTTTATAATTTTTAATGATATTTTTCGAAATTTTAGTGATATATTTTGAATTTTATTTTACACATTTTATATTTTTTAATTTTAAGGAGATTTTTGGATTTTTAATGATATTTTTTAAATCTTTAATGGGATTTTTTTAATTTTAATTATTAAATTTTAATTTTCAAACTTAAAGGACGTAAATTGGACTATTTGGCCGGAATCCCAATTTATTCCTCACATTCCGGTGAGTTTTAAAATTTTCTAGCGGAAAGGACATCAATTGGACCAAAAAGGACGTAAATCGAAAAAGTAAAAACTTAAAGAATATAAATTGGATTAGGCCTAAGTTACAAGACGTAAAATGAAATTTTCTCTATAAAATGTAGAGAGAGAGATAGTGAGGCATTGACAAAAATAGAAATTTGTCACTTGACAATGTACACCAAAAACGAAAAAATTGATAATTTTACAAGGGATAGAAGGAATATCATATATATGTGTTTTTTTTTATAATGATTTAGTATTAAAAAGTTGAAATCATTAAATTATCCCCTAGTATTTAATAAATAATGACTACAACACAAAATTTCTAAATTTGTATATTGATATATTTTTCAAACAATGAATTTTATATGAATTTGAAAAATCATTTTATAAATCCACTCTAAATTCAAATAAGTGATTCGGAGTTCATGAATTTAAAATGCATTCATATTCATTCTTAGAAATTAACCGCTCCCTGTCATTATATATATATGGGTATGAGTGTTAGAGTGTTTGGAACAATTCGAATGATTCTCCTAATTAACGTAGATTAAACCCTAAACCCTTAGATTCGCAACTCGATCGAGATATAGTCGGTTGCCTTTTCGCGCTCTATGAGAAGAGATTTGGACTGAGGGACATAGAGTAACCATAAGTCGACCGACGAGTGTCTAGCCAACGGGCCCAATCAACATCGAAGTAAGCGAGGAGATGAGGCAGACCATGAGAGAAGTCAAGACCATAATGGAGAGTTCCTTTAATATAGCGCAAGATATACTTTTGACCACCTGAAAGTGATCCATCGTTGGAGAGGACTAGAACTGGCTTACAGTGTTGACACCGAAGGAGAGGTCTAGTTAGGTGATGGTCAGATATTGCAAGGCACCGACCAGGGAGTGCCGAGGACGTGGAGATTGTCGGTTGTGGAGAAAGGAGTGGTGTTGGGAAATGAATTGATTTTGATTAAGATACCAAAACCCCTAAATGATGATAGTCAGCTTAGTTGAGATAGTTAGTCAGTTTGCTTGTCTCAGTACAATTGAGACAATTTAAAATTATGTCTAAGTCTAGAATCTCAAGAATGTTGAGATCTTAGTTTTAGGATAGTTGTCCAAGCTGGAATGTTAGGCAGCTTAATAGTTTTTGTCTTAGCTCAAGTTTACTGATCACATGAACAAAGTAACTAAAGTGGACAACATGGCTGAATGCACAAGGCTCAAGCAAGTAACCTGGTCTGTTTAAAACCAGCAGTGATAAGAGCTGTATCAGATCAAGTAATGAGGAGATGTATTAAGAATAAGAGCATTGAATTCATCTGCCTTAAGAGACAACATTAATGAAGCATTAAAGTCATCAAGCCTGAACAAGCATTAAAGACTTAGAAGCATTAAAAACTGAAGACTTTAATGCATTAAAGAACATTTTATCTACAGCAAAGAATGTTTAGAGAACTTGTCCCATCTGACCGTTGGTGAAGCACAAGTTCTAACACAATCAATCTTGGAAAATATGCAAGCATAAAAACTGACACAAGTCTACTCAACCGCATTTTTCAGAAGTCAACACCATTCATTCAAGAAACCATTGAAGAACCTTCTATACACAGTGGATAATAGAAGGAAGCTCAAGTAGCCATTTCAATGCAGCTGCAAATAGAAAATTTGAATGTCTATCTCTCCAACGGATAGATGATCATATTGTTCTATAAATACAGAAGTGATATAAGGAATCAAATATTCAACAATCTTCTATCAATATATAATCAAGCATTCAAGGAAACCAAAGCTTACTATTAGAATCCCAAGTTTCTTGATCACTTCTAGCTAAGCCCATGTTGTAAAATCCAAGCTTAGCAAAAAGATATTCTATCCCTTTACACTGTTCTTATTGTAAGGGATATCTCAATTAGTTGGAACCAAACCTCAAACCCTTACCTCATTAGAGAAGAAGCGTTTGTTGTAAAAGTGAGGACTTAAGACTTGTTAAGTAAAATCAAAGCTTTAACTCAGTGAAGTTGAGTACTAGGACTCATAATTCATATGGATCAAAGAACTAAGGATAGTGTTGTTGATCAGTGCACCTTAGCACTATAAAACAAGTTAATTCCAGAAGTCAAGAAATTATCCTGTTAAATCAGGGAAAGTGGATGTAGGAGCTTGAGACTCTGAACCACTATAACTTGTTGTGTCATTTAGTTACTGCGTCTATTAATTATCACACACTGCACTCAAAGCTTTTCTAAAGTATTGATATCATTAAAGTTGAGAAAAACAGCTTTGAACAAAGTACGTGATAAACTGGTTTTTCAGAAATTAATTAAGGAGTATTCTTAAAGAAAAGGTCAACCACTTTCCACACTTAACAAACTCTTTTAGATAGTTGTCCAACTGATTACTTCATAGTTTTCAGTAGGTTGATTATCTATTAAAGTTTACTCACTCAAAGAAGTTGTCAGACAACTCTCCTCATAAGGTCAAAACTGTTTGAAGAAAGAGAATTTGCACACACAAGTGCAACCCCCCCCCCATACACTTGTGTCATACTCCATAGAGGACCAACAAGTGGATACATGTTTGGAGTCCATCATGTCGGCACGATTAAGGATATCGCGAGAATATTTGGATTGGTTGAGAAAGAGACCAAACGAGGTATAAGTAATTTGTAATCCAAGAATGTAGGTGAGCTTACCGAGATCTTTGATGGCAAACTCATTTTGTATTCAAGTGATAAGGCGAGCTATGAAGGAGTCTTCATTTCAAGTGATGATGATGTCATCAATGTAGACAAGTAAATAAAGGGTTGTGGTCGCCTGATGAAAAAGAAATAGAGAAGTGTCAGATTTGCTTTCAACAAAGCCTAAAGAGAGAAGAAAAGAGTTAAATCGAAAAAACCAGGCCCTAGGTACCTGTTTTAAACCGTAAATGACTTTGTTAAGGCGGCAGATAAAATCCAGACGAGCAGGATCAATGGGTGGAGGTTGCTCCACGTAAACAGGTTTGGTAAGGTAGTCATGAAGAAAAGCGTTATTAACATATAATTGACGAAGAGACCACTTATTTTTAACTGCAAGGGAAAGAATAATGCAAACAGTGGACGCTTTGACAAGCTTTGTGGCGATCAATACTTCCGTCAAATAGAAATTTAGTGCAAAATACCCATTTGGAGCCTATGATGTTTTTAGCGACAGGGCGAAGAACAAGAGTCCATGTGTTATTGGAATGAAGGGCATGGAGCTCGGCACCAATGGCTGCGACCCATTCTGAAAATTTAGAGGCAGATTTGAAACCCTTAGGTTCTTTAATGGAGTGAATGGAGGCGAGTAGAGCATTAGTGGCGAGGAAGAAAGCATTGACCAGATGTTTTGGTTTTAAAATGCCATACTTGGATCGAGTTCGCATAACATGATTTGGGCGAGAAATATCATGTCGATGAGGAGGAGAGCGAGCAGGCGGAAAAGGAGGATGGCGAGGCGTAGGGAATAGAGGTGGTGTAGGAGGAGCAGGGGCGAGAAGAGAGTCATTTGCAGATATGCAAACAGAACAGGGCGAGAAAGTGCGAGTAGCAGAGGGCTCCATATTAGCTGAGAGATCGAGAGAAGTAGGCGAGGACGAATAGGTTTTGAGAGTCTTGAAAGGAAACTGGTGTTCATCAAACTGGGCATGATGAGTAACAAAAATGCGAGACACGGAAGGATCAAAGCAGCAAAACCCTTGATGTCGAGAAATGTAGCCAATAAACAAACATGGAATACTACGGGGATAAAGTTTGTTTGGTGCATAATCGCGAAGATAAGGAAAAACATGACAACACAAAATATGCAAATTATTAAAGTGAGGGGGAGAAGCAAAGACAAGTTCATGAGGAGTTTTATTATTCAAGATAGAAGAGGCCAGGGAAGACGATTAATGAGATAAACGGCCGTCCCAAAGGCTTGAACCCAATATTGGGAAGGAACTGAAGAGTGAAATAGAAGAGATAGGCTAGTTTCAGTAATATGGCGATGCTTTCTTTCTACTTAGCCATTTTGGGCATGAGTATATGGACAAGACATAGTGTGGAGAATTCCATTTTGTGAAAACAAAGTTTGAAGTTTATTATTAGTGAATTCAGTACCACCATCTTTGTGAAATCTTTTGATTTTAGTGTTGAGTTGATTTTCCACTAATTGCTTAAATTGCAAGAACACGGAGTAAAAAAATAGATTTTTGTTTAAGATTATAGAACCATGTAAAGCGATAATAATCCTCAATAAATATAGCATAATATCGGTACCAATCGCAAGAAGTAGTGGTAGAAGGTCCCCATAAATCACAGTGAACAAGATCTAGTAAAGAGGTGCTCGATTAGTATTTTAATGGAGAGTGGTGCGAGAACTTTTAGCAATTTGGCAAGAAGTACAAGATAAAAGAGCAGGCAAAGGAGAAGTAATAGATATGAAGCCTAATCTAGCAAGTAATTTTACACTTCCAAAGTGAGTGTAACCAAGGAGATCATGCCATATATAGTTCATAATACGTCTTGGTTGTATGAGTATGGAGAGCAGAAAGTAAAGAGTATGACAAGGAGTCGGACAAGCAATCTAAGATATAAAGGCCATTTTCACGATGCCCCTTGGCGAGCCCATCCCCTATAGCTCGATTCTGAATTTCAAAAGAGGAATTAATAACGAAAAATGAAACAGGAAGATCAAATGTAAGTTGACTTACAGATAGTAAATTTTTAGTGATATTAGGAACAACGAGGACATTAGAGAGGAGGAATTGAGGGCAGTCGACAAGCAGACCACGTGAGCAGAGGCTCCTGTGTCGATGTACCAGTCGGAGATGTTGGAAGGAGTGATCGAGGAATGAGCTGGTAGTGACTCGACACAGTTGGATTGACGAGTAGGAGGAGCCATATATCGTTGAGGACAAGAATCGACAGTGTGGCCATCAAACTTGCATATTTGACACCTTGGAGAGTAGCGACTATGACCACGATTGGTTGAGCGCCCTTGAAAACGGCCAGACGAGAAAGTAGGGCCACGACGAGGAGGGCGAGCAGTCTGGGCAAAAAAGGAAGGAATAGTGGGAGTCGGCATGGAAGAATCACTGAGGGATCTTGTAAACTGTCACATCCCGATTTTAGGGGCCTAGATGAAAACACCATACACTCTAGTATTTGACTAAAAAGATGCATATTTTAATAAAACTTGGCAGCGGAATTAATTTCGTAAATAAATACTCAAACACATTTAAGAAATTCATATTAAAATTTAATTTCAAAAGATAAGACTCAACCACTTGTTTCATAAGAAAATAAAGTAGTGCGTTAATTAAAATGTGTTTAACTCAAGATGCGACTAATTAATTAAAAGTAAAATAATATAGAGGAAAGCTTTGCATGGCAAGATATCCACATTCACCGTCCCTTCACTTCAACTCCGTCCATCTGAAAATATTAAGATTATTGGGGTGAGCAAACAACAAGCTCAGTGGAATTCCCTTTGTCACAGTTAAATATCAATGCAAATAAAATCATACACTCACAAACATGCGTACATAAGTCTTCCATATATTGACCAATTAAATTGGCCAATCTGTATACGGTGGATTTTCCCCCAAGGATCTTACCATCCCGGACCGTCGTCCCCGCTAGCTATAACGACCTTTCCGTCGAAATAACCCATAATAAGCATAAATTAGCTATAACGACCTTTCCGTCGAAATAACCCATAATAATCATAAACATAGGATCATGTAGCTAAGCAACAATTAAATTCACAAATAACATTTAAAGGTGACAAAGTGAATACATAGTAAGAAAATCCCACCTCGAAAAATAGTCGTGGATGAAAATGGATGCAATAGTGCTATATAGCCTACTCCTCACGGTTATCGTCACCTAACATTAAATAATATAACTTAGAGTTACCACTAATACTAAACTTAAGAGTAATCCATATCTACTATTAAACTCAACAAATAGAATCGCCTAATAAATTATTAATTAGTAACATATTCACACTTATATAAAATTAATACTAGTTAATTGACATATTACTAATAATATATCAGTAAGTGAAAACTAACTAAATAAATAGAGGTTTTGATAAGTTTAATTAGTAATTGAGTTAATAACCAATTACTGATGAGTACATTTATATAAATAAAAGAGGGTACGTTGACGATTTTCTTTAAAAATCAAAAGTTTAGCATCCCTAGTAATTAAAAACATATAATTCAAAACATGAATGTAACATAATCCAGTAGTCAGAATTGATGGAGAAATTTATGGATCCAGTAACTAACTCAATCCTTAACAGAATAGTTTTAAACCATTGAATTGATGTGGAAACAATTTATAAATAAACAGTAGATTAGTTTTAGTGATTGAATAATAAATTAGTGACTTCTTAATTTTGAAAACTAGGCGTACCAGTATTATAAGTAATATGGAGGTTTTTTGCATTAAAAATGATTTCTACTATTAAAACTCAATCATAATTCAAAATAAGAACAGTAGTACATTCGATAATTGAATTAACAAGGGAATAAGAAGGGAACTTTACTTCTTCCGGCAAAACTGTGGAGAGGTGTTGCTACTTCTGATCTAGACGGAGGAAAATATTTCTCGTTAAAAATTAATTTGGGAGAGATGTGTGCGTGGGGGAAGAGTTTTCTTTTCTGCGTTTGTTGATGAATAACCGTACGTAAAATAAGGGATGAGAAAGACTTAGTTAATTGAGTGAGAAGAATCTGGAATTAGGGGAGTGATTCACGTAAAAGATTAGTCTTTAAATTTGAATTCTAATAGCAAACAGAATTGAGATACTTAAGGAATGTGATCATAATTAATGCAGATTTTCAAACCAAAGACTATCAGTATAATTAAAATATTAAAATATGTTAACTTTTAAAACCACACCTATACACGTGTACAATATACTTATAATACTTTATTTAAAATAGGTACACAAATTATATATATAAGTGCTATATATTATATATTATACATATATATACATTAAACGTTTAATCCTATAAATAATATATATTTATGCAACTCTTTATATATATTTATTATAATCTCTTTTAAAATATTTTTATTAAAACCTTTCAATTAAATAAATATATAAGTATATATATCTAAAATAATATCTTATGTACTTTTAATAATTTATGGTGTTTGAAATTTACGGGTGTCACATTCTACCCTCCTTAAAATAAATTTCGTCCTCGAAATTGGTTACGTACCTTTCTACCACCGCTTTCCGCATTTGGTCCTTTTGCAACAGCTCCCCGTTTCGCCTTTGGGCATTCAGCTATCACATGTTCTTGTTCCTTGCACCAGTAACATCGATTTTGGCCGAACAAACATTCACCATTATGATTCTTCCCACATTGCGGACAAGTATGTCGGTCTAATAATTTATTACCTCATTATTTATAATAATTAGGATAATAATATTATGTGCATATCGTTATTAGTATTCATGGTAATAATATTCTTAGTAATATATCTAAACATATTTAAGCATATATTTATCATAATTAATTTTTTTTTTTTAAATAATATCTTATGCATTTTGTTTAGTAACTTAAAATTTTGCGTCGTTATTAGTATTCATGGTAATAATATTCTTAGTAATATATCTAAACATATTTAAGCATATATTTATCATAATTAATTTTATTTTTTAAAAAAAAATAATATCTTATGCATTTTGTTTAGTAACTTAAAATTTTGCGGGTGTTACATCCTACCCACCTTAAAATAAATTTTTTCCTCGAAATTTAGTTAATATAAGTACCATTAATTTGAACGAGAACATTCACATGACCTATGCCCTAGTTGCTTACCGAACGCATTTTCCTAAGAGAATTCAATTGTCTTAGAACTAAGGATTGTAAATGTCATTTAATCTTAAAACATAGTCTATTTTGTCTATCAATCACCACAGATTTTTAAAATATCAATAATTGTCTAGCTAAGCTATCGCACTTATGTGTTGTAATAATCTATTATCATATCAACATCAATTCCGACTTCAATCGTGTGTAAGATCATCTTTCCATGATCGATGTGATAATAACATACCATAATAACATATCATACCTTGGAGTTGAAGCGGCGGGAGGTGGTGGATGCCATAACATATACGGGATAATGCATGATCCATTGATCCTTTGCAAAAACCTTTTTTTTTAAAAAAGTGAAAATAACCAATACAAAACAATTTTAGCAAGTCTACAAGAACGTAGACCTGCTCTGATACCATTTGTCACATCCCGATTTTAGGGGCCTAGATGAAAACACCATACACTCTAGTATTTGACTAAAAAGATGCATATTTTAATAAAACTTGGCAGCGGAATTAATTTCGTAAATAAATACTCAAACACATTTAAGAAATTCATATTAAAATTTAATTTCAAAAGATAAGACTCAACCACTTGTTTCATAAGAAAATAAAGTAGTGCGTTAATTAAAATGTGTTTAACTCAAGATGCGACTAATTAATTAAAAGTAAAATAATATAGAGGAAAGCTTTGCATGGCAAGATATCCACATTCACCGTCCCTTCACTTCAACTCCGTCCATCTGAAAATATTAAGATTATTGGGGTGAGCAAACAACAAGCTCAGTGGAATTCCCTTTGTCACAGTTAAATATCAATGCAAATAAAATCATACACTCACAAACATGCGTACATAAGTCTTCCATATATTGACCAATTAAATTGGCCAATCTGTATACGGTGGAGTTTCCCCCAAGGATCTTACCATCCCGGACCGTCGTCCCCGCTAGCTATAACGACCTTTCCGTCGAAATAACCCATAATAAGCATAAATTAGCTATAACGACCTTTCCGTCGAAATAACCCATAATAATCATAAACATAGGATCATGTAGCTAAGCAACAATTAAATTCACAAATAACATTTAAAGGTGACAAAGTGAATACATAGTAAGAAAATCCCACCTCGAAAAATAGTCGTGGATGAAAATGGATGCAATAGTGCTATATAGCCTACGTACTCCTCACGGTTATCGTCACCTAACATTAAATAATATAACTTAGAGTTACCACTAATACTAAACTTAAGAGTAATCCATATCTACTATTAAACTCAACAAATACAATCGCCTAATAAATTATTAATTAGTAACATATTCACACTTATATAAAATTAATACTAGTTAATTGACATATTACTAATAATATATCAGTAAGTGAAAACTAACTAAATAAATAGAGGTTTTGATAAGTTTAATTAGTAATTGAGTTAATAACCAACTACTGATGAGTACATTTATATAAATAAAAGAGGGTACGTTGACGATTTTCTTTAAAAATCAAAAGTTTAGCATCCCTAGTAATTAAAAACATATAATTCAAAACATGAATGTAACATAATCCAGTAGTCAGAATTGATGGAGAAATTTATGGATCCAGTAACTAACTCAATCCTTAACAGAATAGTTTTAAACCATTGAATTGATGTGGAAACAATTTATAAATAAACAGTAGATTAGTTTTAGTGATTGAATAATAAATTAGTGACTTCTTAATTTTGAAAACTAGGCGTACCAGTATTATAAGTAATATGGAGGTTTTTTGCATTAAAAATGATTTCTACTATTAAAACTCAATCATAATTCAAAATAAGAACAGTAGTACATTCGATAATTGAATTAACAAGGGAATAAGAAGGGAACTTTACTTCTTCCGGCAAAACTGTGGAGAGGTGTTGCTACTTCTGATCTAGACGGAGGAAAATATTTCTCGTTAAAAATTAATTTGGGAGAGATGTGTGCGTGGGGGAAGAGTTTTCTTTTCTGCGTTTGTTGATGAATAACCGTACGTAAAATAAGGGAGGAGAAGACTTAGTTAATTGAGTGAGAAGAATCTGGAATTAGGGGAGTGATTCACGTAAAAGATTAGTCTTTAAATTTGAATTTTAATAGCAAACAGAATTGAGATACTTAAGGAATGTGATCATAATTAATGCAGATTTTCAAATCAAAGACTATCAGTATAATTAAAATATTAAAATATGTTAACTTTTAAAACCACACCTATACACGTGTACAATATACTTATAATACTTTATTTAAAATAGGTACACAAATTATATATATAAGTGCTATATATTATATATTATACATATATATACATTAAACGTTTAATCCTATAAATAATATATATTTATGCAACTCTTTATATATATTTATTATAATCTCTTTTAAAATATTTTTATTAAAACCTTTCAATTAAATAAATATATAAGTATATATATCTAAAATAATATCTTATGTACTTTTAATAATTTATGGTGTTTGAAATTTACGGGTGTCACATTCTACCCTCCTTAAAATAAATTTCGTCCTCGAAATTGGTTACGTACCTTTCTACCACCGCTTTCCGCATTTGGTCCTTTTGCAACAGCTCCCCGTTTCGCCTTTGGGCATTCAGCTATCACATGTTCTTGTTCCTTGCACCAGTAACATCGATTTTGGCCGAACAAACATTCACCATTATGATTCTTCCCACATTGCGGACAAGTATGTCGGTCTAATAATTTATTACCTCATTATTTATAATAATTAGGATAATAATATTATGTGCATATCGTTATTAGTATTCATGGTAATAATATTCTTAGTAATATATCTAAACATATTTAAGCATATGTTTATCATAATTAATTTTTTTTTTTAAATAATATCTTATGCATTTTGTTTAGTAACTTAAAATTTTGCGTCGTTATTAGTATTCATGGTAATAATATTCTTAGTAATATATCTAAACATATTTAAGCATATATTTATCATAATTAATTTTATTTTTTAAAAAAAAATAATATCTTATGCATTTTGTTTAGTAACTTAAAATTTTGCGGGTGTTACATCCTACCCACCTTAAAATAAATTTTGTCCTCGAAATTTAGTTAATATAAGTACCATTAATTTGAACGAGAACATTCACATGACCTATGCCCTAGTTGCTTACCGAACGCATTTTCCTAAGAGAATTCAATTGTCTTAGAACTAAGGATTGTAAATGTCATTTAATCTTAAAACATAGTCTATTTTGTCTATCAATCACCACAGATTTTTAAAATATCAATAATTGTCTAGCTAAGCTATCGCACTTATGTGTTGTAATAATCTATTATCATATCAACATCAATTCCGACTTCAATCGTGTGTAAGATCATCTTTCCATGATCGATGTGATAATAACATACCATAATAACATATCATACCTTGGAGTTGAAGCGGCGGGAGGTGGTGGATGCCATAACATATACGGGATAATGCATGATCCATTGATCCTTTGCAAAAACCTTTTTTTTTTAAAAAGTGAAAATAACCAATACAAAACAATTTTAGCAAGTCTACAAGAACGTAGACCTGCTCTGATACCATTTGTCACATCCCGATTTTAGGGGCCTAGATGAAAACACCATACACTCTAGTATTTGACTAAAAAGATGCATATTTTAATAAAACTTGGCAGCGGAATTAATTTCGTAAATAAATACTCAAACACATTTAAGAAATTCATATTAAAATTTAATTTCAAAAGATAAGACTCAACCACTTGTTTCATAAGAAAATAAAGTAGTGCGTTAATTAAAATGTGTTTAACTCAAGATGCGACTAATTAATTAAAAGTAAAATAATATAGAGGAAAGCTTTGCATGGCAAGATATCCACATTCACCGTCCCTTCACTTCAACTCCGTCCATCTGAAAATATTAAGATTATTGGGGTGAGCAAACAACAAGCTCAGTGGAATTCCCTTTGTCACAGTTAAATATCAATGCAAATAAAATCATACACTCACAAACATGCGTACATAAGTCTTCCATATATTGACCAATTAAATTGGCCAATCTGTATACGGTGGAGTTTCCCCCAAGGATCTTACCATCCCGGACCGTCGTCCCCGCTAGCTATAACGACCTTTCCGTCGAAATAACCCATAATAAGCATAAATTAGCTATAACGACCTTTCCGTCGAAATAACCCATAATAATCATAAACATAGGATCATGTAGCTAAGCAATAATTAAATTCACAAATAACATTTAAAGGTGACAAAGTGAATACATAGTAAGAAAATCCCACCTCGAAAAATAGTCGTGGATGAAAATGGATGCAATAGTGCTATATAGCCTACGTACTCCTCACGGTTATCGTCACCTAACATTAAATAATATAACTTAGAGTTACCACTAATACTAAACTTAAGAGTAATCCATATCTACTATTAAACTCAACAAATAGAATCGCCTAATAAATTATTAATTAGTAACATATTCACACTTATATAAAATTAATACTAGTTAATTGACATATTACTAATAATATATCAGTAAGTGAAACCTAACTAAATAAATAGAGGTTTTGATAAGTTTAATTAGTAATTGAGTTAATAACCAACTACTGATGAGTACATTTATATAAATAAAAGAGGGTACGTTGACGATTTTCTTTAAAAATCAAAAGTTTAGCATCCCTAGTAATTAAAAACATATAATTCAAAACATGAATGTAACATAATCCAGTAGTCAGAATTGATGGAGAAATTTATGGATCCAGTAACTAACTCAATCCTTAACAGAATAGTTTTAAACCATTGAATTGATGTGGAAACAATTTATAAATAAACAGTAGATTAGTTTTAGTGATTGAATAATAAATTAGTGACTTCTTAATTTTGAAAACTAGGCGTACCAGTATTATAAGTAATATGGAGGTTTTTTGCATTAAAAATGATTTCTACTATTAAAACTCAATCATAATTCAAAATAAGAACAGTAGTACATTCGATAATTGAATTAACAAGGGAATAAGAAGGGAACTTTACTTCTTCCGGCAAAACTGTGGAGAGGTGTTGCTACTTCTGATCTAGACGGAGGAAAATATTTCTCGTTAAAAATTAATTTGGGAGAGATGTGTGCGTGGGGGAAGAGTTTTCTTTTCTGCGTTTGTTGATGAATAACCGTACGTAAAATAAGGGAGGAGAAGACTTAGTTAATTGAGTGAGAAGAATCTGGAATTAGGGGAGTGATTCACGTAAAAGATTAGTCTTTAAATTTGAATTTTAATAGCAAACAGAATTGAGATACTTAAGGAATGTGATCATAATTAATGCAGATTTTCAAATCAAAGACTATCAGTATAATTAAAATATTAAAATATGTTAACTTTTAAAACCACACCTATACACGTGTACAATATACTTATAATACTTTATTTAAAATAGGTACACAAATTATATATATAAGTGCTATATATTATATATTATACATATATATACATTAAACGTTTAATCCTATAAATAATATATATTTATGCAACTCTTTATATATATTTATTATAATCTCTTTTAAAATATTTTTATTAAAACCTTTCAATTAAATAAATATATAAGTATATATATCTAAAATAATATCTTATGTACTTTTAATAATTTATGGTGTTTGAAATTTACGGGTGTCAAACTTGCATATTTGACACCTTGGAGAGTAGCGACTATGACCACGATTGGTTGAGCGCCCTTGAAAACGGCCAGACGAGAAAGTAGGGCCACGACGAGGAGGGCGAGCAGTCTGGGCAAAAAAGGAAGGAATAGTGGGAGTCGGCATGGAAGAATCACTGAGGGATCTTGTAAACAGATCATGCGACTCGACCATGGCGAGGAGATGAGAGAAGCTTGGGAGAGGAGAAATATTGATTTGAGAGGCGGAGAAACCGTGAAATTCAGGGCATAGACCATGAAGAAACCAATGATATTTATCGGTGTCATCAAGAACACATCCCATGGATGCTAGCCGATCGCAAAGATTATTGAAGAGAGTGCCAAACTCGGCAACCGTGCGGTGACCTTTCTTGATGGTCTAGAGCTCATCTTTGAAGCGAAGTTCGCTAACCTTGGATGGTTGGTTGAAAGTCGTGGCAAGATTAGTCCACGTTTCTGCCGAGGAGCGACAACTAATGATAACAGCCATGGTTTCCTCTGTTAGGGTGGAAACCAAGAAGACACGAACGATTTGGTCACGTGCGGTCCAAGAAACAAACTTAGGATTCGGCTTAGAGCGGCCATCTTTGGAGATAGTGGGCGGAGGGGCCAAGGATGGTCCGTCGACTAATGGAAGGAACTTTTGACTAGCCAACAAAGGGTGGATTTGAGCATACCACATGGGAAAATTTGTGGATTTTAGCTTGACGGTAATTAGATGTGTCATAGCATGTAAGGTGAGAGTAGAATCGAAGACAGAGGCAGCCGAGGAGATTGTGGGCAACGGATTGGCCATGGAAGAGGGTAGAGATGGAAGATGGGGAAGAAAGAGAGGGTTTTCAGCGGTTAGGCTGATACAATGTTATAGTGTTTGGAACAATTAGAATGATTCTCATTAACTTGAAAGTGACCATTGAGGTCATGTATTTATACACAAGAGAATTAACTAACTAAGAGAGGTTATCAAGGTCAGTTGAATAACTAACTAATAGTGTTGATAATGTGGGCTCAATTTTCATCCTTCCCTTCCTAATAGTAATTCCAACAATGGCGGATAGAAGCTGCAATATTGGCCACCGTCACAAACCATCCTTGTGCTATCATATTGGTGCAATATTAATTTTCCTCCCGAATGCACAATTAGTGTATGATCTTAAATTAATCTCTAGCTTTATGTTTTTTTTTTTTTTTGCAATTTTCAGTGACTATAAAATTACAATTAAAATTGAACAATTCACGAAATTTGGGATTAAAACTAGAACATAGATGGAATTTCAAATTTTCAAATCTGAATTTCTCATTCTAAAACAAACATCCCCTTAGGGAACCAACCTATTCCAAATGATACCAAGTCCATGCAGTTGATAATTTTGTGCAATATTTTTCTCACGCGAAACACAATTAGTATATGATCTTAAATTAATCTCTTTTTCTGATTTTTTTTTTTTTTTGCAATTTTCAGTGACTATAGAATTAAAAATGAACAATTCACGAAAACTGGGATTACATTTTTTTTCTTTCTAAAAGGTTAAAAGGTATGGCACCAAAAATAACTGTATTGTGAATTAGTTTGAATAAGTTGTTTATTAGTTATATGGTGAATTTATCAAATAACTAGTGCAAAACTTGAGCAGAAAAAAATGGTTACACAAAAAATGAAAAAAAATGTATGAAAAAAAAAAGAAACTGCTAGAGGGAGAGAGAAAACAGCCCTTCTTATATATACTATTTTCATCCTTCCCCTCCATCTAGAAACCGTTTTGTGATCTGATCCAGTGAAGAATGGTGGTACCAAAATCCATTACACAGCGCAGCGTGGCAGGGGAGGGTAGCCAGCAAGTGTACGACGTTCATGTATTCGGCGAAACCATCGAGACGACGGTGACGAAGAGCCCCCTTGTGGTGTCACGGTGGATCGACGAAATAACCGCAAATCGGTACATCCACCGCTACATCGGGTTGGAAATCGAGTACAACGACATCTTCAGTCGTATCGGGACGCTGCAGCTGTGCGATGGGGAACGGTGCCTGGTGATCCAGATCCTGGATTGGCCTTATATGCATCCCTCGGTGGAAAAATTCCTGAACAACCATCACTACGTTTTCATGGGCAGCAACATAATATTCAAGATGAAGTGGTTGAGACGAGCGTTTCACTTCAGTTCCAGAGAGATGATCTGCAAGCAAGTGGCTAATAAAGTGCCCGAATTTAAGGTGAACCTAATGGCTTCGGTTGGGTTGCTGCCCATCGGAAACTGGACTCGCACGGACGCTCTCTCGTTGCAGCAAGTGCACTATGCTTGTGCCCACGTTTTCCTCCTTTTCCATATGATCAACTTCTTTTAATTCACTTTAGTACTACTCGTCTAGCTTTCTTTCGATATTGCAATTGTGTTGCTAGCTTCTAGTTCTTGGTTGAGTGATTCTATCTTGTAAACACTTTTGTGATCTTGTTTTTGGTTGAGTGTTCTGTGGACATAGATCATTTAATCGAACCACCTACGTTGTGTGCTTTATTGTTTGATTGATTTGGCTATTTCTTGGGTTAGATTTGCATGTGTCGAATCCATAACATGTGATCATATACATGCAGTGCGTTTGTTTTTTTAAACTGTACAAAAATATCAGGTAATTTAACAAAAGAAAAGTCTACTGGACAACTAGTGCAGTGTACTTTGTGAAAAAGTGATTGGTCCTTTCTATTTAAACACATTTCTAAATTGTGCAACAGATTTAGCAAGCAGGTGAGTTTTTCAACTTGTGTAAAATCCAGTTTTTAGATACCAAGTGTGCTTGGAAGATCAAATACAAGTAACTCTTTATGGGTCCTCTGACTATGTTGGGGGTTCCAATGTGAATCGTATTTCTTGGTTATGGAGGAGTATTATTGATCTTTTTGTTTTACTTCATCTAGTAATTGCTATTAGAATATCAAACCAAGATTGAAGAAATTCACATTCTTCCACAAAGAAAATGTATTCGAAACTTAGAATAATTCTCAATTTATATAAACAGATGATTAGTCTCTTTTATATCCTAAAAATACAAATATGAGAGAAAACTAACTAACAAAATAACTAATTATTAGTTAAGTAAGTAACTACTAATCTAATAGAGAACTTACTATCTTGAGACCCCCCTCAAATTGAGCATGGATGTTTACAAGGCTCAATTTGGTTTTGAAGAGGTTAAAGGAGGAAGGTGGTAAGAGCTTAGTCATGATGTCTGCCAAGTTATCTTGAGAAGGAATGTGTATCAATTTGATTACACCATTGTGCATTTTCTCCCTTGTGAAATGAATATCAATAGAACTATGTTTTGATTTGTCATGGAAGCAAGGATTATGGGCCATGGCATGAGCAGATTTGCTGTCTGTGTACATAGCTGCGGGTTGTTCATGAGAAATATGGAGATCCTTCAGAATGTATAAAATCCACTGAGCTTCACAAGTTGTAGTAGCAAGGGCTCTGTATTCTACCTCAGATGATGATCTAGCCACTGTAGGCTACTTCTTGGTTTTTCAGGAGATGAGAGAATCACCCAAGTATATTGCATAACCTGTAATGCTCTTCATAGTAACTTGGCATCTAGCCCAATCTGAGTCAGAAAAGGCATGAAGTTTGAAGTTGTTAGTGAAGGAATAAAATATGCCTTGTCTTGGATTACCTTTAAGATATCTAAGCAAACGATGGACAACAACAATATGAGATGTATTAGGATTACTCATAAATTGGGTAAGAACATGCACTGGATAAGCAATATCAGGTCTTGTTATTGACACGTGTTTTTACCAACACGTTCCCCTCAAGTATAAGAGGTTCGCGTGTAATAAAAGCAAGGCCCGGTTAAATTATCGATCCGTGGGACTAGTATGTGAAAGTAGCCTTAGTGTGTATGTTGTTCTTTGAATATAATGAAAACTCATGTTTTGTGCAATGAAATGTAAATTAAACTCACCAATGACAACTAATGACAAGCAAATGACTAAGAAAAATACGATAGAAATCAAGTGAGAGTGGTAGTGTTCGGGTGTTCGTCCTTGTGTGGAATCGATGTTAAAATTCGAAGTCTATGTGTAATTCATTGGATGGAATTTGGTAGAAGCAATCACTAAGCATATATCATGTGAAGCACCTAGGATTGAGAGGATGAATAAAAGGTTTCTTACTCGGGTAATCACACGGCTAGGGGGTTCGACTCTACCTAATTAAACTAAACTAATCCCTAGTTATGCTTTTCCACTTGAATACTAACAACCAAGCTCCTATGGTCTTCTCACTAATCACTTAAAGGTTAATTCAAGCAATTAATGTAGATAAATGGGGTTCTAATGAAATTTACCCAACTCTCGTTGCGATAAACCAATATTAACTTACTCACTCGATTCCCAATCCTCGATTATACTATCTACCCCGATTAACCAACTCTCGTTGCATTAATTGAGTTTCCAATACAACCTAATAATTGAGTTCTTGCAAATAATCTAACAAAACCCATAAACCTAACCAATAAACCTACCAATGAATTCCACAATTAAAATCAATCTAAAACATTAATTACCCCACAATTCTATAACACCCAAACACCAAAATGCTTAGCCCATGGCTAATTTAATGAAATTAAGAGAGAAAAGAGGGAAAATCAACAAACCCATGCTAAATAATCAACAAAATACTCAAATTAAAGTAAGATATCACCTCTTTGATTGAAAATGTAGACAAAACCCTTAAAATGCTTCAATGGAGTCTTCAATCCTTCCTTGAAAATGAAATTACAACCCACAATCTCAATTAAACTAAGGAAATCCACTTAATTCTATAGCTAAACTAAGAAAAACGAGCTAAAATGGTGCAAGATGATGAAATTTGGATGTATAGGGAGCTTGTGTGACCTCCAATGGCTTCCTCCTTTGCAAAAAACGAAAATGGGAGCTTAAATACCCTTCCCAAAAATCTTGGCACGTGTCCCTAGGTCAAAAGAGAGAGGAGGTTGAATTTTACGCTGGAGCACGGCCGAGCTCGTGTCTCGGCCGTGCTTCTTCCTTCCCACAATGTCTCGGTCTCGAGCTCCTCTTCTCCGAGAAGAGAGCTCGGCCGTGCACTCCCCTATTTTGTCTTCAATGCCCAAAATGTCTCGGTTTCGAGCACGTCTTCTCCGAGACGAGTGCTCGGCCGTGCACTCCTCCAGCTCGATCCTCGTTTTGCTCATAACTTTCGATCCGGGTGTCCGATCGACTCGATTCTCGTCTCATTTCGACCCTCTTCTTGATGCTGTTCTTATGGTTGACTCATTGGATTGATCCAATGTCTGGTTTTCTCGTGATTTGCTTCGAAAGTCCTTGCTTTACCTAAAAATCAAACAAAACATTCATGTATCAACATATCTAACAATAAGCTCATGATTACACGAAAGTTGTAAGAATTTCTTGATATCTAGAGCACAATTCATCCACAAATTCGAGCAATCTCACGACAAATCACCCCCCCAAACTTAAAGACTTGCTTGTCCCCAAGCAAAGAAAGAAAAGAACAAAGGAGAGTGATTGTGAAGAATTTGGACCATGGATTCACCTAAAACAATGATATGATCAAGTGAGCTCCCAATGAACCTTATCAACCATGACTTCCCTTACCATCTTCATGCATGTTATGATTAAAACAAAGCAAAACCAATCACTTGATTCACAATCCTCACAAGAAGTGTTTCCCTCATTCACACAAATAAATTGAGGCATGTTTTCACTCATCAATTGAATCACATCACATAATCACCATAAGCTTGCCACAAATCTCATCTATCTACCACTTTGTTATGATTCACAATAGGATCAAAAGGACTTTGATTTGGTCGTAACGTTGGCTCTTTGGAAACGGTGGGAAGAATTTGGACAATGTGACTCGACTAGTGGAGGACAACGAACAATTTCTTTTCTTTTCATTTTTCTCATTTCATTCAAAACAACCCATCCATCATCCTCACTTTTCTTTTCATTCTCAAGAATTTTCTTCCTTTGTTTCTTTCAAGAATCCACTTTTTTCTCTTAAGCACATGTTTTTGGAAGATCCCCTCTTCTCTTTTTTTCTTTTTTTTTTTCATTCTTTTCACTTTCTTTTCTAGGGGCTCCCATTTTTTTTATCCTTTTCTTTTGTTCCTCATCTTTCTTTCTCTTTGCTCAAACACCCCACACACATATCAAATCAAAACTCATGTTTGTCCACTTTTCACTTGTCCTCCACTCGTAAAGGGCAAAGGCTTATAAAGTTCAAGAGGTTAAACATTGTAGGTTGCCAAAAGATGAAGTTTTCAGTCTCAAATGGGCTAACTACGAAATTTTTTCTTTTTGGTATGGGAATATTTGGCTAAGTGACTATTAATAACAAAAGATGGCCTAAATCATATCCCATTGTTTCACACACTTGTGGTTTCAAGCAAGACGTATGGCAAGTTCTAGAATTATGAACAATGATCAATCCACTCTCAAATAAACAACCGGATCATGATTGGTTCAAGGATCAATTCTCACCGGGTTTTCAAAGATGTGAATACAAGCATCATCATAAGCCTAGTTCTTCTCACAACACACATTCACAATGTAAGCTCATCCATGAGTCAACTTTCTTCACATAGAATTTCAAAAGACCAATCATTCAATCAACATTCACCAACAATCCATAATTCATTCACAATCAAACCATTCATCAATCATGATAAGATAAACATCATCATACCATAGGGAAAATTAAAAGCACCAATCCATCAAATTCAAAACAAAGTACCAAGAGTATCATCACAAAAACAAAAAGAAAGAAATAGTTTCAATACGGGTGGTACAACCAAATCGAAATGATAGTCTACTTGTTCAACTTGAAATTAAGAGATAGAGGGAGGAGAAGAAGACTCCCTTTCATTGGTCGGAAGGTGGTGGAAATGAGTAGTTGCCTTGACTAAGATGCCAAGCCTCCATTCGTTGAATAGCATCATTGACGTTGTTCCAACGATCTTCTTGTCTTTTTCTAAATGCTTCTTCGGCTCTCCAATATCCATCTTCAACTACCCACCGAGCCCTTTGATCGTTGATGAAGGTTTCTTGGCTTGTCCATCTTTGGTCTTGAACTCTTGCCCATTCCTCTTGAGTCTTCAAATGAGCGTTCCATTCCGCTCTAGACGGTCCGTCATCCTCTTCCTCTTCTTCCTCCTCTACTCTAATCTCTTCTTCAACTTCATCCCCTTCTTCATCATCATCTACCCCCCACTCTTGATGCTCTAAGATGTCTCCGTATCGCATGATCCCACTAGTCCATGTTTGTTGGGTCTCACTTACGGCTCCTTCTTTTGCCTCTCGATGAGCATCCGAGAGGAGGGCGAGGTTTTCGAGCATTTTCTTCTTGCTTCCAATAATGGTGGTCAGGTTTTTGTTGGGGATCGGAAAGAGTTTGTTGCCTTGCCACATTACCCGCATCCGATTTCCAAAGTTGGAGATAATGGACATTTTCTTCATTGTGTTCACGGTTAGGTCTTCACCTACCACCCCTTCCAAAGAAGTTGTATCAACACCTAGGTATTCAACCATTAGTGTGATCATGCCTCCGAGATGTACTCTAGCCTTTGAAGACATACTCTTGCGCACCTTGTCAAGTTGGTTGAGCAAGTAGTGGGCAGCGTTGAATTGGTGCCCATGGATAAGGCACCACATGACATAAAGTATATCATGGTTTACCGATCCACTCTCAGATTTAGCACAAATCGTGTTTGAGAGTATCTTCTCGACATATCGGAGGACTGGGCTCCTGATTTGAGAAGCTTTGGAGACCTTCGCCCTATACTCCTTCTTGGAAGAGGTTATCAAAGCCCAAAATTCCACTCCTTTGAACTCTTTTCTTTGGTCAACTAACTTTTCACTCTTGTCCAAGGGTGCTCCAATGGCTTCATTGACTTGATGGAGCTTCATCGTTTGGAGTTGCCCATGAACATTGAAGGAGATTTCTTTTGGGTGCTTTGTCCTTTTATCCCTTGTTACTTTCATCGTGCATAACACCTCCAACGAAATGCCCTGAAATGTTCTTGGGCGTTTTGCAATAAACTCCTCCATCTTCACCCTTTTGAACAAAGTAAGAATGTCTTCGTGGATCCCCATCTTCACCATGCATTGACGGTCCGGAAGCTTAGTCTTGTAGATCGACCCTACTAACCTCCCGTAATCCATCTTGTATAAAGCATATTCTTCACTGGACCAATTGATGTTAAGTTCAACCGGTTCGGGAATCCTCTTTCTTTTCCCTTTGTTGGTCGAGCTAGAAGCAATTGCATTATCTTCCTCCATGTCCATCTTTTTACTCCTACACCAACCACTCATTCCAATTATACGCAAAAAAAAAATATGCATGCTTTAAATCTCAACAAAAATGACCACCAAACATGTTATTTACACAATTTCAAGACATTAAGCTCAAAATGATGGTAAACCTCATAGCAATCACTCACATGCATGGGGCATTAATAAGAGATATCACAAATTGAACTCAAATTTAGGTGCACACCAAGTGTTTGTAAAAATGCCTCTATGAATTTATCAACTCAATTCACAAAATCGAAGGTAAATTCGTCCTACCCATGTTAAATTGACACCAAATTTGAGTTCACAACTCCTCTAATCATCCAAAAGCATCACAATCAAGCTCAAATATCCATTCTCACACAACTTGCAAGCAAAAATTCAAAATTTGGTGCACATCAAGTTTTTGTGAAAATACCTCCATGGAAATAGTAACTCAAATCACAAAATCGAAGGCATATTCACTCTACCCATGTAAAATTAACACCAAATTTGAATTCTTAGCTACCATAACATGCAATTTCACCAAAATCCAACTTGAAACCTCAAACCTACCACAAATTCAAACAAATGTTCATGAAAGTTCATTTCTTTTCAACAAATAATCATCAAATCCTCCAAAAATTTCAAAGTAAAGCTTCACCTTGCATAAATGTAAAGAGAAAACATACCTTGATTATGGAAAAGACAAGAGAAAACTTTAAGGAACAAATATTATTGAGCAAGAAATGGCTTCACTTCCTTTTTCAAAATATTTCCCAAGTGCCTTGTAAGAATGGTGGTGGTTTTTGGTTTCTTTGGTGAGGAATGGAGATCATATGGTCGAATTTGGGTGTTGGAAGGGAAAGCTTTGTTGATTTTTGGGTGAAGAGAAAAGAGGGAACGAATTTTGGGGGCTAGGGTTTGGGGAAATTATGTAAGAAATGAAAACACAAGCCTTTTATAGTGTGGGGAGAGAGTGGGCCTTGCTCGGCCGAGAAGAGGGCTCGACCGTGCCCTAGTTTTTGCCTAAAAGTCTCGTTCTCGAGCACGTCGTCTCCGAGATGAGTGCTCGAGCGTGCTCCTCATTGCGTCCAGCCTCAGCTCGGCCGAGACTCGTGCTCGGCCGTGCTTGTCGATGCACCAAAAACTCTCGGTCTCGAGCACGTCTTCTCCGAGAAGAGTGCTCGGCCGTGCACCACTTTCTTTCGCATGCTCGAGCTCGGCCGAGACAAGGGCTCGGCCGTGCACCTGGAATTTTCAAAAAAAAATTTTTTTTTGTTTTTCGAAACTAACCTCGTTCCGGTTCGGTTCGAGTCAGGACACTCGTTCGACCGAACCGGATTTTTTTTCTCTTCCAGCTCCAAGCATTTTCACACGCATTCCCACACGATTTCTTTTCTCAAATCCCCTTTTCATGCATTCACTTTCATTCCCTTTTCTCATCAACAAAATTTTTGTTAGGCCTCTCAAATTCACACAATCATCAACCACAATGACTCACATGTGCTTGGTGCAAATTTACTTAAAACGAACACATCCCCCCAAACTTTTTCATTGCTATGCAATTAAAAGTTTGGAAATGAGTGTTAAATTTAATTGCACCAAGCACTATCAATTGTTTACCACCAACACCATATCACATCTACATTGACCATCAATGAAATCAATCTAGAGCAAAAAAAACAAACCAATATTCCACGAAAATCTCAATCACCACTTGTTTTTGCTCATATGAAATAAACCCCAAGTACCAAAAAATTAAAGAAAAATTTCCCTACCCCCCCAAACTTGAGCATTGCTAAGAAATCCATGTTTGGGAAAGGGTGTACCTTCATGATGGCTATCA
The DNA here is from genome assembly GCA_963675135.1 of Galeopsis tetrahit. Classification (NCBI taxonomy): domain Eukaryota; kingdom Viridiplantae; phylum Streptophyta; class Magnoliopsida; order Lamiales; family Lamiaceae; genus Galeopsis; species Galeopsis tetrahit. The sequence goes on from OY776119.1 coordinate 30,697,029, forward strand.
CCTCCTTTCACTTTCTCAATCTATCACTTCGAATTGGTCCCACTTTGACATCTTTCTTCTCCCTTTTAGACCACACATCCATAAGAATGTACCTACAACCATCAAGCTCATCCAACCATCAAAAGCAATATCTAAAAACATAAAAGAAACTACACTATGAAAGCAAGTAAAAATGGGTTGCCTCCCATTTAGCGCTAAGTTTAACGTCTTCAAGCCGGACGGAGCTTAAGCCACTCAACTATCTTCAATGTAGTCCACATTCACATCCCCGATTTGAGTAGGGGAAAGGTATTTCTTGATCCGATGCCCATTCACCGTGAAGTGCTCATCCTTAGTGTTTTTCAACTCAACCACTCCATTGTGGAAAATTTTCACAATCTCAAAGGGTCCACTCCATCTAGACTTGAGTTTTCCGGGAAAGAGCTTCAATCGTGAGTTGAAGAGAAGCACCTTGTCACCCACTTGAAAATGTTTCTTCTTGATTCTTTGGTCGTGCCACTTCTTCGTCTTCTCCTTAAAGATACGAGAGTTCTCATAGGCATTCTCCCTAAACTCTTCTAGTTCATGGAGTTGAAAAAGCCTCTTCTCTCCCACCAATTTACTATCCAAGTTCATCCTACGAATTGCCCAATATGCTTTGTGCTCTAACTCCACGAGCAAGTGACACGACTTTCCAAAAACAAGTTGGTATGGTGACATGTTCAACGGAGTCTTGTAAGCCGTACGATAGGCCCATAATGCATCATCAAGTTGGATGGCCCAATCTTTCCTATTGACCTTCACCGTCTTTTCCAAGATTTACTTGATTTGACGATTAGAAACTTCCACCAATCCATTCGTTTGGGGATGATATGCCGTTGCAACTTTGTGTTTCACCACATATCTTTCAAGCAACTTTCCCAACAATTTGTTCACAAAGTGGGAGCCTCCATCACTTATCAAGCATCTTGGGACTCCAAAACGTGAAAACACATTGTTCTTGAGAAATTCGATCACAACTTTTGAGTCACTAGTCTCTCTGGCAATAGCTTCCACCCACTTTGAGACATAGTCCACACCCACAAGTATGTAACTACACCCAAATGATGGGGGAAATGGACCCATGAAATCGATTCCCCATACGTCAAATACTTCCACTTCAATGAAGATTGTGAGTGGCATCTCATCTCTCTTAGTGATCGTTCCCATCCTTTGACATCGGTCACACCTTTGTACAAATTCTCTACTATCCTTGAAGATAGTAGGCCAATAAAAACCCGATTGTAGGACCTTCATCACCGTCTTTGAAACCCCAAAGTGTCCACCACAAGGCATTGAATGGCAATGTGTCAAAATGTTTTCAACCTCCTCTTGTGGAACACACCTTGTAAGAATAGAATCCACTCCTCTTTTCAATAAAATGGGATCATCCCAAATGTAGCATTTCACATCTCTAAGAAACTTTTTCTTAGCATACCTTGGGATGTCCTCTGGTAGCTTCCCACAAGCCAAGAAGTTGGCAAAGTCCGCATACCAAGGTGTTCTCACATCAACTTCCATCATCGGATTCATCTCCACATGGTCAATTTCCTCTATACCAAAGAGCTTTTCATCCGGAAACTCCTCCTTTACCTCACCATCTTTCTCTTCACAATCTTCCTCTCTCTCAAGACGTGACAAGTGATCCGCTATCACATTCTCACTTCCTTTCTTGTCACGGATCTCTATGTCAAACTCTTGGAGAAGCAACACCCAACGGATCAATCGAGGCTTAGCATCTTTCTTGCTCATAAGATATCTAATGGCCGAATGGTCCGTATACACAATTGTTTTCCCCCCCCCCCCACCAAATAGGGGCGAAATTTATCAAAAGCATACACGACCGCTAATAGCTCTTTCTCCGTGGTGGTGTAATTTGCTTGGGCCGGATTAAAGGTCTTGGAAGCGTAATAGATTGCTCGGAACTTCTTTTCTCGGTCTTGTCCAAGAACTACCCCCATTGCAAAATCACTTGCATCACACATTAGCACGAAGGGTTCACTCCAATCCGGACTCACAAGGATTGGTGCGGTGATTAATGCTTCCTTAAGAGCCTTGAAAGAAATCAAACAATCATTAGTAAACTCAAAAGGAACATTTTTCTCAAGTAAATGAGACAAGGGTTTAGAAAGTTTTGAGAAATCCTTGATAAACCGACGATAAAATCCGGCATGACCAAGGAATGATCTTATCCCTTTCTCACTCGATGGTGGTGGTAATTTCTCAATGGCTACCACCTTAGCACGATCCACTTGCAACCCCTTTGATGACACATGGTGTCCAAGGACAATTCCATCTTTTACCATGAAGTGGCACTTCTCCCAATTCAAGACAAGATTAGTATCTTCACATCTCTGTAACACAAGCTCAAGATTATGTAAGCAAGAATTGAACGACTCTCCGAAAACGGAAAAATCGTCCATAAATACTTCCATAATGTTCTCAATAAGTCCATGAAAGATTGCCATCATACATCTTTGGAAGGTAGCCGGGGCATTACAAAGCCCAAATGGCATCCTTCTCCATGCAAAAGTACCATATGAACAAGTAAATGTTGTCTTTTCTTGATCCTCTGGGGCAATCATGATTTGATTATACCCGGAGTATCCGTCCAAGAAACAATAAAATGCAAATCCACTCAATCTATCTAGCATTTGATCAAGAAAAGGCAATGGAAAATGGTCTTTGCATGTGGCCTTGTTAAGTTCACGGTAATCAACACACACTCTCCACCCCGTGGCAACCCTAGTAGCAATCAATTCATTATTATCCCCATGTATGACCGTCATTCCACCCTTCTTGGACACTACATGTAATGGTGAGACCCATGGACTATCCGAAATGGGGAAAATCATTCCCGAATCAAGAAACTTAATTACCTCCTTCCTAATGACCTCTTGTATGATAGGATTTACTCTCCTTTGGTTTTGCACAATTGGTTTCCTATCTTTTTCTAACCGAATTTTATGCATGCAAATCGAGGGGTTTATGCCTTTTAAATCTTCTATAGACCACCCTAAAGCCGACTTATGCTTCTTAATGACAACAAGAAGATCATGCAATTCACTATCATTTAAGAGGGAAGAAACGATTACCGGACACTTTCCATCATCTTCAAGAAAGGCATATTTGAGATGACCCGGTAGAGGTTTCAAGCCTTCCTTTTTTCCTTCCGATTTTTCCACTCCTTCCACGGGCTCCCTTAGAGGCGGTGTTGGGAACTTCTTTCTTCCCCAAACTTCATTGACCTCCTTCTTCATGCAAACTTTCCTATCATCATCACAATCAAGTGAAAATTCATCATTAATAATATCAAGAGTAGGAGTATCAAAAGCATTAGGAGAGAAAGGGTCAAGAGATTTTTCAAGTGTCTCTTGGACACAAAGTTCCACAACATCGATTGATTTGCATTCAAACTCCTCAGATGGATGTTTCATGGCTTCATATGATTTCACAACAAGTTTTTCCTTGCCAAGCTCCAAAGTCACTTCACCCGTGTAGGTGTTCACCACCGCTCTAGCCGTGGCTAGAAAGGGCCTCCCTAGAATCAAGGGCACACTCTCATCCTCTTCTATATCCATCACCACGAAGTCCGCGGGAAAAACAAAGTCCCCAATCTTAATCAATACATCCTCAACAATCCCCTCCGGATATGTGATAGAACGATCTGCAAGTTGGAGGAAGTGGGTTTCATCTCTCCATCCTTCAATCGGTTGAAGATGGATAGAGGCATGAGGTTGATACTTGCCCCCACATCACACAATGCTCTACTTTTTTCATTGTTGCCCAACTCACACAAAAGAGTTATGCTTCCCGGGTCCTTGATCTTTGGAGGAAGATTCTTTGGTAGTATTGCACTACATCCCAAAGTGAGATTCACAACTTCATTATCCCCCGCCTTCCTTCTTTTTGTGATCAAGTCCTTTAGAAACTTGGCATAAGTAGGCATCTCTTCAAGAGCTTCCATCAAAGGTACATTGATAGTCACCTTATTGAATACCTCTAAAAACTTTGAGAACTTCTCATCAAGTTTCTTCTTCATGAAACGTTGAGGGAAAGGTGGTGGATCAAGTGTCTTTGGGATCCCCCAAGCATCACACTCTATCTTCTTTTCTTGCAACCTTGCTTCTTTGGCTTTCTTCCACTTAGGAATCCTCTCTTCTTTCTTCAACTCTTCATTTTCTTTAGTTCCTTCAATCCCAACTTCCTCTTCCACAATCACAAAGTCTTCTCCATTTCCCTCCTTTTCATCAACCTTCTCTCCTTCCTCAATTGGCATACTTGGGCCATCATAGTTCTTTCCACTCCTTAGCTCAACTTTCTTACAATGCTCTTTAGGATTAGTTTCCGTAGTGGAAGGAAACTTGCCATTTTGGTTTCCACCACTTGAAGAAGCAATTTAGCTCATGTGAAACTCTATGTTCTTCATTTGCTTGGCCATGGAAAGCATTTGTTCATCCAACCTTCCTATCTTTTGGTTTTGTTGAGCCGTCGTTTGATTGTTTTGAGCTATGAAAGTGGTCAACAAGTCTTCCAAATGTGGTCTCCCCTCATTGTTTGGTGCACGAGCACCCGGATCAAATCCCGGAGGGAGTGTGAGAGCGGCTTTAGGATTTCCATAAGAGAAGTTTTCATGCTTCCGAGCATTTGGGTTGTAAGGAGGATTTCCTTGGAATTGGGCTTGAGCATGTTGTTGGAAACGGTTTTGGTTAGGAGCTTGGTTTGGGAAAGGTGGTTGGTGAAAATTTCCTTGAAAATTCCCTTGAGGATATTGGGGCCTTCCCATGTAGTTAGCATCCTCAACTTGGTTCAACATGTTTGGCATCTCCATTCCCCCACCAAAGTTTTCTCTCCTTTGATTTTTCTCCATTAACTCAACTTTGTCCAAGAGCATCTTGATTGTATCACCCAATGATGTGGAGTTATTCCCAATTTGAGCAACTCTATTGGGTCTATTTCCATCAATAGGCCAATCGTAGGTGTTTGTAGCAATTGCTTCAATGATTTCCTTTGCTACTCTTGCACTCTTTGCAAACAATTGCCCACCCGCGGATGCATCAATGTATTGCCTTGAAGAGAGCCCCAATCCATTATAGAAGAAGCTAATCGTTTGCTCTTCGGCGAACCCATGTTGAGGACATCTCCTCAAAAGACCTTGGAATCTCTCCCATGCACTATAGATGCTTTCATTCTCCCTTTGGAGAAATTGAGTAATCTCGGTCTTGCATTGAAGAGTTTTGGATGGAGGGAAGAACTTCAATAAGAACCTCTTGCTTAGCTCGTCCCATGTGGTTACTCGGTTGTTGATCATTGAGGTAAGCCATTCCTTAGCTTTATCTTTCAAGGTGAAAGAAAAGAGCCTCATCTTCAAAGTGTCCTCATGTACCCCATTGATCTTAACCGTATCCGCATACTCCAAAAATCGGGACAAGTGTTGATTGGGATCTTCAAGTGGCTCACCCCCAAATTGCCTCTTCTCTAGCATTCGAATTAGACTCGGGCTAATTTCGAAATTGTTGGGCGCAATCGGAGGGCGCTCGATTCCATCATAGTACCTTTGAACCGGGGGTTCAAAATAATCCCGAATGGTTCTCTCTTCCTCATGACCGACTCCACCCTCATTCCCCGCTCCAATGACTCGGTTGTCGATAGGAGGGTGAATGATGTTTTGATTGTTGTTGTTTCCTTGATTATCCGCCATTGCTCTCTCTTGTTCAAGTGTTTGATTTCGATCTCGATTTCTTCTTCGTACCGTGGCTTCGATCTCCAAATCAATAGGAATAGGATCAATTCCACTTGCTCTTGTGTTCATGCACCTATAGATTCAATCAAGTATCAAATTCCAAAGACAAGTCAACAAAGAACTTACTAACAAGAAAAATAAAATCACTAGTACTCAAGACCAACAAACACTAAGTTACTTAAAAACAAAACTAGTCCCCGGCAGCGGCGCCAAAAACTTGACACGTGTTTTTACCAACACGTTCCCCTCAAGTATAAGAGGTTCGCGTGTAATAAAAGCAAGGCCCGGTTAAATTATCGATCTGTGGGACTAGTATGTGAAAGTAGCCTTAGTGTGTATGTTGTTCTTTGAATATAATGAAAAATCATGTTTTGTGCAATGAAATGTAAATGAAACTCACCAATGACAACTAATGACAAGCAAATGACTAAGAAAAATACGATAGAAATCAAGTGAGAGTGGTAGTGTTAGGGTGTTCGTCCTTGTGTGGAATCGATGTTAAAATTCAAAGTCTATGTGTAATTCATTGGATGGAATTTGGTAGAAGCAATCACTAAGCATATATCATGTGAAGCACCTAGGATTGAGAGGATGAATAGAAGGTTTCTTACTCGGGTAATCACACGGCTAGGGGGTTCGACTCTACCTAATTAAACTAAACTAATCCATAGTTATGCTTTTCCACTTGAATACTAACAACTAAGCTCCTATGGTCTTCTCACTAATCACTTAAAGGTTAATTCAAGCAATTAATGTAGATAAATGGGGTTCTAATGAAATTTACTCAACTCTCGTTGCGATAAACCAATATTAACTTACTCACTCGATTCCCAATCCTCGATTATACTATCTATCCCGATTAACCAACTTTCGTTGCATTAATTGAGTTTCCAATACAACCTAATAATTGAGTTCTTGCAAATAATCTAACAAAACCCATAAACCTAACCAATAAACCTACCAATGAATTCCACAATTAAAATCAATCTAAAACATTAATTACCCCACAATTCTATAACACCCAAACACCAAAATGCTTAGCCCCTGGCTAATTTAATGAAATTAAGAGAGAAAAGAGGGAAAATCAACAAACCCATGCTAAATAATCAACAAAATACTCAAATTAAAGTAAGATATCACCTCTTTGATTGAAAATGTAGACAAAAACCTTAAAATGCTTCAATGGAGTCTTCAATCCTTGCTTGAAAATGAAATTACAACCCACAATCTCAATTAAACTAAGGAAATCCACTTAATTCTATAGCTAAACTAAGAAAAACGAGCTAAAATGGTGCAAGATGATGAAATTTGGATGTATAGGGAGCTTGTGTGACCTCCAATGGCTTCCTCCTTTGCAAAAAACGAAAATGGGAGCTTAAATACCCTTCCCAAAAAGCTTGGCACGTGTCCCTAGGTCAAAAGAGAGAGGAGGTTGAATTTTACGCTGGAGCACGGCCGTGCACGGGGCTCGGCCGAGCTGCCCGTGCCTAAAAACGTGCACGCGTTTTTTCACTTCAGGTGCACGGTCGTGCATGTGTCTCGGCCGTGCCCTGTGCATTTTCCTCCTCCATCGAGCTCGGCCGAGCTCGTGTCTCGGCCGTGCTTCTTCCTTCCCACAATGTCTCGGTCTCGAGCTCCTCTTCTCCGAGAAGAGAGCTCGGCCGTGCACTCCCCTATTTTGTCTTCAATGCCCAAAATGTCTCGGTTTCGAGCACGTCTTCTCCGAGACGAGTGCTCGGCCGTGCATTCCTCCAGCTTGATCCTCGTTTTGCTCATAACTTTCGATCCGGTTGCCCGATCGACTCGATTCTCGTCTCATTTCGACCCTCTTCTTGATGCTGTTCTTGTGGTTGACTCATTGGATTGATCCAACGGCTGGATTTCTCGTGATTTGCTTCGAAAGTCCTTGCTTTACCTAAAAATCAAACAAAACATTCATGTATCAACATATCTAAGAATAAGCTCATGATTACACGAAAGTTGTAAGAATTTCTTGATATCTAGAGCACAATTCATCCACAAATTCGAGCAATCTCACGACAAATCAGTTATTGTAAGATATAACAGCTTTCCAACAATGCTTCTATATGAAAAAGGGTCACTAAGAGGAGTAGCATGTGTATCAATAAAAGACTGCTTTTGATCCATTGGGGTAGAGAAAGATTTACTGTTTAAATAACCAAATTCATGTAAAAGGTCTAATGTATACTTTCTTTGACACAAATGCAGTCCTTTATGATTTTTGGCTACCTCAATACCCAAAATATATTTCATAGTACCAATATCTTTAATAGTAAACTATTTGTGAAGGAAATTTTTAATAAAAATGATGTCTTGTATGGAATTTCCTGTGACAATAAGGTCATCAACATAGCATAAGATGACAGTAAAAGAAGAAGCAATGGATTTGGTAAACAAAGAGCTATCAGCAACAGATTGTATATATCTAACAGACACAAGGGAATCAGATAATTTTTTAAACCAATGCTTGGAGGCTTGTTTTAAGCCATACAAGATTTTATTCAATTTACAAACTTTGTTTTGAGTATGATACCCTGGAGGGGGTGACATGTAAACCTCCTCAACTAAATCACCATGTAAGAATGCATTATTAACATCAAGTTGGTGTAAATGCCAACTTTTAGCAGTAGCTATAGCAAGTAAAATCTTAACAGTAGTGATCTTAGCTACAGGAGAGAAAGTGTCAAAGTAATCAATACCTTCTTGATGAGTGTAGCCTTTGGCAACTAACCTTGCTTTATATTTTTCAATAGATCCATCAAAATTGTACTTCACTTTGTATATCCATCTACATCGAATAGTGTTTTTTTTAGGGAGGAAGAGTGACAAGAGTTATTGGCTTTTGCAAGAGCCTGGAGTTCTATGTCCATGGCTTTTTGCCATTTAACATCTTTCATTGCTTGTTTATAAGATGTTGGTTCTATAATTTATGAAATATTAGCTGTATAGGATAGGAAAGGTTTGGACAGATTTCCAGTAAATATATAATCAGAAATAGGATATTGTTTTCCCTTGTGTATTAGTGTTAGAAATGGAATGAGGTAAGGTGGTGTGATAAACATCAAGATAAGCAGGGGGGTGTCTATTTCTGTAAGATTTTCTTATAGGATTACCAATGTTGTTATGATGCTGATTATTATTTAATGGAGAGGAATTGTTATTCTGAGAAGCCCTAACTCCGGGAATGGATGGAAGATTGAAGAAATGTACCTTCTTCCACAAAGAAAATGTCACTACAAAAAAAAGGGTTTTTAGCATCGGATTTTTTTTGATACAAAAGATGAAATATTTGATACCAAAGAGTATTCGTATCAAATTTATTTTCGATACCACTTCCGATACCTAAAGACCGCATATCAGAAAAAAAAAGTTTGATACCAAAGGGTAACCCTTTAGTATCAGAAATATATAGTATCGATAAATATTTTCTGATACTAAAGGATTGAACTCTTTAGTATCAGAATTGTATTTAGTATCGGATTATTGTATCAATTTTTTTTTATACAACAATGTACTTATAGTATCGTAAAATTTTATCGATACTAAACATATAATATCAATAAATGTTTTCTGATACTAAATGAAAGTGTGGTGGGGTGTAGTGTATAGAAGTGTTTAAGTATAAGTAGATAAATGTTGCACAGAATGTTGAGACAAATAGTGCAACACTGACTCTAACAGAATATCAAAAATTAAGATTCACAGCGGAAGACTTGAAACACTAAAAACAAACGAGACACAATGGAAATACTTTTAACATAGATTTTATAAATAAAAATCTATGTCTGTCTTATGGCGTAAAATCAATACTTATCTTCAAGTACAAATGTTGTGTGAAATGTTACAACAATAACTTTCACAACGAACCTATAAATGAGGCAGGTGCCAAGTCTAGAAAACGAACTAAGTGTATAAATTATACACTGTCGAAATGCCTAGTCTATCTAATGATTACACTCTCAATAGATAAGAAGACACACAGTCATACGGGTGGTATACAACGTATGAACTAAAATGTAGAACTATTGGCCACAATTTCCTAACAGGGATGAACGCTCGGTCTAGGATATTGATCGAATAGAGCACACTGAATTATGAAGCCTTCAATGGGTATTTATAGATGTGGGATACGAATTCTAGAGGCTTCCACATTGAGGTCCTATTTTTTAGGAAACTCAACTTCCACAACTTCCATGATCTTTCTAGATCCTTCTAGGCTGCTCCAGGTCGTTCCAAATGTATCTAGGCTGTTCTAGCATGTTCTCCAATGTTCTGGAATCTTCCAGGTTCCAGATCCTTGTAAAAGCTTCTAGATCCTGCCAGAAATGCGACAACATTTAGATCAACATTTAATGTAGCATTTCAGAAAAGACTTAGAAAAAATCTCGGAAGGTCAAATTAAGATGTTGTTGATAATGTTAAGACATTTAAGAATTAACAACATCTACAATCTACCCCAATTTGACCTTTCGACTACAACACACCTGATGCACATATATTTCTATACATACTCAGTTTTATGTACTTAGTTGAGGTTGACATCATTGCTAAGAACTAGTTAAGACAATACCTGTTGTAATCGTTGGATCAAATCAAATGAATATCAAGGATAATTTCATAATGATCTGTGCCAAAGGATCAAAACTATTTTATCCAAAATAGAATAAGTATAAACAGTACACTTACTCACAACATAAGTAACTATACTAAGATAATAAGTTGAACTGGAAGAATTAACTTAGAATCAAAGTAAGACACTAACAAAAAAAAAAAATAACAAAATCAGAGCAAAGAGGAGTAAACAAAACAAAGACTCCAGCAACCTGCAGTAAACACATGATAATCTGTAAACATATTAAGCAAAGGCAGTAAACAAATATCATCAAATGTAACCATAATTTAAGCAAGTTGCAACAAATAAACAAACTAACATCTAAGAAATAAATAACAAGTGTATCAGAATTTCAGAATACTTAAACATTAATTACAGAGATTGAACTGAATAAATGGCATATATTGCTGTGGTAACAGCTGCAGCATCAACTTCCTGCACAGTAGCCATTTTGATATATTCAGATCTCCCCCTGTCTTGCTTGTCCCTGTTCATCAGTGTAGATCACCATACAGGGTCTCCATCTCAGCATCTTCATCATCAGCTTCATCCACAAAGTAAGTAGCAGCAAGATGTGCAACTACATCAGTCACAGCAGCATCAGGTTCACCACCAGCAGCAGCAGCAGTAGGAACTCCATCATCATTCAATTCTTCAATCACCACATTTGAATTTGATGGTGGTGGTACTCCCCCTGTTGTAGGTGAAAGCATACTGGACCACCTATCCTTCAGGAACTGGAGCTCATCAATAGTTTCCTGCAAGTGCTTGAGCTGCAATTTGATGAATTCCTGTGAAAGATACACATTACCAGAAATGTTGATATGGATGTTCTCAACATTTGGGGGTGCATTTCTCTGTCTTGATCTGGATGATTCTGGATGATCAGAAGTTGAGGGTCTTTGCTGATGTTCAGTAGTTGAAGGCCTGTGCTGATGATCAGTACCAGGAGCAGTCAAAGGCAGATCAATTACTCTATCCCCAGTGAGTAAGGCAGGAGCTATGGCCAGTAATGGTACTCTCCCCCTCAACACATCAGTGTTCTTGGCAACAAAGTCATGATGCCTCAAGTAATTTGAAATCAGAACAGGATAGGGTAGGTTGCCTTTTTCAGAAACTTTTCCAGTAAATCTCATCATATGGTGAAAAATTGTGAGGCCTAAATTGAACTTCTTAAGCACAGAGATCCTATACATAAGAACAGCTTGGTCTTTTGTGATCTTAGTGGTATTTGTAGTGGGAATCCAGTTGTAGATAATGAGTTTGTATAACACAGAATGTAGGGAAGTGAGGTCTTTGGCTAGCATATGTCTAGTCCACTTGACTACCCTACCACCAGTTATAGCAGCAATAACCACATCCATGTTCAGGTTCTTCATCCACCTCAACATTGGGAATATGCAGAAACTTATTTATCAACTCAGGAGTAAAAGGTACATCCCTCCCCCTAAAGTTTACAGTCTCCTACCAGTACTCTTTTTCATGCAAGCATAAAATTCATAAGCCCAATTTGTCAAGAAAGATTCACCAAAATTCACAGCATGCATCAAATTCCTTTCCTCTAAGAAACTAACCATGCCTTTACTTTCAAAATCAGGGATATTAATCCTCTTCTCTATCAACAGTTTCTCTTAGAATAAATAGCCAATCTATTCTCTAGAGTCTCAAGAGAATCAGAATTACCTTCCTCTTCATAAGCAAGGTCATTGGAGCTTGATGTGGAGTCTTTAGCAGAGCTTTCCTTCGAGCTGCTTTGTGCACTGGAAGAGCTATCACCACTGCCATCATCTTCAGGTTCTGGTGCAGCTTCCTTTGCAGCAGCAAAATGCTCAGCATTTTTCTTAAGAGAGTTCAGAATATCTCTTAAACACACATC